>WBNH01010620.1:62125-98939 GCA_013401255.1 Urocolius indicus
TCGGAGGAGGAGGAGGAGGAGGAGGAGGAGGCGGCTGTTGTGCGGCGGCTGCTGCTTCCGTCTCAGCTCCGGCCTCGCGGGGCGGAGCCGCCGTTTCGGCCGCCGCACGGGCCTCGCTGTCACTTGCTCCCGCCTCCTCAGGCCGCCCGCGCCCGGCTGGGGGGGGGTGGGGGGGGTGGGCAGCAGCCGTGGGGGGGTCCCTCAGCGCACACTCAGGCCGGGCTCGGGGCCCCAGGCACTGTGGCAGCGGCCTGAGCTCCTCAGGTGCTGCCACAAGGGTCCTGTCCTCCCACGCGCAGTGTGTGGGCGCCTGTGCCCCTTGTACCTCCCAAACGCTCTGTGGCCACACGGTACCTCTTGGCTCCTGCAGCCCAGAGACACGTAGGTGCAAGGAGCTGAGTGGTCGTTCCGTGAGGTTTATTTGCTTTTCATAGGATCATTTAAAAAAAAAAAATAAATAAAATAGTTTCACTCTCCCAAAATCATCCCAACCATAGAATCATTTTGCTTGGGGAAGCCCTGGAAGGTCATCAAGTCCAACCCCCCACCTCACACTGCCGAGCCCACCGCTAAGTCACATCCCTCAACACCTCAGCTACACGGCTATCAAATATCTTCAGGGATGAGGACTCCCCTCCACCTCCCTGGGCAGCCTGAGACAGGGTCTGACAACCCTCTTGGTGAAAAAAAAGTTTTTCCTCATCTCCAAACTGAACCTTTTGTGACACAGTGAGCTGGTGTCTTCTCGGAAGTGCTCCGAGCAGCCAGCCATGGCAAAGGTAGCGTGGGCAAGCCCGATATGGCTGTGAAGGCTCAGTTCCCAGGTTGGGGTGTTTGGTTTCTTTCCTGCCCAGGAGGGTTTCCCAGCCAGGCTAGGTCTTCACAAGCCCTGCCCCAGCTGCTGCAGGACTCTCCCAACACATACTTTTGTCTCTTACCCTCTTTTTTTACCCCAACAAGGTGAGCTGCCCCTCACATTCTGCCAGAGCCTGAGGAGGAGAAAAATAACTGGTTTTGGGTGACATTTTTCCCATTCACACATGAGTCACCTATTCGTGTCTATGATTCACATCCCTCTACATGAAAGTTTTGCCAGTTACTCAAGCAAAGCTAAAACCAACATCTTTTATGACATTGGTCTTCCCCTCACCCCTCTCAGCAAGTATATAGAAATCGCATGGGTCTGTCACAAATATCCTCATGGGTATGGGAGGACTTCCCTCAAATTCACAGTCTGACACCTAAGAACATGTAAGGGAAGCTGGAGATATGGAATCGCTGCCCATACCAGAGCTACACTGTCCAGAGGGTGGGTTCCTTCAGAAAGGATGTGACGGGAGGCAGTCTCCTTCCCTTACGACTCAGAGAAATACTGCACTGTGGCAAGGAGCACAACACACCTCTGTTTAAGGTAAGGTTGTGTTGGAACAGGCTAAAGCCAAGAATTTCAAAGTTAAGCAATCTTTCCATCCTTAGCTCGCTGTGGTTTGAACCAAAAAACAAACTCACAGCGATGTTAGTTAAGGACAGGCTTGCAGCTCATGCTGGAACATATTTTTTTTCCAACTGGCCAGTTTGTTGTGCCTTTTGCCTTATTAAAATATTTAATTTTTTTTTTTTTTTTAAATAACATGACTTTCAAAGGCTTCTGTGTGATAGTTATGTGTCTGAGCCTAGAAGGGGTTCATTTTAATGGGTGGAATATTGAAGGTTAGTATTTTCTGAAAGTTTATGCCGTATACTGAAATTTTGAAATGTTTTTGATCAATAAAACTTTGGGAAGAAAGAGAGGCTTCAGCTGACAAAAGCCTTTCTCAGATAGGTACAGTGGTTCAGTAAACAGATGAATGAACATCCGTCTGCTCATGGAACTTCTGAATACTGCCTGGTTCATTCTGCTCAAACATACTTAAATCACTTCTCCTTTTACCTTTTAATTATCTTTAGAACATGACCCCTGGGGGGGGGGGGGGAAATGCTGACAAATGAAATTGGAGGACTTTTGTTTCACGCTGGTACCATCCCTCTGTTCCTCTCCTGGCTCTGAGGCTCTGCTTTGCTTTTGCTATCCATTTGTCACCTTGATTTTTCTCCGCAGAATCCCACTGTTTATCTCAGCCTTGCCCGGGTTTTATACCTCCCCTCACACATTTCCTCTCGAAGACACTGTTCCCTTTGTATCAGAGAGAGTACTAATTGCCAGTCCACACTTCATGTTTGGGGGCACACAGCCTTTTATGCAATTTATGCATATTCTCCCCAGTAATTGTATCTCTAGTTGTCTCCCACTCGTGGCAGATTCGCTGAGAGAACTGCAGTGACAAAAATGCCAAGCAAAACGTTCTGCAGAAAGGCAGTGCTTGTTTTTTGCCACACTCACTCAGAAAGCCCCAGGATGATACAGGGAGCAAAGCCAGGGAGGAAAATCTGTCAGGGAATCTTAAGTAACCAGGCGATCACGTAATGACTGAATCATGGAGCCAGGCTGTGAAGTGAGGTAGGCTGGCACCATAACAGCTAAGAAAAGGGTTGTAATATTGTGTGCCACTCTGTAATTAGCAAATACTAATTTGTGGATTAAGACAGGCAGGTGGTCAGTTGCTGATATTGCCGTATGAAAGGCCTTCCCTGCCCCCTCCCAGCCTGTAAATACCTGTTGCTGCTGTTTTCCGAGACGCAAAATGTGTCTGTAAATCATTTAGGCCAGCTCGCAGGGCCTCACAGTAGCGATGTGGCCCAAGTCAGACCTCTGCTATTTCATGTGCTTAACTCCTATTTTTGTGTTGCTGGTGTGAAAACATAGTTCTTTTTTTTCTTTTTCCATTAGGAGACTGCAGGTTGCTGGTAAAAACATTGAGCTGTCTGAGAGTGCCTGCATCGTGGTAGCTGGTGTAGACCTACCACAAGAAGTGGCAGAAATTTCTCTCAAATTTCAAAACACAAATGAATAAAATGAAATTACTTACTCTGACAAATAGAAAGGGAGGGAGGGAATGGGTGTCCCAAGTGGTGCCAGCAGAGCTGATGCAATTCCTCACCATTAGGAAAGACCCCATTACAACTCACCCATCTGTTTAGGAAATGCAAAGCCCAGTGTTTATGTATCAGGGTGGATCTGGTTATCTTAAACCCTTTAGAGCCTTTGCAAAGTTCACCTGTCTGATGCAGTGCTGACCCAGGCTTGTGGTGACAATCCCATGGGATGCATTTAGAGGCAACTCCTTAGTTCTCCTTGCGCCTAATACAAGCAGCACTGCTATGGGCTCATCACATAAAAGTGGAACACGGCATCCCAAACTGGTAAAATGTGATACCTTTTATGGTGTTAAATTTGGAAAGCCTTGCCAAAGATGTTGCAGAGGTTGAAAGTTGACTGGGATTGGGAAAAAAGGTGCTGCATATTTGTCTTATGAATGAGAATATCAGAGATCTAAAAGGAAAATTGATATTTTTTGTCTGTGTTTTGACATAAATTAGTCTCTGATTCCTGGGCATTAGGGAAATAACTTTGTCTTACAGGCAACTTATTCAGCATGTGCAGAACCTCCAGCACTGCTGCTAGAAACTGCTGATGCTCACTAAAATGAGAGATAGATGTAGCTCTCGTCAATCCCATATTACAACTTGCATATTTCTGTATCCAGTTAATAATTTATCATTCTCAGTCCTTGCAGCTGGACTAGAAACTACTGAAGTACATCCTGCTTCTGCCCACTGCTTTGCCCTGTGTCCACCCCTCATTCTCCAGCTCCACATCCTCCTTCAAAAGCAAGAGGGCAAAATGATATTTCTTAGCAGGGCAATATGATACATCTTCCTGCAATTTTCTTAAAAATGGCTCAACTATTTTATAAATGACATTTCCTGTACTTTTAAGGAAAATAATTGGGCTGAGGTAGATGCCTAGGCTGGAATAGGTGGGTGAGGGATGCTGGTTCACCATATCCTTCAATGCAAGGATCATTAAATCAAACAAGCAGGTGCCAAGTTCAAAGCATCAGGCAGGCACTTCTTCACGCAGGAAGCTGGTGAACTCCTTGCTACAGGCCAAAAGTGACTGGACAGATTAATGCAAGAAAAAAAAAATGCAACTACATTGGGAAATATCATGTATAAAACTAGCACCTCTGGTTGAGGAAGTACGTGAGCAGCAAATCCCTGCAGGCCAGTGTAAGCACTGACCCTGCTCATTGCCTTCTGACACACTTCCCTAAACCCTGCCACTGGCTCCAGCTAGATACAAGCTACTGTAGGAGATGGGCTTTGTCCTCACCTAATCGACCTGTTCTCCTGTTGAAGTTTCAGCCTGAAGGGCTAACATTCAGATGGACAGTACCCAGCTGAGACAGGAAGAACTGTCCTACAATAGCAGGCAGAGTGACTTGCTAAGAGGACAAGTGCCCATGGTTCTGTAGCACAGATTCTTTTCTTTCCTGGGAGTTCTTCATTGACATAATCTTTAATTTTATATAACAGGGGAAAAAAAAGTCAGTAAGTTGTCTTTAGACAGGTACTAAGCTAACAGGGAATGAGTGTGGTGAACAATGAGTCACTATGAGATGAAGGATTATGATAAATTCAAGGGACTATTCACAAGTCCAAAGGCAAACTTTTGAACCTTTGTCATAAAAGATCTTTGTACCAGTGAATTTTTTTATTTCAATATAGTATTTGGCTTAAAGAAGCCAGTCTTCTGTAGGATTTGTGGAGGCTTCTTCCTTGGATGTCTTCAAGACCTGCCTAGACGTGTTCCTGTGTGACCTGATCTAGGTGGAGCCTGCTTCTGCAAGGGGGTTGGACTAGATGATCTCTAAAGGTCCCTTCCAACCCTACCATTCTGTGATAGTCCTGTGCTTCCAAGATTGCAACGTAAGTGCAATGGGGTTAGCCTTATGTTTCTGACCTCTTTATTACAAATATACTCTACTTCCATGTATAAAATAAACCACACACACTCACACATACATTTATAGGTAATTATAGCCAATCCAGTACTTTAACATCACAGAACGCTGATCTTCTCAAGTGAATATTCTCACATATTCTCCTCCCTTCTTGCAAATATAGTTTATTATTTTAAATAACTCTTCCTTGCTCTAATTTCCCCCTTAGCAGGAAACCAAAATTTCAGCAGAGCTTGCGCTCTTGGAATACCAAAAATAGTTTGGCCACAACAGTGGAAGGGGGTGAAGGAAGTGAGTGAGAGGCCCTGCCAGTGGGCAAACAAAACACCAGCCCCACCAGCACAGCCTCTTTGCATAACCAGTCCAAACATTTTTGAAATTTTTTTTTTTTAGTCAAATACATACAGCATTCATAGAATGTAAAACATTTCTATATAAGGCAACAGCAACAAGAAGCTGGTTCTGGTGGAATTCCTATACCAACAAAGCACCAGCTCCAAAAAGGCTGATAGCCCCCAGGCAGGGGACTTGTGAGGGCAGGCTATTCCTAGCACCTGCTTCTGCCAGCTCTGGGGAAAGGGTGGAGAGAGAGACAAGATGGGTTAAAGGAGAGAGAGAAAGAAGAGAAAAAGAGATTTTAAAAAACCTCAAACCCACCCCAACAGGAAAACTATGGAGAAAAGGAAATGGGAGAGGAAAAGGGGAAAAAAATAGGGAAGAAATGGTATCTCTTCACAGTAGTTCTCACCTGGAATTACTGTCCTAAAGAAAAAAACCTTCTTACCTTTTCTATCACATCTTCAAGATTTTTTGGTGCCTGGCTTCTCTTGCTCTCAAGAAGAAGATGGTCTTATCAGCTCAACCACATTGTTCAGGTCTGCAACAAGGCAGCAATGACCTGATGAAGGGAACTGGGAGGAAAGAAAAAAGAGAAAAATTAAGTGCTGGGAGCACCAGCTTTTCCTCAACCTTGCCAGGCCTTCAGCAACAAAATAAAGCCACACACACACACACGCATACCCATACACATGCACACCCATTTCCAGTCAGTCTCCCCAAAGTCTCAACCATCCCTCCTGAGAGACCAGGGCCACACCAGCCTGCTTTGTGCCGCTCTGCCACGTGCCTCTCAATCCCGTTCCCCTCTGCACTGGCTGCAGCGACAACGCCTGCTTGCTGAGCCCTGACAGCACTTGGCTCCTGGGAAGAAGCATTCACACACCATGGCAGCTCGAGAAAAAAGTTGAAAAGGAATCAAAGCCATCTCTGTTGAAATAAACATCTGCTCCGCGTTCAGTATCATGGCAACAGGGCTCACAAAATGCACAGGCAGCCCTCCAAGGGCTCCTGGCACATCACAGCTATCAGTACCTGCTGCAAACAGGCTGGCAGAGCACTCACAGCATGGGGGGCAGCACAGACGAGGACACTTGGAAGAGAAAACTTTGGTCAAAGATAGTAATAGCTCATAGTTCCCTTGGAGCAATACAGCTAAGAAATCCACTGCCCCTGCAGTGATGCTGGCAGATAGGAGAGGCACCACAGCTCCTGTCGTGTGGCTGAGGCCTATGCCTATCACCTCAGCCCATGGGCAGTTTCTTCCCAGTTTCCTCGATGCAGGCAGAGGAAGAAAGCAGCAGGCTGTGGCTGTGGAAAGGCACTTGTCCCTGAAGCCCACTGAAGGAGTTTGGTAGCTCTTGGCTAACATGCAATTCCCTGCGCAGCAGTCACGGTGAGCAGAGACCTGCTGTCTACAACTTTTGCAAGACACTGAATGCAAACACTTCTGCTCCCTGCTTCTAGCTGAGGCAGCACTGGGACACAACATTGAGCCAAGTCTGAACAGTGCAGTGAGCTCTAGCTGTCAGGACAGTACTACTGTCACAGGCTGTGGATCCAAGTGCTGTACTGGTCATGTAAACCCTTTGTTATTAAAGATGATGCCTTAGTAGAGGAAAGACCACAGCTTGGCTCATGGAGACCCAACCTGAGGTTCCATCTGGAACTTAGTAACAATGGCAGCAAGCCTTTTTAATGGGTGAATTGTACGGGGCTGAGCCAGGAATCAATGTGAAGAAGCAGTCTGATAATACCACTGTTACTGAGCTCCTTCTCAGAGCAGAAACGCACGTGAAATGCAGGAACCCAATACCTTCCTGGGAGAGGGAACAGAGAGAGTTTTGTTTCCAGTCCAGTTTACCCAAATTCCTCTCAGAGCACTAAATGACAAATGCAGCCTTCACTGAGAGCTTCAGAAGGAAATTGCTGTTTGCATAAAAGCCATACTAAGTTAAGCTGGCTGTTAAATGGAACTTGAGCAAGAGGGGAGAATGGAACAAATCTCTTGGGGAAATGTCCAAAAGCCACTGGATTGTGGGAACTGAGGCTCAACATCTGAATCCCAGTTGGGCCATCACTCGCCAAGAACTATGAACACCCAGCTTTGGATGCACTGCTAGACATCACAGATGGTGGCTCCCATGCAGAGAAAATCAGAAGATGCTCAAGACTTCAAAAAGGACAGTAAGAGGTAAAGGGAGGACACTGAGAAGCTGAGGTGAGTTTAGGCTGAGACAGTTTAGAGTTTTGCTAGTTTTGCCACAAGACAGAGTAAAAGCATAACAGAAATGAAAATGAAACACAAGGCTACCAGAAAATCCTGCTAGATTTTCATCTCCATTTAAACATATGAGTAAGGTGATCTGGAAAATTTCCTGCCTCCACAATTCTTCTTTCCAGGAAAGGAACCCTCAAGCAGTGTTGCAAACCAACCCAGCTGCCAGCACGGCTGTGACTAGCTGGGGGGCAAACGGGGTGATGACAGGGTTGACAGTTCTTAGTCCCAGTTCTACAATCAGAGCGGTGCAGGCAGAGGCTGGTAGGTAAAATATAACTGTGTGCAAATGCCAGGGGCTCTCTGGGTTCTGAATGGGTGAGGCCAAGGCACCAGTGTGCTGAGCTGTTGGATCTAAGTAGGTTCGATGACAGAGACTGCAGCAAGGAAGAGAAATTTCCAGTACAGCCCTGTGCATACAAGAGTCATTTTTTTTTTCTGCCAACTAAGAGCAACCAAAGAGCAGATGACTCATAAGTACACACCTCTCATGGTTGCTTTGGGAGCTCTCCTCTATCTGGTCCAACTACTGTGTACACGTATTCCTTGTGCTGACAAGGAAGTCAGACAGAGATGTGGATCAAGGCCAGGGAGGCTACTGGTGAGATTGTAAATGCCGTGACAGCGACAGTGTGACCTGTGTGCTGGGAAGCTGCATCCACAAAACACACAGCAGTTGGTGTGTCTTTCAGGCGTGCTAGAAACACATCGAGTGGGTGTATTTTTCGCTAAAACATAAATAATGGTGAGATCTAGCTAAATTCCACCTTCTAGCAGCAGCACACTCAGTCCAGGCAAGTGCCACTGAAAAGGTTAAAGTACAGAGAGGATATAAGTGAGAAAGAGGAGAAGAGGAGGCATCTCAGATGAGATGACATTCACTGCTAACGAGCTGCTGAATACACGGGCCATTGGTTCCCCCTTTCTCAACGTGTGAATGAGGAAGGACAGCAAAATAACCTACCAGCAAGTGCAAAAGGATCCTGGGGAGATATGTCAAGAGTGCACTCCAGAGCCTGATCTTCCTGCTATGTTTGAAGAGGCTGCCAGGGGCGAAATATTTACCAGACTGACTCAGATACTAATGGGAGTCGGGGGATAAGCAGAAGAAGAGGGAAACAAAGAAGTCAGAGCCACAGAGGAGAGCTGAACTTTCACAAGGGGAAGTGAGGAAAGCTTGTTTGTGAGTTCTTTGCCAGGAAGTCCTGTGACTAACCTTATTTCACACACCAATTTTATGGACCGACAGACATTGTGTTTATGGGGTGCAGGACAAAATGCACAACAAAGCTGTGAGAAGGTGGGCTCACTCTTCCTCTGTAAGCTGTTAGCAAACTCCCTGAAAGCTCTCCTGCCATGAGAGCATCCCACCAGAGCAAGGCTTTGCTTTTGCAGCTGACACAGTTGCATTGGGCCCGGGAGCAGATTTTGTAACCCCAGGGAGGAAACGAACCCAGCAGAGCTGTGTGTTCTTGCAAAAAGAACAGTTCTTTTTGCAATTCAAAGAAAGATAATTTGATGGGCCATAGTTCTGTGCTGTGCCGGTCTGATTGCTCCTGTGCACCACAGCAGGGCACCTCTTCTCTTTCCATTTCAACTCTCCTGGGCCTGTCCTCTCCTCTTTGCACTCAAAGGACTGTATCATCCTACAGGTTCAACGGTAACTTGTGGATCATATGGGAAATGTATAGGATTGCACAGGAGCCTTCTTTAGCAGAACTTTCCACTTTCTGCCCATGACACAATATGGACATAAGACCAGAGATGATCTGGGAGTTTGTGCAAGTCAAACAGGGGCGGATGTGAAGCACAGCATCACGGTGAAAAGCTTGTGTCAAGGCACATCAAGGAAGATGCTGACAGACTGAAATAAAACAGGGGAGCAGAAGAGGGAAGGCTCAAGGACAACAGTGCCAATGCAGAAAGGTTGTAACAAAAATAATGCTCAACTTAGTTAAACATCAACTCACAGATAAGAGGAACAAGCCAGTCTCCTGAAAAGGTTTGCACAAGCCAAAAGGATGAACTGCTTGGCCTAGGCCATATAGGCATGTGTCAGAAAACCAGCCAACCAAAGAAATGGATCTTTTCAGAAGCAGCCTAAATCACAGAATCACAGAAAATTGAGGAAAGGACCTCAAAAGATTGGGAGTCAAACCCCAGACTGGATTACACATGGGATCTGGAGTCAAAACACAGACTGGATTTCACATGGGATCGGGAGTCAAAACCCGGACTAGATCACACATGGGATCAGGTACTAGCCTGGGCCCAGGGAATGGAACAAGGTGCCTGTGGCATCGCAGCCCCCTCACCCTGACTACACCCGTGGCACTGAGGCAGGTGATACTGGACAGGGTGAACAATGATGTCCTCCCTATTCCATATCCCCAGAAAGTGCAGGGAAACCCCTGCAAAGGGCTGTCTCTCCTCTGCCTGCTCTTGGCAGATGATGGGTCACCAATCTACAAGTGTGAGGTCAGAAGGGACAAGTGATGTCCCCAGACTGGCTCAATGTGTGGCCAGTCCACAGAGGTTTATGCTTCCACTGCTTCCCACAGCCTCTCCACAGCCCACGAGCTGCTTAGAGGCAGCACCAAGCCCTGAGAAACAGGCCCAGGCATCAGTTATTTGGTTTGATGGCCCATGAATTAGGTAGGTCCCACCTGATTTATCATCCTGGGTGTCTCCTCTGGCACATCTTCCCATGCTGCAGTTTGATGGTTCATACTCCTCTGTTAAATGCATTGCTGCCTGGCTCATCCCAACCCGATGAGCAGATTTTGAGCTGCCTACTGTTGGCAAAGTCGTACTACCACAGGGACAAACAACTGTGGCTACATGTTGATCAGCTGTGCTTTTCTTTTATGTCTCACTGATGTGGCAGGCAAAGGGGGTGGAAACCTCACTTTTTTTTGGCTGTAGGGCTATAGAGACAGCATGGACACGGCCAGCAGCAGTGGCTCAGCCCTGGCAGAGATGCACACCACGACACAATAACACAGGAGCTGTGTGCTTGCACTCCCCAGACTGCTAACATTGCTCGTGCCAAGTCTCAGTGACCTCTGTGCCCGGATCCCTCCTGTTCCTCCTGCTCCTGGAGCAGGCAGTGTCACCAGGAGCTCCTCACGTCCAGGCTAGACAGCCATGGCACTTCTGCACCCTGTCATTCACCTCCCAACTAATTATAGCTGGGATAGATTGAAGCCTCTCCTGGTGCTTTCCCCTTTGGCACAGCGTGTTTCGGAGGGCTGGTAAAAGTCTGGCAGTGTATCCTGCTCCCTGTCCCCAGCACAGCTCTGCACAGCCCCGACCAGGCCACGCTGTGCTGCATCTCACCCGCAGCTACAAGCACCTACAGCCCAGCTCTCCCAAGCCCAGGGTAGGGGATGGCCCATGGCACAGAACGCTGGTGGCTGGTGCAAAGCCAGGTGTGCCTCTCCCTGCCTGGGATGGGGTGATGCTCAGCCAGCCCTTGGCTCAGTGCTCACCCCTGGCACATGCCAATGTAAAGAGCTACTGCTTCTGTCCCCACAGGGCTCGCTGAAACTCTCAGCATTAAGGAGAGAGGGCTCTTGTGAGGAGCTCTCCTGTTTTCTTGCTCCAGCAAGATGGCAGGGATGAGGGAGTAGTTTGACCCAGCTGATGCCAGGGCAAGAGTTCAGCATCTCTCACTTACCTCCTAGTTTCTACTGTGCCTGTAGCCTAGAAAAGGAAAACACAGCCCGGCAGCATACCCAGGCCAGTGCTCTGAAGGGTGGAGGAGGACAAGGGTCAGAGTCAGATCCTCCTAGGTCAGCTAAGGTAGAGATGAAAGCCTCTCCCTGTGGGCCAGCCCCTAACCAAGAGAGCATTCCTACAGACATTTGCCCTTCTCATTACAAAAGTCACTCTGATTAGCACTGCCATATCCTGCAAAGGTCCCATTCCCTGCAAAGCCACTCCACACCAGCCCTTTCCACTCCAAAGCCCCCACTTTCCTCTGAGGGATAAAGGAGAAGAGGGAAGGCAAGCAGCAACCTCCCCCAGTGTTAAGTCTCACTCTGGTGAGCTGGGAACCACAACAAAACTGCAATCAGATGTCTCCAAGAGGCAGGGAGCACCTGGTGAAGCAAAGCCTCTCCCCTGCTTTTAGGGTAGATATTTATCAACATAACACCTCCAACACCAGCACCACCTTTGAAGACAATTTGTTTAGGAAACTAAAATGAGAGAAAATAACCAAGTCATCCAAGGTGTCTGAGCATGAAAAGGAAGCTCAGTAGTCAATTAGCTTCCCTCTGATGCCTGAAGTGGATGGGGATTTGGGGGCGGGAGGTGGGGTGGGGGGAAGAGATAAGACAGCAGATTAGCTGACTTTCATTAGCTAATGTTAGCAAGTCAGGCCGGTTCAGCAGGATTTCTGGCTGCTGACATCAGAGCACTCATCAACAGGCAAGGCAGAGCCAACTACTACAGTTTTCAGGAAATGCCAAGGAGATGGTCATTAGTAGCTTATAAATAATGTGCCACCCTTCCCTGTCATCTCAGGCGTTCAAACAGGACCTGGGCACCCCACTCTGTCCCTGAGGGACTTCCCCAGTGTAATTTACTGTTTCATGCTGTCCTGGCAGAGCAGACCCAGGTCCTTTGCTATTTATTTGTCCCATTGCACCAATTTTCCTCCATCTATCAGGAGCAGAAGTCAGGTGTGTATCATGTTGAGGGACGTTCCTCCAGGCATCAGCGCTGCATGTAACCTGTGACCGTGGAGAGCTGTGTAGCAGCAGAGGAGACTTCATCAGTGCCACATGCTGCACAACCACAGCACCCATCTTCTGCTAGTGGCAGCCCTGAAGCACACTGTCAGGGCACAGCTGCTCAGACTTGCTGCTTAGAAAACACAGACTGAGTTGAAGCAAAGAAAGCAGGTTTTGTTGAAGTATCAGAGGCTAGCTGCTACTAGGGAGTAGGGGTTGAAGGTGGCTGCAAGAGCCTTCTTTGCAAGACACCTGCTGTTGACACTGGGTAGCTCTTGGGCAGCTTTCACCCACTGCATTCAGTTAAAAAAACACATAAATTTCAAGAGTTGAACCTGTAGGTGGCTCCTGGCAGGTGTAAACCATGAGGGTCCCGTCCCATCCATCCATCTGCTCCCTTCTCACAGTTGGGCTGAATTTTATACCTCAAACAAAGCCCCTTCTGATCTCTTTGGGTGTTGCTCAGTGCCTGGAGTGATGGGCTGTGTGCGAGTAGAGGAGCAGGAAAAGCAGGAGGACTCTTCCCTCAAGGACTCTCCCTCAAGAGCAGGAAGCTGGTGAAAGCTCCCAGATATAAGTTTTTGGAGCTGTTAATCCCTCACAGTCAGACAGACATCCTCCAGGTTATTAAGGCAGCTGTAGGGATGTGTTCCCTCTGCTCACCTCCCCCCCCACCCCCAGCCAGGTGCCAGCATCATCCCCAGTGCTGGAATATGCACACACCTGCATGCCCCCAGCAGTCTGGCACATCCTCAGCACCCTTGTACACCCAGGAGCACACCTGCACACCCAGCAGCGGTGGTGTGATGGGCTGCAGGGTGCCTGGGCATCTCAGGGGGCAGGGAGGGGGCAGCCAGGTGGGAGCAGGGAGTGCCAGGGCACGTGCAAGGGTAGCCAGGCATGCATGGGGGTGGTCCTGGGCACACACAAGGGTGCCCATGCACGTGCGGGGGGAGTCTTGGGCATAGCTAGGAGCTGCTTGGGCATGTTAGGGCAGAGGCTTGGGCATAGCCAAGGGGTGCTTGGCCGTGAATGGGGGGTCCTAGGGGCATTCAACAGTGCCAGGCATGGGGGGGCAGGCATGCTAAGAGGGCGTATGGGGGGTCTTGGACAAGGCCAGGTGGTGGTCGGGCATGGCCGGGCCGAGGCCGGTGTGCAGGTCCCTCCTGCCCCCCAGCGTCAGCTCTGACGGGCCCACGGGGCTCGCGCCAGCTCTGCTGCCAAGCGCCTTGTGAAACATCGCCTTAACACAACAAACCCCTAAGCCAGGCACAGCCCTCCCAAAGCACCAAACCCCAGACCCCTAACACCTCCACCCACCTTCCACCAGCCAGAAAAACCCCCACGGCCACAGCAGCATCCCGAGCGTGTGCTCGGAACGAGCTCCCGTGGCTGACACCAGCCCTGTCCCTGCTGCTGCCGGCCCTTCAGGTCCCACGGCTGGTGACAGTGGCCCCCCAGGCCTGTCCTGCCTCTCTCTGGTCAGCAGCCACCTTTGCACTCCCATCTTACCTTTCCACTCCTTGTGTAAACCCGACTTTTTGGAGGTGAGGGTGGTTTGTCTGAGCTCATCCCCTCTTTTCCATTCTTACCCAGAGTGACTTTTGGACCTTCTGACCACTTGCAGCTGACTGTTAAAGGGCAGAGAGGGGCTTCTCTGTGGACCTGCTCTTACCAGGTTGTGAGAGCTGGAGAGGGATGAGCCCCAGGAATGCATCCCCGGTGATGGGTACCAGCATGTCTACCTGCCAAGGAGCTGCCAGGTACTGCCCAGCACCAACATGTGGCAATCCAGGCTTCATTTGTTGCAGTGTTCACAGACTTTTTCTTTGGCATGGAAGATATGACACTTTTCCTCCCTGTCCACCCTCTGAGCTACCAAAATAAAATGTAACAGGAGCCTGAGCTCTCCACAAGCAAGAGCTTCTCATCCTCCAGCATTAATGACAGCCAGACATGTCCAAGATGCAGCTGGCAATAGCATTGCTTGAGAGCATCTGTTAACAAGGGGCAAGTAACATCACAGCCTGCCATGCATCTCTCAGTGTCTGACATTTGTGTAGTGCTCTGTGTCCTAAAGGCAACTGGCTACAGCTTCCCCTAGAAAGCAAAGCTTTCACCTTTGTTATTATTAAGGGAGAGCCAAGAACTGACCTCGATTGCACAAAAAAGACAAAGAAGCAAAGTAAAACCAAAATAAACAAGAAAAGCAGTATGATGTGTCCCAGCTTTACTTGTGTTGCATCAACAGTGTTGCTTTCAGTTCTGTCTGGATTTAGCTTAAAAAATACAGGCTTCCCCCTGCCCCTCCTTTTCCTATCAAAGTGGAAGGTTTTACTCCCCTACTCAGGATTCAAAGCAGGACTACAAAGTGAAATGTATTGTTTTAGCTTACACACAACAGCGAGTTTCCTTCATTGTTTCTCTGCCACTCATTCAGAAGCATCTTATAACAGGCAGTGTGATAAAGGCATTCATTGTGTACCAGTTCCTGTAGAGGCCGCACACAACTCAGTTATGAGAGCAGCAGGGGCCTTGGTGGGAGAATCTGCTGACACGGCTGTTCTTGTATCATGAGCTGTGCATGCTGCAGAAAACACTTCTTTCACTGGTTTATTTTGCTTATCTGACCTAGCAAGGAATAGAAGTGGAGACACAACTAACAAGTCAGGAGAGAAATGTAACAGAAGAACAATATAAGCAGAAGCACGTTTATGAAATTCAGTCAGAAAATACCTCTGCTTTGTCCTGGCTGATATTGAAATATGAAGAATCATGGTCATATTCCAGATCATCCAGAAACACACATCATGCCCATTACAGGAGGCAAATGTCTCCCTCATACACTGGAGTTCAGGAGCTGGGCCAGTACAGATGGGAGGAAAAGCTGAATGGTTGGGAGCAGCCGTGCCCAGGGGAGAGTACCCAGGGAGATACCCAGTGAGGGATGGCAGGGCCAACCCTGCTACCAAAACCTGGCCCAGGCAAAACCACTACAGATGACCAGAAGAAAAAGCCCAACTTGGCAAGTGGGTAACAATAAAGCCTGTTTTGTACAAGCTGCAATTCCTTGTGCTGTTTTTGTTGAGCACTGATGCCTCCTGTGTGCTCTGAGCATGTCCTTCCTCAGTCTTCCAGCCCTCGTCTCACTGTGGACCAGGCTCTGACCCACAGCTTCCAGCATGACTGAGGTCATGACAGCAACAGGCTAAAGCAAGTCCTGATTAACAAGGGACAAACCAGACAAGAACAGAGCCTTTGGATAGCCTACAAGGTAAAGGAAGATGAAGTGCAGGCTCATGACCAGATGAGAACAATCAGAATGAGCTGCAGTGAAGCTTGCTGCAGTCCATTTTTCTTCTGTTATAGTCTTTACAAAAGGGATTATAACCAGAGCAAATAAACTTCAGCAAGCAAATAAACACACATCCAGACAAACAGGCTAGAGAACATTCAGTTGAAGTGGATGTCTTCAGGTGGGTAGGGCCTTGCTGATCCTGCAGCACCTAACAATCTAAACACTGATGCAACCTGAAACACGGGCAGTTATCTTGGAGGTCTGTAAAAAACAGAAGCCTTTAAAAACTGAGGGACAAACATCATGCTTGTCTTCAGAAAGCAAGCATCCAAGAAATTATTAGTCCATTTGTCCAACTTTTATCCCTGGAGTAATTCTGGAACAAAGTAAACAGGTTTTTTTTTTAATCACTTCATGTTGTTTAGCAGCCATTAAGAACACTTTGTGCCAATCCAATCCAGTTTCCCTTCTTGATAGGTCTAACATATGAGGCAACATCCTTCTAATCAGCTTGAGGAAATACAGCAGTTGATCACCGAGGTGGAAATGCAGCTAGCTGAAAAACTGAAGAGCACTGGATGGCCCAGCAGGACAGCAAATGCTGCTGTTTTGCAGTAATCTGTCAGGTTATCAGCTTTATTCAGTGTTTTAAACAAACTGATCATGTGAAGAAGGCATTCCGCGGGTTATATGAAAGGAGGAATGGTCAGAAAGATGTTCAGGGACACAGAGTATTTAAAAATTGCAGCAGTTTTTCAAATGGCACAGAAATACAGGCGATTAAAATGGAACCGTTAAACACATTCCTTAGGCAGGAGGAATCAGGTTTGCAGTAAGGACTGACTGACAAGGCAGCAGCATTGCTAAAAAGCTCAGAAATCATAGAAAGACACAAATGGAGGAGCAACAGCTCCAGAACAATCTCTTGCCACAGAAAGAAGGAGAAGCCACTTGGTCTGGATGAGCTTGGGGAAAGAAGACTGAGAGACAAATAAGGTAATGGTTCTGCTGGTTGGGGATGATGTGTGGCTTAGATAGCACCACACTCCACTCTACAGAAGACCAACAAGAGCAAATAATTAACTTTGAAAACATATCTTAGGAGATGAGGTTGAAAGGGTCAAGCAGAAAAGAGCAGAGACAGAACTCAAGGCAGCGTGATCAGAGCACAAAGCAGATGCCAACCAACCAGAGTTCCTGGCGAGGGGAGGAAGGAGGGAAAGGCAACTTAATTTGCAGCAAAATCAATATAGATCAGTCACTGAGGGAGTTTTCTAATTAAGGAGAATACAGCAGTGGGACAGAACATTTGGGAGACACTTCCACTAGAGGATTGGTTTTGCTCACGTTGGACAAATCTCCACCAAGAGCTATCTGTTCTGCCACTGCTCAGCAGAAGAGCACAGGGCAGGTGGTGCCCTGGCACCTCTTCCAGCCCTGCCTAACCTTTAATAAATGGATGATCAATACCATTTTACACATATCCCACAAACAATCAAAAAATGATGTTACATACCTAATAGAAGTGGCCAAGTGTTTCCAAGGCTGCAGGAGTTTTGCTCCAAGTCAAGCTCAAAACACAGCCCTTGGAAGCCCACATATGCAAAGGCACATGCCCTTCTCTCTGACTGATCTGTATGTTACCAGCTTTTTTACCTTTTATTTTCCCTAGAACAAGAGATTAAGTCTTGTGTGTAATAAAAGCTCTATGAAAATCAGCTGGGGAAAAACACTGCCTCCTGGCTCTGCTTGAGTGCCTGCCAATCTTCATCATCAGAGTTAGCTCCAGTTGGATATTCTCTTAGAACACAATGGGATATGAAGTTAACAGCTCAAATAGCCACACTATGAATAACTTACCCTGTCCTGACTTTGACATTTGAAGGACTGAGCAGTTTCACACCCTTTTAAGGGTACCTACCTGGCATTTCTGAAGTTTCCACACTGACATTTTGTGTGAAGGAAGGAAACTAGTGAGGCTAAGAGGCTTTGAAGTGCAGGAGGGTGAAAGGTTCCAAAAGGCAAACCAGATAGACACAAGCTAATCTTGGTGCTCTCACTGCCCTTGTCAAAGAAATCAGTGGATTTTATTTCAACTTGTTACATTAAAACTGATTAAAGACTAGTGGCAACGACATGGCCGAGAGCTTTAAAAATGACTCATTTCTGGTATTTGACATGTACATGTGCAGAGGTAGCAACTGCTGATAGCATAGGATCTAACTGGTCTTTTGTTAGATCAATGAGGAAGGATGCCCGTTGCACACACCAGTTTGTTCCAAGCACGAAGCACAGTTGGATTTATTTTTTTAGCACAGAAGGTAGAGGGCCAGCTCTGCATTTAAAGCAAGACATTGGCTTATCTCCTGCTAACTTTTGATCTAGCTTAGTAAATCTTGTCTGGTTTCCAAAAAGTGACAGCACCTGACCTTAACAAAACCTCTTTCCCACTGAGCTTTCAATCTCATCATGCTCTTAGCCAAGCCAATTTTAGCAGTCTGAGCCAAATTAAATAGAGGAAAACTTCAATATAATAAACCAAGAGTACGATTACTGGAAGTACTAGTTAACTGGAAAGCATCTCTTTGTGGATGCTTTGTGCAAGAGTCATCAAAGTAATTGCACTACTTTGGCAAAAGCAGAAGCAGCAGCAGAGAGTATTACTAGAAAACACTGACTGTTTTACAGCTCTGTGGTGACAGCAGACATCATCCTTCCCCACTGAGTTATTACCTTCAGAAGACTACATGGCAATAATCAGAGCACAGCTGTCAAAGGGATACAGCAGTGATAAACACCACAAGGTTTACAAGCAAACAAAAAGGATTTCATTAACTTAATCAACATAGACAAGAGAGAGGAAAAAAAAAATATCCCCAAAACCCATCAAGCTTTCAGGCTCTTACGAGTTACAAACCTGAGGCAGCGTTTCCGGACCTGAAAGTCTGTCTCTGCCCTGTGCCTCCCACCCAAACCCACGTTGCTTTGCTGCGGTGACAGCGTGGATTTAGTTACATCAAAGTGATCTCAAGTCTTCTACTTTCACCATGATTCAACACAGATAGCAAGAAGCTCATCCAAACAGAGAGATGTTAATCTGGTTTTGCATTTGGATTTGAAGCACTATCTAGAAGCCACATCTCTACAGCTTGACAACACAACCCAAGGGGCTTGTTCCCATAACACATTTGTAGCAAATATTGAGTAAAGCTGAATTCTTTGAGAATCATCTTGATGAGTCTTCAATAATCCTGTCAGCTCTGCTCCTCCCAGCCCCACCATGCCCATTGCTGGACCTGAAGATCTCAGCTGCTGCCCCACCACGGTGCTGGGGTAAGAAGGGAGGGAGGCTTCTGCAGCACCCTGGCCATACCTGGGCTTCCACTCACCTCCCTTCACCTCTTGCTTGGATGAGGGGAAAAACCTTCAAAACTGAAAGCTTCTTCATTTTCTTTCTTTCTTTCTTTTTTTTTTTTTTAAAAATGAAAAATAAATCAACTTTTCCCTTCCAGGGGAAATTCTGAATATTTGATGTTCCAACTCAGAACTTGGTTTGCTGCACACTTTCCAGTGATTGGAAATACCCAGTCTGCGAATAGCTCTACCTAGTAAGCACCCAAATGCCACGGCTTACAATTCAATGTGTTCATCTACTGACTCCTTTAGAGCCCTTCAACTCTGTCACAGCACTCATATTTAATTTTTCTAGGATGTCAAATACACTATTTAACATAATGCACTCAAATAGGAAAAAGTCATTTATGGGGAGTGATTAAATTAATTAGTAATTATTGGTCATTATTGCCACCAAAACCATTGAATTAGGAAAGAAAAATACAGAGCCTTGCTTTTTAACACCATGGTTTATGCCTCAATTTTGCATGAGCTGCTCACTAAACTGAAGGGAACCAAGTATGCTTCTCTGATCTTTCAAAGAAGCCATTGCTAACGTGTTCATTTGGCACTGGAACACATTTGGGTCTAAGCAACTAGGTAATGGCTTTCATCACTTCAGCAACCTGGCATTTCCAATGACTTCAGCAGCTAATGAAGACATAAAATACTGGAGCCATGTTTGGTAAAGCTGCAGCAACCTCAGTCAAATGCCAGGTTGAGAATGTATTAACTCTCTACGGTGTTATGGAAAAACATGCCAATGTCAGGAAGTAGCAGGGCACTGAGTACACAGAGGGTGAGGGCACAAGTCCTGTGCACAGCTCCATCTCCTCTTCATTACCCCAGCAAAAAAAAAAAAAAAAAAAGGGCAGCTGTAGCATTCCTCAGGGATTTCAAGGGCTGAGTTCACTTTTGAAAGAGGGCAAAACAACCCTCAGTTTTCCTTCCCTGGGTTCTGCACGCCTCGAACATGGATTCCCATGAAACCACCACCATCTCTTCTGTCTCAGTTTGTCTTCTCAACTCAAAAGCAAAGTGCCATGCAATTACATTGAAAAATATTAAAACATATTTATTAATTCTTTAAACAACCTGACAGATCAAGTAAGTGCAATAAGGAACAAATGAGAGCACAACACTTAGAAAATTTCAAGCTAAAACCACCCTAATCACGCAAGACACAGTAAAGATGAAAATAGAGTCAGACACTCACTGTACATGCCAAACACAGACTCAAGAAATCCATCCATTAGGAGGTGTGTCAAAACAAAGAATTACCCAAACCACTTCCATAAAGTGATCTATATAGTGATCCTCTCCATTTAAGTCTTACTTTGGGCCAAACACCTTCTGTCTAGTTTTTTCCACTCCTTTGGCTTTACAAATTGTTGGGGTTTTGTCTGCTGTTTGTTTTTTTTTTCAACCAAATAAGCTTTGGTTCTACCACAAACACCAAAACAAAAGTCAAAAGAATTTAGGGTAAAGTAGAAAGGATCATCTTCCTAATTGCTATACTGAAAGCCACAAAACTTGGTATTACACTGTTATGCTCACTTATCTTGACATCAAACACATTTCTGCTTGTCTAGTGGTCTATGACGAGCAACATTCTAGATGAGGTAGATTTGAGAAATATTCATATCACTGTAATGATACAAATGTTGGGGAGGAGAGAGAAAGAAGTTGGCACAGGAATTTAATTACCCTTTCCCCAGTGCTATTCCTTTACCTCTGGAATATCAGGTAGTGCTGCTGGCTGACTTTGTATAACCTGAGTTCTCTCACTCAAATCCCTGAGGCTTTATTCTTGTTTTGTCTCATTAAGCAATTTTTATAATCTCTTTTTTAGCCTGATTATAAGTAGACTTATATGGGGTTTGCTTATTCTGCTACATTTCTCCTCCCCTTTCTACCACAACAAGACGTAAATAAGAGATATGAAGGAAACTATATTTGAGAGGTTCAGTGGGGACGGGGGAAAGAATTGGATTTATCGTGAGTGAGGGAATATGTGAGGGGGTAAAGGATGGAAATTTGTAGCTAAAAAGCAAGCTCTGTTAGTTCTACTTCTCACAGAACAGTATGTTCTAAAAATATAGCATTTGGTTTCAGATTTTTGACTGAATGGAATCTGATCTTTGACAGGTTAGTGGCTATCCAGTTTGCTCCTAGCAGATTTCTGAGATCTCTCATCAGTCTGCTAAGACTGTATCAACAACTAATGTCTGCATTTAGCTGGAAGGAGCTAGACATTCCTGAACACTAACCACAACCAGCTTGTTAACCCTTTCTCCTTCATTACATTGCTTTCTGCCTCCAGTACAATCAAAGTGCTGATGCTAACATCATTGTAGCACAAGGTAGAAACTAACACTCAGAATTCAGTCACAGTTGTGCTCAGCCAGTCTGCTGAGCTCTGTTGGGTAAAGGAACTTCAAAACAAAACCATAAAAAAAAATAACAAATCAATGCATGATTTACAAAAAAAAAAAAAAAAGTGAAACTGCTGCAGTAAAATATAGAAAACCCCCTTTTTTTTAAAAAAAAAAAGTCAAATCAGCACCATGATTTAAGTTGTTAAGCTCCTAGAGGGAAAGCTCAAATCACAGCCTCATCACTATACAGAAAGAATAAAGCTTATCCCTTCGGAAGCAGGCCAAGGTTGTCATTCCCTCTTCCCCCAAATCCATCAGCTCAGCAGTAAGGATGGGTCTTAAAGCCTTTGAATTAATTTGGTTTCAGCAGTTTAGCATTTGCTAATCAACCTGGCCACAGCTTCTTAGACTCACTCATCCATCCTGGTAATTTTTCTGGATAGACTCAAGTCTTCCAAAAATCATTTTTTTTCAGACCAATATGGCCAAAGTAGAATCACAGTCTGGTGAGACTCAATACAGTTACATGCCACTTCACAACACAAGTAAAAAAAAAAAAATCTATTTCTCATTTTAAACAAAGTATAAATGACCCAAGAAGTCCATGAAGGCATCTGAGGACAGGCCCCTGGAAGGATAACAAAAACCCCTAAGCCTTTTCTATGTATAGTCTGAATACCAGCTGGAAAGCAAGAGAGGCTTTTCATATACATCTTTAAAGACAAAACAGCTCTCTTGCATGGGGTTTGGCCAGGCCACAGCTGAGGCACATCAACCAGAAGCCTGAGAAGGTCAGTCCATAAATGCCCTTTGGAAAGTGCCCTGCCCTGGAGCATGTTAAACAGCCCATCTACAAAGGGCCCACCCTCTGCCATCCTACCTGGCAGCAGTTCCACACAGTAGCACTAATAAACCATCTACTGTAAACAAGACTCATCTCACCTGCTGCAAAACAGAAGCAAATACTTCAGAGAAGTTACAATGCTTGCTCCAAAAAACCCATTTACAGTCCAAAGTGAGGCACAAACACAAGTGCAAATGGCAAGTCAGAGGGCAGAGCTGGCTGGAGCCAGAACAAGAGATGCTGCAATGCAGTCACAGGAAACTAATGTACATGCTCATCTTGAATGATGCAAGATGAGTATCTCTAGCAGAGATGGAGGAACGACCACTCCTACTGGTGTACCTTCTGAGTATCAGAGAAGTAAAGCTCACAGAGGACTCAGTAAAGCAAAAGTTGGTGGATGTCTTGCAGGCCTCTTCTCATCTACAATGTCACCTGAGGTAAGGCAGCAGGAATGAAAGTTTCCTCATCTTTCACTGGTAAAGCAGAGTTTGTCGTTTTTCTTTTCAGAATTAGCAGACTCTGGAGTTTCTGTTAAAACTAAAGAATGAATTTCTTCTTCTTTAGTTAATCTGTCGTAAGTGTTCACAGAATCATCCTTTGCATAGCTCTGAAAGAGAAGAACACCACCTTTAACATGGCAAGCATTGTTTTTTTTCAGCCCAGTCAAACAGGCCTGTTTCACAACACGTAGCCTGTATTATGGAGAAAAAGCCAAGGCAGCTGGGCAACAAATTGTGCTTATTAGGGACATGGCTTAGGCCTGGCTAACAGAAGACTTGTCCTCTTTGGAGATGAGGAAGCACTGAAGGTTGGTTCCTATCTTAAGGGCGTTTCCAACTACAGCTAATGAGTGAGGCTCAGGCAGGAGAATGAAGTGAGGGCGTACACACTTTGTAGAGTTTTCACTGATACCCTGAGCATGTAGAGAAGAACAAGATAATACTCAGAAGCAAAACTGCACCAGGACTCTGATCAGAGAACAACACCCGTTGCCTCATACCCAGGTTTGAGCTAGGGCTTGTCAGTCTATTTCCCTGAGCATTTTTATAAAGAGATAACAAGTTATATTTGTTTGGAAAGAAGAATTTCCATTATCAGTATGTTTATTTTTCCAGAAATAAGGGCCAATCGCAAGTCTTTCATCAGCCAAAGCTTGAAGCAGCTACAGTTAGTTTTGTTCTTCTGCCAATGAGAAGCTAAATGTCCTGATTTATTTCACAGCTAACTGTGCCAAACATGAAAGGGCTAAAAATGTGGAAGTCAATATGAATAGCTTTATTCAGCATTGCAAATATGAGCAACTAGCAGAGAAAGACCTTAATGTTCAGAAGCAGTAGTTTAATAAGACTTACAAGCACCCCAAAAACCAACCTCCCGACAACCAGAAATCCCTCACACAAAACCCCAATCCCCAAACTGCCTATGAAGTAACTGAATAACTCAGTTCTACTCATGCATCTAGAAAAGTCCATTCAGTCTGAGGGAAAAGTCCCTCTCAGGTTGGTTAAATGTTTCTGAACAACTCGTACTATTGTAAATACTTCATCTTCATATGTCATACCTATATACAGTTGGTTTTAAGACAGGAAGACTGGAAGCCTACAGATGCTAGTTCAATAGATTAGTTGGCCCAACAGCTTCTTACTAACCTGGAAATCATCATTCTGCTCTCCAAACATACGCTTCAGAATTTCTCTAGGGTCTGGAATTGGTGGAAGAATTAATATCTTCAGCCTTGAGAAAATGAAATAGAAAACATGTAGATGAAAGATACGTTAATTTTAAAATCACAATTTCAAAGTCATATGTGGGTGCAGTCAAGAGAATTTGTGGAGTTAGCCATGGCATCACTGGACAGGCTTCATTCTCTGTGTAACCCACCCAGCTCTTATTTTTACTCCCCAAACCACAAGGAAATGGGAATATTCACACAGACAGACTCTAAATAACTTTTACTGGTGTCAAAGACAGCAGCAAATGTAAAAACATTCTTTATATATATGCTTAATTTTTAATTTAGACTTCACTGCTTAAAGAGATGGGATGTAACAGCTGTGAAACAAGAGTCTAAGTGTAAACAGATAGAAGCAGTGGTCCATAAACCTAATTCTAATGACTGAGGCACCATGGTGCTGACATTTTTGTAATTCAATCCATATGGATATTTATGTTATGGATAAAAGAGTTGCTACTGAAACTTGTCACATCATGGACAATTACCTCCAAGAGAGATGAATTGTAACTTAAGTTACAGACCAATCAGAATCAGTGGATTGTAAATAAAGGGAGAACCTTACTTACCTTTTCAGATAAACTAGTAGAATTATTGTAGATACTGCGACTATTAATGGGATGGTGATTATTAAAGCAAAATAGAATGTGGAGTCCATCTTCTCACCTGGAAAAACAAGAATTGTAGAAACTTGGGCATGTTTTGAGAAGCGTTTTAGGAATAATGACAACAAATTCATTAACTCTTTAATTTGTTCATAGGTGGAATTGTTTTCAAATACACCAATGCTTTTGTAGGCAAGGACTCATTTCTCAAAGCAGGATGTTCTAAGGTAGATACATTTGGCAGGGAAATGCAAAGGGATCTTTCAACAGCTCTACTGATGGCAATCCCAGCAACACATACACCAGTACAGGCAGGAACTGATTGCACTGCTGAAGGACTAGGACCCTCCTGCCTTCTTTTCATCTATAATTAAACAGAATCATAGAACCATAGAAGCATTTTCGTTGGAAAATATTTCTAAGATCAACAGGTCCAACCACTAACCTCACACTTCAAACAGATACATAGCAAGATGATCTTTGACTCCCATTTATTTAGCAGACAAAAGGCATCAGATGCCTTTCACATGTAGAATAAAGTGCAACAAATTACAGGAACAACAGCTCTCACCGATACTCTTTTCTTCACTCCAGTTACTACAGAGCTCGCTGCTGTAACAGGCAGGATCTGGTTTTGCTCTCACTTTGAAGCTGTACTTGCTCTTAGGATCAATGCTAGGAATTGATGTATAATTATTTTTAACCTAAGGCAAAAAGAAGAAGGAATTTGCTTTGTTTCAGTTCCAACACAGTCACTTACAGCCCGCTTTCATCGTGCAGTTAATGTATTCTGAATGCTATGCTGGAAGATCTTTCTGTGAATACTGAACTCAACACAAGACATGGCAGCATTGAACCAGCACAGACTGCCTAAACAGAGACTCCAAAGGTAAGATTTAATCTTATTCACTGCTACATTTATCATACAGCATCAGTGATTAACGTCTGGAACAGAACCTCCTTTTTTTTTCCCCTTTCTTTGAGAACCATCTGAGATTTATGCTGCCTTCCCCTCTACATCAGGGCAACAATGCTGATCCAACTTTAACCATGCAGAAGTCACCTGTGATGCCTCTACAGAGACAGGCAAACACACTAGCTGACGTCAAACTGCACTGATTTTTTTGATCCAAAATGCCAGTTTCCTGAGGAATGTTGGTATTTTTCAAGTTTGTATATTTGAGGTAGGACAAACAACTAAATATGTTCCACAGGAGATGACTGCCACTTGACTTTTAAATGTAAATCATGTTGTTTACCATTCTTATCAAATAGTGCAGCCAGTCTGGCTCTGCAGATCCAGGCATGAGTACATCCAGACTCTGAAGTCAATGCTTTTTTTTCTGTACATTAAGACCAGCATAAGCTAACAGTGCTCATGTTTTTCTTCCCTCCTATCCCCAATCTTTCCATCCCCTTGCATTCTGGTCCAACAATCTGTGTTCTTGTGCACATCAGCAATTAACTTTGCTTTATGGTAATCGAGTCACATCATTCAAGAACAAGGCAGTCATCTGACTGAGCTGACACCAAAACCAGGAAAACCCAACACCAAACAGACCTGAGTCCCATATCACTGAGAAGCAAGGTAATGTGCACTGCAGTGGATTTCCTGATAAGTGTAGTTTAGTTTAGTATACACATTTTTAATTGGGCTCTTCTTACATGTTACTGGTTTGCCCTAACCAACGATGGCAAGGATTCAGGATGAACTCCACTGGATAGATATTACTAAAAGAAACCTACTCTATGGCAGAAAAATCTTATTTCCATGAAACATTCCCAGCTAGTGCACCAGTCACATGCAGCACAGATTGCATTTAACAGCAGACATTCCAGTTACTGTGAATAACAAGACAAGTTATAAAAGATACATAAGAAAAATATCAGTTAACAAGTTAAATGAAATTACTTTAATTCTCCAAGCAGTGTCCAGATCACCAGTGTGACATTCAACTTCATAAACCAAACAATTTTCTGGAAAGGTGTCTGAATCACTCCATTCCACACGTATTTCATCGTTAACCTTTGACAGGGTAACTTGTCTTGGTGTAGCAGGTTTTACTGAAATGCAAAATGGAAGAATTACTTGAAAAGTATATTAAAAATTGCCCAGGTCCTGTATTGCCTAATATTACCCTTACACCAGTTTAGGAACAGAAAGAAGAAAAAACACCAAAAAGTCAAGAAAGAATTAAATCAGCTAAAGAATAAGGCTAAAAATGACTGGAAAATTACGCCCTCATCCTCCAAACAACAAACTTTGTCTATATAATTTCCAAATCAATGATCAATAGAATAGATGAGTTGTCTCATCTACAGCTTATGAGGTGCAAGCTTCTCAAACACAATATACCTGCAAATTTCTTAAGTATTTTTAATAACGTGGTCTTAAACTTACCAAGGGTGGTAGGGTTTTTACTTGCACACACGGGCCTAATTTCTTCAGAGTCGCCTCTAATCAATATACTTATAGCTGGGTAAGTACTGGTGATTTTTGGGAAGCTAAGATTGAAACTGCACCCAAAGGTTCCTTGGTGCAGAGAATAGTTGCTGCACTTCTGATGGTTTTTCAAACCATCAAACCTATGGGAGTAAAAATATATATATTTTTTAACCTTTGAAAGAACAGGACAGCACAGGGCAGAGGTAAGCAAAGTCAGAAGCTTCTAAATTTTATCTCAATCTTTAGAAAGAGCATGAGAAATTTCAACAGAATTTCTTAAAGCATATGAAGCAGCAGAGAGGCAGGCTTGCTTTACAGTGAAGCATTGAAGATAAGAGCTGCTTTTGGCTTTGGTTCTCCTTTTCCACATGGGAAAACACTTTCAAGAAAAAAAAAAACAACAAACCAAAAAACTTTGAAAGTAAACTAATTTGAGTGACTTCCCATCACCAGAGTTTCACTTCTGTGAGAGAATGAGCTGGTCAATCCCCTTCAGCTATGCCTCTGGTATTGCAGATCTTACTTGAGATGGTCGAGTT
Organism: Urocolius indicus; assembly: GCA_013401255.1. Classification (NCBI taxonomy): domain Eukaryota; kingdom Metazoa; phylum Chordata; class Aves; order Coliiformes; family Coliidae; genus Urocolius; species Urocolius indicus. Next base: position 89,621 of record WBNH01010620.1, read on the forward strand.
TTACATATCACCTGCATTTGCTTTTCAAAATGCCAGCATTCTAATAACAGAGAAGCCTTGACAACCTCCATCCTCGCTTCTCTTTGTTCCCCAAGTTCCAATGAAAACATGCCAATATCTTTTCCTCCCAAGAAAACTGGTTTTAATGTTTATTAAGAGTGATATAGAATAAATCAGAACTTCATTTAGGAGTACAACAGCAGTGAAGTTTCTTACTTCACATCTCAACATATAGGGGCTGGGGAAGCAATAGCTGTCTGTCCTGTTTTCAGGACAGACCCCTTTTTCCATCTAGTCTTCACAGCTCCTTGCTCTGGGGCTGATGAAGATGGGAGGCTCAGAGCAGCCAATGCACCAACCTGCTCTCATAAGCATCTCTTTCAGCAAGTATTACTGTGATGACTCTGTGTGTGTGTATGTATATAGACCTACATATATATACCAACACAGAGGATGCATTTGTTCCAAGCTAACATTATTAGTCACGTTCATTTTGGATTAAAAGACAGGGTTTTAGAGGAAATTATCAAAGGATAGAAAATGGAACTACATAACAATTTCTCACTCATTTCTGAAAAATCAAACCAAACCAAACCCCATCACACCTGTGTTATGAAAAAAATGTGTCTTTCAGCCCCAAAATCAAGTGTTCCTTTAGTTTTCAGCTTTAAAATCAACAAAGTATTTTTCTAAGCAGCGTGAATTAAAACACTTTGCTCTTACTGCAGCTACACCTTACATTAAAATTACATGGTACGTTGAAAATATACAGCTCTAATCTGAAACATTGTTCCAGTAAGTATCCCTGTACCCAGAAACTCAGATCTTCAATGCCTCATTGGTACTGTTCTTGTAATAAAGAAAAAAACCTATTTGAGTAGCAATTTAGAGATAGAACAGTCCTCCCTGCATTTAACTGAAACAGCAAGTTTTGTGCCGTTTGCTATTTGAATACATTAAATTGAACAGCCAGCCTGAGAGACAGCCACTGGAGAGGAAGAGGAAAAAGCTTATTTAATTAGTTCAGTTCAGACAGAAAGCTGATTTACAACTACAACAAGGAGCTTTCAGAAAGAAAACTTCAATATTTCTACAGAAGCTAATGCCATCTGGCATTCCACAAGCCCAATGGACATGCAGAAGTACTCATAAGCTATCATGCACAGGCCTCGCTGCCAAGTTTTTGCTCACACAACAATCCCGTTCCTTTGGAACAAGAGTCTATTTATGGCAGTCAGCTGGCAAGAAGGGATGATGATAAAAAGATCTTCTCCATAACTTTCAAGGTGAATCAGTTACTTCTGACATTGAAGATGCAAACAACTGCTAAGTGTAATTAATGCTTTCCAACCATTTTCCAGTCATTTAAAAAGCTGACACAGCCATTAGTGAGGGATTCTGATACAAGCAGCCCATGTTTGCTGGGCTGCAAAACCTCCCAATTAATATATTTGTCTAGCTCAGTCCTTAATTCCTCCCTCTTTTCATCCACAAGCAAAAAAGAAAAAACAGAAAGCAACAGCAGTTACTTTAAAATGGGCTACAGAAGCAGTCAGTGCATCACATAATATTTATATCAACTTCCCAAAAAGACTCAGCAACAGCAACATCTGGACCCTTCAGCAGTGAAGTTTTCTGCTGGACAGGACCCAACACTAACTTGTACACAATGCCCTGGGACCTTTCAAAGCAACAGAAAGCAGGTATAAATGCGTAAGTTTTATGTTACACATTTTACATAAAGATTAGCATTAAAGCAAGTCAGAGTTGGGAATAAAGAGCTCAGACACACCAGTAGAACAGCATGTAATTGGTATCACCGCTTGCGTTCTCCCCAGGACGCCACGTGCAAACCATGTACTCCAAATTGTGCCAAATACAGTTCAAGTCAACAGCAGCAGTACCTGGAATGCCTGCAAGGCAAGTTGGAAAGGTCTCTTAAGATTTCTTTTGCCAGCAAAGTCTTCACTGCAGTTTCCAGAAGTAAAACATCCTTTTTTACATAACTGAAACTGTCTGGAAGGCTGAGGTGCGTCATCTCAGCCTGCACTGCCTGTCTCAGCACAGAAAACGGTGAATTTCAGTTGTTTATCACTTGCAATAGCTGAAATCTCAGCAGAGGAACTTCTACATGCAAGCTAATTGTAACGGTGAATCTGTGTTTCAATCACATCTGAATTACTACCTAGAGTTACCTGATGCTAAGGGCAAGGTGCTGGGTTGGGAAAATATAAAACTACAGGTACCTTAAAAAGGAGTTTAAATAATTGGCAATTATAGGGACAGCACTTGGTTACAGTTATTACAGCCATCAACATGACAAATAGTCAGTATTTCATCATACTTCTCCAGGTACAATATTAATTTCTCAGTATTCTAAATCTGGAAGTGCCTGTAGACCTATCTTAAATATGGACAAAAGCAACACTGGGTAAGTTGCATATTGCACTAAGACCAGTGCAGACATTTAAACCTCCAGACATTTAAACTTGAATTTATGTTCTGCAGTTTGCGTTTTCAAGTGAGTAGATAACAATTGTGAATAGAGATGTCAGTGTATCTCCCAGGCAGAAAAAATGACAGAAAAAGGCACTACTCAAGCTGGCATTTTAGTGTGGCACAAGTTCTTCATACTGTATTATTACATTACAATATTAGATATTTTTTCCTTGTAAGAAGTAGCAACACCTCCACCAACTAAAAATAACATGCATGTTGACTTTATCAACAGCCCAGACTTTTATTGATAGCAAACCCCAAATTGCCTTCTACTTCCCAGCTTGCATTATCTCTGAAGTAGCAACTATCTTAGGAGCACAGGAAAGTGAAACTGGTTTTCCTTATTCTGACAAGTATTTAAAAGCCTCCACCTATTTAGTGCATCCTGTCCTAATGACCTGCTTCCCCAGTTAAACAGAATACCCTTTTGGCAGACACACAGACAAGCCTGATAAGGTACTCAGATGCTTGTCCACATTGAGCCCCACTCCTGGGTCAGGCAGACTTTCACTGCTCAAGGCAAGAGGCTCTATTTCCTTACTGCACCTCCTAACTTACACTAACTTCCAGCAGAACACATTATTCCTTAAAGTCTCCTTCCTAACAACTTTGCTACTGACTCCTTATTTCTGGATGTCAAGAAACAACAAATAAATTCTCTATCGATTTCCCTACGTACAGCTTTATAGACCTCAGTCACCTTTTTTGAATAAGAGAGAACCCTACTATTAATTAAATCCTTTATTTATTCAGCAAGTTGATAAATTTGCTACAAATTTATAAATTTGCCCTACAAATGTAGGGCTGGTTTAGAGACTATTGCTTGTACAGAAAAATTATACAAGAAAAACTGAGTTATATGTTAGTCATGAGGTCAGATGACTTAACACAACCTTCATCACCTCTTATCCCACAACCAGAGCAGCGACAAGAGGAAGAACATGAATCATGATGTCTTGGAAGAGCGCTGAGATTTTATAAGGTTGCTCATAAGGTTTTAAGCATCGGAAGACTCGAGTTGAGTTTAAATGTAGTATAGCCAGTCTGTGTGACTAGTATCTCTTTATTTTCCTATGGTATGTTTCCATGACATTTTATTAAAACAGTAGGGAAAACAAGGCTGTGTGTCCTCAAGCCAGGAGAGGCAGGTCTGTGTGGGGCCTGGGAGCTGCAGGTGTTACCTTTAGGAGGAAGGGAGGCCTCCACCCACCGGCTGGGCTCGCTGCCGTTATCGTACTTGCACTCACTCCTCACTCTGAAGCTTGTTTCCGCATTCAAGAACGTGCCCGTCACACGGAAACGGCTCTTACTCCATGTCTGGGTTTAGACAGGGGGCAAAGAAAACCAGGACATTTTGGTAGACCATACCAGACACACAGGGATTACCTTTAATGTAAGCATACACTGCATCCCCTCAGAAAAACTGCAACTCAAAGCCCAATGTAATGAGTGTCTAAAGACATGGGAAACCTCAGCATCACTTGTCTTCATCAGGCCCACTCAGAACTCACCAAAGGAAAACTACTTCTCCTCCAGTGACTTGTAGACACAGGCAATGGCCACACAGAGATTCAGGAGCAGTATAATGTGGGGGGAAATGATCCTAGAGTAAGACTTCATGGATAATGCAAAATAAGCGTGTTTCTACTATAGCTATATAAACAGGAGGTAACAGATTTAACCTTCATTTTTTTTCTGTGTGAGTGCCCAGGAGTGCACAAAAAACAGCAGAAAGAACATTTGAAGACATCACCAAAAAAAGCAATGAGAAGAGCTTGCACAGATATAAGGAACAAAAGCAAACAAACATCATCCCAAATTTGAAAATAGCTATTAACCACACTGAAACCACACCAGGCCCAAGGAGTCACGAGCTTCCACTTTCAGACAAGAGTATGTGTTCCTGTGAGAAAAAGGCTTACCCCTTCATCATACACTTTGTCAAGCATCTTTTATTGAGCTAGGGGATGCCTTTTACTTAACTGGACACAAGATTAAAAAAAATTATCTTTGTTACGACCAAAGAATCCTGTAACCACTGGGGTACAAAAAAATATTGGCACTAATGATAGGGCAAGGAAATGAAATAGCAATGAACAGATGAGGCTCTAACAGCTGTAATGCAGAAAGATGCAGCAAGATGATACAGAGGCTGCTGCGTCCTGTCATGTGAGACCGCTGTCCAACAGCTCTTCTGCTGCCGCTGACCTTAACATCTCTTACACCCTTCCACAAACTCTTTCAGCACCTCAGCCAAGCAGACTTTCAATTTGTTCATCTGAACCCATCAGAAGAGGCAAATAGGTTTCTGCTGAGTTAGCAAGTTTGGCTGGCTCATCTAAAGGTCTGCTGAAGATCATTAGAGAAGGGGGTGTCAAGTACCACCCTTTTAGCAGTGTCGGGCCATTAAATTAGCTCAGCTCTTTGTGAAACTTCAGCTTTGTTCATGTCCAGGATATTTCTGGAGCTGTCAGAATATGTCACTCATCATGAAGAGGGCACTGTAAACATCAGGCCATAAAACTGTGATAGGGCTCAATAACAAAGGACTGCTTCAAGAGGCACTGTATCTATTTTAACTATCTATGTCTGAAACAGTAGTGCTGTTGGCCCCAGTCAGCTTGTGTTCAAGGCTTCAAATTCTCACATTGGAATTACAGACAGCACATCATCTTGCTGGCAATACATTGTGCAAACCTGTGTCCTGCAGTCCCTTCAGTGCCATGGCAATGCTGCTCTCAGTCCTGACCAAACAAATGTTAATCGACACCACAGATCACATCTGGGCTGCAAACTATATAACCCAACCAGAACAACAAAAGCCCAAAACAAAGAAAGTTCTGTAATTTCTGTTCCAGGGAACAAATGTGTTCCAGCTTGTCTTCATAATGCAACTCCCCTGAACAATTCTAAGTGTAATTCTAAGGGATGGGGCAAGTGCAGGACTATGTTAATACTTGGCATTACCCTCAACAGACATTCTGCCGTCAAGTCACGGCTACGCCAAGGTTCATGTGCACGTCTCCTTCTTAAATAGAGTTCAAATTGAGATACAGCCTTTGCAAACTGCCACTTAAGTCTTAAGGATGTAAACTGCCCCTTATGTATCTTAGTTTTCCTAGAAAACTACACAAGCAAAGACTCAAACTAACCTTTTCACACTGTTACGATGGTAGTTCTGTGTTATCAGCAGCAGCTCAACTATTAGAGAGGAACAGAGAGATTTTTCTGATCTGAAGATCCCACATGCTGGTATGACTCACTTTTGAGGACTCCATGACAAGAACTAAAGACTATATGAAAACTCTATTTATATATATTTATATGCTTACACAGACAGAGTTTTGTCACAATAAGAAATTTACTGCAGCTGAGCAGAGTCTGAAGACACGATAAACTTACTCTTATACCCTGAGGGATCTCATCAATCACCACATCACTGGAATACTCCAGCTCACAGCTACTGCTGACGTTCTCTGGAGGGTTCCACGTCCAGTTCAGGGTGCACATTTGGATAAAAGTGTAGTTGAGGTTTGATGGAGGTGGAAGAACTTTTGCTCCTAAAAAAAAAATATATAAAAGAAGTTCTCAGTGTTTCCAATCCTGTTGGTCCACATTTTACTCCCCAACAGAAAACACAAATGACCTCTCAGCTTCATCAGGTGCTATTTGCTATCACATAAGCTATTGCCCACTACATTGTTTCTACTATTCTGGTTACCTCAGCCCATCAACCATTCGAATGATTGTAAGAAACGTATACATAGACAAAGAAAAATCATTGAATAGTGATTTTGAAGAAGCCTCAACATGTAACAACATAGTGGCTGTGGTAACAACACATGCTCGGGGAGGGAAGATGAGTCTCCTTTTTCAAGACTTTTCTGCTGTGAGTTTGCATCACACATGCTGAACCTTTAGTAAAAGCAGAATATAGGTTTCGTGAAGCAGTTCATACTTCACTGTACCCCAAAGTTATCTATCAGTTTTATAGAGAGAACTAAGCAATAACATCTTGCAAGTGACAGCTGTGTGTTAGAACCACAATTCAGCTCAATCCAAGCTAAACCAAGAAGGTGAAAAATCAACAAAGAAACCACAATGCTTTTTCAATTACCTATTAAACTTTTATTGCTATGCTCTCTCTTACAGAGAGCAAAACCAGTGTGGGACAAACAGTAATATACTGCTGGCACACTTCAGCGGGACATTTTTTCACCTCCCCAAAAGCAAGACAGCAGCAGAGGAAGAGACACAACATACAGGTAGTTGCTGTGATAAAATCCATTGGTGCACTGACCCTTCCTTACTTTTGTGTACTGAATCACAACCTACTCTATGCCCAGTCACACAGCCTGAAGGCTGCATCAGGACACAAAGCAGAGAAATACAGCAGCAAATAAAAAACTGCCAGGAAAAGCTGAAGTATGTGTCATACTCCAATACTGGAAAAAAAATACCAATTGGTAATTCCCTAAGAAAATGAAAGTGAAATTACAGAGTCACAGAACCTCAAGGGCTGGAAGGGACCCCGAAAGAAAGACCCCCACTGCCAGAGCAGCACCACCTAGAGTAAGTCACACAAGAACTCATTCAGCTGGGTGTTGAATGTCTTCAGGGAGGGAGACTGAAACCCATCTAGGTAGCCCATTCCAGTGCTTCGTCACCCTCACAGTGAAGAAATTCTTCCTTGTATTTCTTTGGAACATCTCATGTTCCAGTTTAAAGGCTACTCTAATGGGTACTATTAGAAGATATTAAATAAGAGGGCAAACAAGACTGCCTCTCAGGCATATCTATGGGTGTCATCGCCAAGGCACCATCACCACCTATTTGTCTGTGGAAAGAAAAGTTCCCTTGTTACGCAGCAGTTTCACAAACACTTCAAACTGACAGCAACCAGCGCTGTAGACCTTGCTTGTCCCAGGAAACTTGCTCATCCCAGGAAACCAGACTCAATCTGCCCCACCATTTGAAGGAGCACAAAAGGCAGAATGATTCTACCGATATCAAGTTTTCCCATCCAAGTCATGGTGATAGCACAAGGAAGAGGGCAGGCGGAAAGGCACAACAGCTTATTTCAACAATAAATTGTAGCTTTCTCAGACCTTTGCATAGTTAAAGGCCAGACAATGGTAAAGCTCAGACATTATTACCATCTGCATGCCCAGCTGTATGTGCAGACAGTGTATGTCCACACAGAAAATGGACAGGATTAGTTAGTCTGCCTTGCTAGTTCAGTCTGAACACTCTAAGCTTTCTCAATACTTGAAACATTGGGGATTTCTTTTTGTTACTATTTGTTCAGTTTTACAGCTGACCTCAGGAGCACGGAAATTTTTGGACAGTCTCCTCTGAGAAAACTGATCCTAGCCAGAACATCTCTGCCTATTACCTCTTCCAGTAACAAAAACTTACGATGGGTTTTAGGAAGAGCATCGGGGCCTTATGTCTGCAAACACTGAGTCCTTTATATCATAGAAGAAATATGTATTTATTCAACAAGACCACATTCTTGTCCAAGAATCCAAGCATTGTTTTGTTTCATGATGTTGATCTTGCAGCTTTTTATTGCCTACAAAAACCACAAGCCACTAAAAAATGCACACTGTCATCCCTGGTTGCCGTTCTGAAGCTCTACACATTTGCTTTTTATAGGTTTGGTAAGAATTGTGTTTAAGCTTGCAAATTTCTAACTGCACAAAGTAGAAGCGTTCAAGGTTTATTAAATAAGTCATTTAATTGTATCAGTACAAAAAGTTTAAATCTAGTAGGCTTTAGATTAATTTACGCCATTCTGAAGCTCATGCTTTAATGTTACATTCTGCTGAAGATTTGCTTTTATTCATAGGCTTGGCCAGGCTCATGCTTTTGTTGTATAAAACACACACGCAGGCTAATACTTTTGTAGTTAAGATCTCACCGCTACAGCAGTTTAGCAGAACAAGTCAAAGACCAACTACAAAACACAGGCACGACTTTATTTCACTCTTAAGAAAACCGAGGTGATGCTTCCAAGAAAACAAAGCGCAGCAGTAACCAGCAGAGATTAGCTGAAGCAATCCCGCGGAGAAAAACGTTTCTTTACTAAAATCCGTAACGTGGAAACATCGACAAAACCTTTGCGTTGAGTACGGCTAAAGTGCTGTCATGATTCCGTATTTACGGCAACTAAACGTTCCTGCTTCTAAAAGCGAGGAAACTCGAAGTAACGGCAATGGACAAGGCACACGGCAGGGGAAGCTGTCTCTGCGCCGGGCTCCGGCCGCCCTCGCCAGCCCCGTCGCTGCCTGCCAGGAATCCCCGCAAGACACACGCACCAACAGAGGCGGGGGTGTTCTGCTTTGTTTTTTTAAGATAGTCCAGGGAAGAGATGACGGAGCTTAAAAGCGCTCTGCGAACCCCCCCCCCCCCAAACGCTGCTTCACTGGGAGAGAAAGGCAGATTTTAAGCATTCCCATCCCTCCGCCCGCTCAGAGGCAGCGCACACCACCGGCACTGCTCTCGCACACAGCTGAGCTTCGGGCGATTTCTGCTACACAACCAAGACATGTCACTGAAATACCTGCCCGGCCGTGCCCCTCCAAGACCACAGCCGCAGCTGCCGCCCGCCGGCCCCGCTCCCCTCCTTCCCTTCCCTTCCCTTCCCTTCCCCTCCCCCCCCTCCCCGCCCCCCGCCGCCCTCGCGCCTCCCCGCGCNCCCTTCCCTTCCCTTCCCTTCCCGCTCCTACCTGCCGCCGTCCCCACCGCCAGCAGCCAGCAGCCGGCAAGGAGCAGCCGTCCCCAGCGCGCGCCCGCGGGGGTACCCATGGCTCCGCCG
>WBNH01010621.1:2419-18580 GCA_013401255.1 Urocolius indicus
CCTGGCACTGGACACAACAAAGTGCTGCCCCAACCTCCTGACACCCACCCTTTAGACACTTATAAAGATTAATGAGATCCCCTCTCAGTCTCCTCAAGATTAAACAGCCCCAGGGCTGCAGCCTTTCCTCCTCACACACATGGTGCAGCCCCTCAGCATCTTGGCAGCCCTGCCCTGGCATCTCTGCAGCACTTCCCTGTCTCTCCTGAGCTGGGCAGCCCAGCCCTGGCCACAGGACTCCAGCTGAGGCCTCCCCAGCTCTGGCAGAGCAGAGGGGCAGCACAAGCTCCCTCACTTTTGCTGCTCACGCTATTGCTTTAGGGGGACAGAGACTCTCAGCCTCTGCATCTCCCTCCCTTGGGTGCTATGTCACCCTCTTCGTGCCAAGTCCTGCTCTCGTTTCTGTATCTCAATCCGTTTCTTTTCCCTCTAAGCCTCGGGGGTTCCCCCCCACCACCACTGTTTCCGTTTTCGTGCTATTTCGGCTGCAAGTGGCTTTTCGTTTCGCTTGGAGCAGAGCTCGTGTGCTCACACCAAAGCACCAGCACAAACCCTCAAGCCCTTCCCAGCTCAGCACTGGAAGGAAACAGCAGGAAAACACCCTCCCAACCCATTGCAGGGAGCTCCCTGAAGGGAAATGAATGGAAGCAACTGATGATGAGCTGAGGCGGGGCGGGGTGGGGGGGGAGTTGAGTGGCTGCTTTTCTCCCTCCTCTCCCATGTGATAGGGTCCAGGCAGTACATGGTTCATCTCTAGGAAATACAGAGGGGTGCAGAGGATTGATGGTGTTGAGCCAAATGGTCCCAGCACCTTCAGGCAGAGGGGGAATCCATCAGGTTCCAACCCCCACCCTTGGCTGCTTGGGGTAGGGAGGAACCCCAGGGACACTCAGCATCCCGAGTGTGAGTCAGAGCTTGGGGCTGAGCCATAAATGCTGTGGGATTTTTTTTTTCCCTTTGGATCCTGCTCTCTGAGCTTTTACAGTGTTACTCCAGCACCCTTTTCATTTTACAGATTAAAGAGGGAGAGTGGAGCTTTCTGGCTTGAGCTGTGATCCAGAGCTTGAAAGAAGCAAACACCATGGTTTGGGTGAGGAGGAGAAATGGCTGGGATGCATCTCACAGTATGGAATGAAACTCTGAAGGTGGCTGCTGTAGGATCTCAGGGTGGCCAAAAAGGATAAAGAAGCTCAAGAAAGGGATGAGATGGTGAGGGTTTTTTTTTTTTTTTTTGTGGGGAGGACTAGTGAGTCTATGGAACATGTCTGGAGTCAGGAAAGCTTGAGCTGCTGGGAGCTGGATGTGCTGGGGAGAGATTTCCTTCTGGCTGTGTGTGAGATGTGGCATCTGCTCTGCTCCTGGCTGCTCACAGCAGCACTCTTTGACACTCCCTGACAGGAGGCTGCAGGGAGCTGGGGGTCAGGCTCTGCTCCCCAGTACCAAGAGGAAAGCGGCTGGAGATGCCCCAGGGGAGGTTGAGGTTGGAGCTGAGGCAGAACTGTTTCCCTGAGAGGGGTGTCAGCCCCTGTGCCAGGCTGCCCAGGGAGCTGGGGCAGTGCTCAGCCCTGGAGGGATCCCAGAGCCGTGGGGCTGAGGTGCTGAGGGCTGTGGGTCAGTGCTGGGCTGGGCAGGCTGAGGGCAGGGCTTGGATTTAATGACCTTCAAGCTCTTTCCCAACCCAAATGATTCTGTGATTCCATGATGCTCACAGGCCATTCCTGGTCTCTTCCTGCTTCCCCTATTTAAAGGCAGCACATGTGGGACTCTGGATGTTTGTCCTGGCTCACGTACCTTGTCCCTGTCCCCATCCCTGTGCTCACACCTCCCCCAGGGCTGCAGGACTGGGTGAGGAATGCCCAGAGGCTGCTCTCTGCTACAGGTCACTCTGTCCTTGTGCAGACCCCTCAGTACAAGGTGGGATTGAACCCCTGTAGCTGCCATAAAGCAGGAACAAAGCGACTGGGCTGAATGATGGGCAAAATGTGAAAGGAGGAGAGGTCACCACAGAGACAGGATTCATTCATTCATCCCAAAACTACCCCTGAAGGTATTTGCACCATGGCATCCTTAAAAACCCCAAGCAACAGAGACCTTTGAGCATGTGGCTGTTCTACCATGGGCTGGACTTTCTTGCACCCACAGCATCTGCCCAGTCTGCCTGGGATGCAGGAAAGTTGCCAGGAGCACCACTGAGCTGGGGACACTTTGCCCTGTGAGCAGGTTTGGATCCAGGCTGAAGTCTCTGGGCGATGCTGGGGAAGCTCAGCAGAGGCTTGGTGAGCTCTGGAGGCTTTTATCCACCTTCCCTCAGCATGGCAGCCAGGGAAAGCTGAGCACTGCAAATGTCCTGGATCTTTCCCAGCTCCATCCTGCACAAACATCCCCTTTGGCACCTCTGTGGGCCTGTGAGGAAGCTGCTAAGCTGCTGCCCCATTGGCACAGCCAGGGATGAAGGCAGGAGGAGCTGCATCCTGCCCATGGTGCTGGTCAAACCTGCCAGGGCTTGAAGGCTCCAGTGTGCCAAGGTGAGCTGGCACAGACTGTACAGGAGGGAAACCCCACAGCCCTGCAAACCACCTCCCTGGCCCTGCAGCCCTGACACTAGAGTCAGCTCATCCCTGCTAGGAACAGCAGCAGGGACATGGCTGCTGGAGTCCTGTGGCCAGGGCTGGGCTGCCCAGCTCAGGAGAGACAGGGAAGTGCTGCAGAGAGGCCAGTGCAGGGCTGCCAAGATGCTGAGGGGCTACAACATGTGTGTGAGGAGGAAAGGCTGCAGCCCTGGGGCTGTTCAGTCTGGGGAACAGAAGCCTGAGCTCAGGGGGTCTCAGCAATAGTTATAAGTGTCTAAAGGGTGGGTGTCAGGAGGTTGGGGCAGCACTTTGTTGTGTCCAGTGACAGGACAAGTGGTGATGGGATGAAGCTGGAACACAAACAGTTCCACTTAAATCCAAGGACAAAGTGCTTTGGTGCTGAGGTGAGGGAGCCCTGGCCCAGGCTGCCCAGGGAGGGTGTGAAGGCTCCTTCTCAGGAGCTTCCCAACCCCACCTGGACACGTTCCTGTGCCCCCTGAGCCAGGGGAAGCTCCTTTAGCAGGGGCTGGATGAGCTCTGCAAGACCCTTCCAGTCTCTGCCATCCTAGGATTCTATAATCAGCAAGAGCAGCCAGGAATCAGCACCAGCACCTCTGCTTTCTTCTTGGCTCAGCCTCTACTCCCCCTGTCTGCTCTGTCTGGAGGAGGGCACCCACCATGGGACATTCCCCCCAGCTCCCTGCCAGGCAGCAATGACTCTGCTGCTGCCTGAGTGGGAAGCAGAGATTCATTTCCAGCAGTGGTAAATTCCCCTGCTCTGCCCCAGGGTGTCTGGGCAAAGCACAAGGGGATGTTTTAAGTCCCTGAGACCCCTCTTCAGATCAGGGTGGGGGTTGGCTGTGGCTGTGGGATGCTGTTCCAGGGTGACATTTCATGGGGCACATCTCAGGCTGGTGCCTCCATCCCCAGCCCCACACCAGCCAGGGTTGGTGCCAGCCCATTGTGTTGGGTTTCCCCTGTGAGTGCCAAGATCACTGCTTGGGGAATGGTGGGGGGGAAGAAATGGGCATCCAAATGTGAGTGTGACCCCAACCCCACAGCACTGGGAGGTGGGGGGAGGGGGTTGTGGGCAGTAGAAAACTGCTTGTTCAGGATTTTATACGCAGAAACTTGCTCCTGTACAGTGAAATGGGATGTTTTGGGTAGTCTGCTGGCTTGATGGAAAATGGGCTGATCCTGCTCTATAGGAACAAAGCTGGGGAGGGGAAGGAGGGCTCAGCATCCCCCCCACCCTCACTCCCAACGTGTTGCATGTGTGGGGTGGGGAACAAGGACACCAAAGCAGCTTTTTCTTTAGCACCCTCCCCTCCTGGGAAGCCATGAGATGTGATTTCCCTCAGGCTCCAGTGTCCTGACTTTTGGGGGAGCACAGAAGGCGGCAAACCCCAGGGCTCCCTCCCCCTGCCTCAGCACCTCAGGGGTGCTGCCCTGGCTCCTGCAGCTCCCGTGGCTCCCTGCAGCCTTGGGCCCCTGCTGTCCTGCTACACAGGGATTCACAGGCTGCTGCTTAGGGAGCCTTTTGCTGTTGAGAGCAAAGCACAGGACTTGGCAGGGAGGACACCAGCAGCCCCTGGGTCATTGCTGCAGGGCAGAGCTGTGCCCCTGTCCAGGCAGCAGAGCTGTGCCCATTGCAGGGGCTGCAGCACAGCACAGGTGACTCCTGCTGCTGCCTCAGAGGCACATGGCAGGGTCCCCCTGAGCCTGAGCACCCACAGAGCCCCATCCCCACCCTGCCACATCCATCTGCCTGTGTCCTCAGCTGCTGCTCACAGGGAGGTTTGCAGGTGCTGCCCTGGGCTCGGGGCTGGAGCAGGATTGGTGCCAGAGCAGCTCTGTGGCTGCTGCCATTCTGCTCTTGGCACAAGGCAGAGAGCACTCACAGCCCTGCAAGCCCAAACCCCTTTCAGCCATCCCAAACCCCTTTCATTCAGCTTCCAGAGCTCTTTGGCCTGCAAAGCAAGCACCTCTCTGGGAGCTCTGGGGGCCTGCCAAATGCACCAGTGCAAAGCTCCAGCTGTGAGCTGTGGGCAGAGATGGAGCCCAGTGGCTGTGGGGGTCAGGGCTCAGGGGAAGCTGCTCAGGGACCCCCACAGCACCTGAGCCAAGGGCCAGCCACTGCCCCAGCTAGGAGCTCTGTGGTTGCCTTTCAAGTGGCTTTTCAGCTCTTTGGGGCTCTTTCCAAGGACCTTGGGGTTTAAGTCCCTGGGCTGTGCATGGTTTTTGTCAGCAGCTTCTGCAGGTACAGAGCAACCCTGGCCTGGTTTGCAGGTGCTGCCCTGGGCTCAGGGCTGGAGCAGGATTGGTGCCGGAGCAGGATTGGTGCCAGAGCAGCTCTGTGGCTGCTGCCATTCTGCTCTTGGCATATCCATCAAGAGCTGCCCTGGCTGCTGCTCCTGCAACTTCCAGCTCTTTCAAGAAATACAACTGGTAAATCTCTTCATGTTACAGCTCTAATTGATGTATTGCTGTAATTACCTTTTATAACAAGGCAATTAAAGCCTATTAAAGATTATTAGCTAATTAAAACTCCTCCACACACCCCCCTCCCCAACCCTTTTATGTGCACAGATTGTTTGGGGGGGGTGGGAAGGAAACTGGAAGCCCATGGCAGTCAGGACCTTGCAGGTCAGCACAACACATGGCATGATGTGAGGGGTTGTGATGCCAGACAGGGAGATGAAGGTCCCATCATTGCCTCTGCCACCACATCTCTATCCCTGGGCACATCATGCTGCTGCAGGGATCTAAGGGAGAGGGACTGCTCTGTTTGCTTGGGATCAGATGGGAGATGGATGGATCTCCCAGTTTGTTCTGGGATCAGACGGGAGGCTGAGATGGTCTCCTGCTGCTAACAGGGTGGTTGGGGATGGAGGGTTAAGGGTGCTGTGTCTTGTTGGCCCAAAGAGAGGGTTGGAAAGGGAAAAATCCCTATTTGGAGATGGAGTGTGCCTGCTTGGGAAAGGAAATAACTGGAGAACCAGGGCCAGGAGTGAGGGGAGAACATCGTGGGAGGACTATATGGAAGGCATCCAGGGACAGGGGTAGCTCAGGCCAGGGTTGCTCTGTACCTGCAGAAGCTGCTGACAAAAACCATGCACAACCCAGGGACTTAAACCCCAAGGTCCTTGGAAAGAGCCCCAAAGAGCTGAAAAGCCACTTGAAAGGCAACCACAGAGCTCCTAGCTGGGGCAGTGGCTGGCCCCATGGCTCAGGTGCTGTGGGGGTCCCTGAGCAGCTTCCCCTGAGCCCTGACCCCCACAGCCACTGGGTTCCATCTCTGCCCACAGCTCACAGCTGGAGCTTTGCACTGGTGCATTTGGCAGGCCCCCAGAGCTCCCAGAGAGGTGCTTGCTTTGCAGGCCAAAGAGCTCTGGAAGCTGAATGAAAGGGGTTTGGGATGGCTGAAAGGGGTTTGGGCTTGCAGGGCTGTGAGTGCTCTCTGCCTTGTGCCAAGAGCAGAATGGCAGCAGCCACAGAGCTGCTCTGGCACCAATCCTGCTCCAGCCCCGAGCCCAGGGCAGCACCTGCAAACCTTCCTGTGAGCAGCAGCTGAGGACACAGGCAGATGGATGTGGCAGGGTGTGGATGGGGCTCTGTGGGTGCTCAGGCTCAGGGGGACCCTGCCATGTGCCTCTGAGGCAGCAGCAGGAGTCACCTGTGCTGTGCTGCAGCCCCTGCAATGGGCACAGCTCTGCCCTGCAGCAATGACCCAGGGGCTGCTGGTGTCCTCCCTGCCAAGTCCTGTGCTTTGCTCTCAACAGCAAAAGGCTCCCTAAGCAGCAGCCTGTGAATCCCTGTGTAGCAGGACAGCAGGGGCCCAAGGCTGCAGGGAGCCACGGGAGCTGCAGGAGCCAGGGCAGCACCCCTGAGGTGCTGAGGCAGGGGGAGAGAGCCCTGGGGTTTGCCGCCTTCTGTGCTCCCCCAAAAGTCAGGACACTGGAGCCTGAGGGAAATCACATCTCATGGCTTCCCAGGAGGGGAGAGTGCTAAAGAAAAAGCTGCTTTGGTGTCCTTGTTCCCCACCCCACACACTCTACACGTTGGGAGTGAGGGTGGGGGGGATGCTGAGCCCTCCTTCCCCTCCCCAGCTTTGTTCCTGTAGAGCAGGATCAGCCCATTTTCCATCAAGCCAGCAGACTGAGGCAGATGCAGCCAATGCCAAGGGCCTCTCCTCCAGCCACTCAGCCTCCCTCCCCCCGGCCCCTCATTCTGCTGCAGCCCCACGAGCGTCACTTCACTGCTGGAAACCACAGGAATTCACAGTTGTGGGCTGGAGCATGGAGCTGTGCCTTTGCCATGGTGGGGAAGGGCTGTGGGAGCACAGCCCAGGCCCCTGACTCGTTCTGTGGGCAGCACAGCTCAGCTGCTTTCCATTAAACCAGTGCCTGTTTGCCAGCCCAGAGCCACCAGCGACCAGCTCAGGGCTCTGCTGGCAACCAGCTCCTCTGCCTGGGATGGGGGTGCTGGGTTGGGGTCCTCTTGGTCTGAGGCAGGGCTGTGGGCATCCCCCTAAGCCTTGATGGGGCTATGGGGAAGAGTCATGGAATCATTTGGGTTAGAAAAGCCCTTGAAGCTCCTGAAGTCCCAGTCTTGGCCTCAGCCTGCCCTGCCCAGCACTGACCCACAGCCCTCAGCACCTCAGCCCCACGGCTCTGGGATCCCTCCAGGGCTGGGCACTGCCCCAGCTCCCTGGGCAGCCTGGCACAGGGGCTGACACCCCTCTCAGGGAAGCAGTTCTGCCTCAGCTCCAGCCTCAACCTCCCCTGGGGCAGCTCCAGCCCCTTTCCTCTGGTCCCATCACTTGGGAGCAGAGACTGACCCCCAGCTCCCCACAGGCTCCTGTAAGGGAGCTGCAGAGTGCTCATGTGGCTCCATCCCAGGGGATGGGACCCAGGGGGGTGCTGGGGGTCGGTGACACTCCTCTGGGGCAACTTGAGGCTGTTTCCTCTCATCCTGTGACTTGTTATTGGGGAGGGAGAGAATCAGAGAGTCATTTTGGATTGGAAAAGCCCCTGAAGCTGCTGCAGTCCCAGCCCTGGCCTCACCCTGCCCAGCTCAGCACTGACCCACAGCCCTCAGCACCTCAGCCCCACGGCTTTGGGATCCCTCCAGGGCTGGGCACTGCCCCAGCTCCCTGGGCAGCCTGGCACAAGGGCTGACACTCCTCTCAGGGAAACAGTTCTTCCTAAAGCCATCTGCAATTGGCAGAAATGGGGTTTGCATGGGTGCAGCGTGGGGGGCATCACCAGCCTGGATGGGCTCTGCATGGAGCAGCTTGTGTGAAGGAGCCAGAGCCAGACTCTTCTTGGAGGCTCCTATTTGGGACTGCCACAGCCCCCAGGGAGTGTTGTGAGATCCCTGTGAGGCAGCAGCCTCCTTCCCTTCCTTCCCTCCAGGTCCCGTGTCCCGCTGTCCCCAGCCTCAGTCTCTGGGAGCAGCGAGGTGTGGGACAGGGTACCAGGGTCCCTGGCAAAGCAGAAGCCCCATGGGGAGAGGAAGCAGCCATGCTGTGCCAGGGCACTGCCAGGGCAGGGACGGGCTGGTGCCTGTGACCCTTAGCTGTGATTTTTTTCCCTCTTACCTGTGTCCCTCTCCACTTTGACCCTGGCTCCTGAAAGGCAGCTTTAACCCAAGTCTCCTCACCCCATGGGATGCTCTGAACCTGCTGCTCTTGGAGCACCCTGGAGGAAAATGGGCACCAAGAGCTATTTTTTTCCCCCTTTTCCCACCCTGGACTTTTACTTTTTGAAAGCAAACAAAGCTGGGGAGTGGAAGGAGGCTGTTTGTGTCCCACAGTGCCCCGCGACTTGGCAGCCGCCACCGCCACGGCCAGACCCCGCCTTCGGCTGCGGGGCCCTTCGTGGGCTCCTGGGGGGGATCACACAGCCCCATGGGGGGGTCACACAGCCCCCTAACACAACCCCACCACAGCCCATCGTGGTGCCAGGGTCATCAGCAACAGCCCTGGCCTGGTTCTGCCTCTGTGCCAGGTCCCAGCGGCTCCCACCTCAGGCTCGTGGCTCATTTTGGGAGGGACTTGTGGGGTTGGAGTGTTGCCCCCCCCCCCATGTTAAGAAGGGGGATGAGTGGGTGAGGGGGTGTAGGGGAGGAAGGGAAGCCCTGGAGAGGTGAGGAGGGAGGAGAAAAGGAATTGAGCTGCAAATGGAGAGGGGTAAAAGGGGAGCAGCAGCCCCCTGGGGCTGGCAGGGAGATGAGCATGAGGGGAAGGGGCATGAGGGGAAGGTGCAGCACCCATGGGTGCCTCAGGGCACAGAGCAGAGATGAACAAGGAGGGAGGGGTGCAATGAGGGTGCAATAAACCCAGGGCACCCCAAATCCTCCCTAAACCTTTCCCCCTTGCAGCACCATGCGAGCTATGCCCAAGATGCCACCCCCAACCACCCTCCTCCTCCTCCTCAACCCCCAGGGTCACCTTCCCCAGCATCGGGTTGTTGCTTTTTGAAAGCTGGAGGCTGAGTTTTGCCTGTCCCCACGTGTGTGTGTGTCTGTGTGTGTCCGTGTGTCCCTCCCTCTGTCCCGAAACTGCCACCCCCCCTCTTCCCCATCCTCTGCCCACCCCGGCCGTGACTCATCGGTGCTGGGAGCTGAGCCGGGGTTAATCACTGACAGAACAGACCCACGTGTGTGTGTCTGTGTCTGTCTGTCCGTCTGGTGTGTGTGTGTGTGTGTGTTTGTGTGTGTTGCTCCGGTTGCTGGGTGAGTCATTCCCATCCCTCTCATCACCCCCCCCCAGGGGCTTTGCCGAGGGAACGCATCCAAGAGGGGAAAGACCTTCAGCCTCACACCTCACCAGCCCCAAACCACCCATCTGCAAGGGATGGCTGAGGTGGGTACAGCTTTGGGGTGCTCCCCTCAAGTGTCCCCAGCCATGGGGTGCAGCCCCTTTTCCAACTTCCCTCCCACACAGCCCAGTTGGGCAAGTGGGAGCTGATAGAAGAGGAGGAGGAGGAGGCTGGAGCCCTCCCCTTCCCAATGCCAACCACCATGGCACAACCCTGGTGTAGCCCCCTCATTTCTGGGGTGCAATAAAAGGCTTCATCCCCATTCCTTTTGTCATCCCCAGCTCTCCCTCTGCCATGCAATGGGCTGGTTTGAAGCCCAAGGAGGGGACATCCACCCCCCAGCATAGCACTGGGAGGGGGGTGCAAGGATGTGGCAGATGTGGAGATCACGAGCTGCTGAGTCTCAGCAGCACTTGGGAGGAAGATAGAACACCCTGCAACCAAACTGGGCTGGACTGGCAATCACCC
Organism: Urocolius indicus; assembly: GCA_013401255.1. Taxonomy (NCBI): domain Eukaryota; kingdom Metazoa; phylum Chordata; class Aves; order Coliiformes; family Coliidae; genus Urocolius; species Urocolius indicus. Next base: position 12,282 of record WBNH01010621.1, read on the forward strand.
ATGCTGGGAACTGGGGGCTATTGGAAGAACAGCTGAGCACTGGTGGGACTGGGAATGGCAGGAGGGAGAATGGGAAACAGCTGGTGCAGGGAAGTGGGATGGGAGAAACTGGGCTCAGCTGATGCTCCAAACTGGAAGTGGGGGGAGGGGGGTTACAAACTGAGCACAGCTGGCATGGGGAGATGAGGAGAAAGGGTAAAAGTGGCACTGGTCGTACTGGGAAGAGCTGGGAAATAGGGACAGCCCAGACAGTGCTGGGGAAATTGGGAATAGGGTGTCCTCTGGTGCCCCAGGGCTCTGTCTGTGATGCTTCAGAGCTTTGGGCTACCCCAGGAAACAGTGTTTTGGGTGACCTGAGACTCTGGCTCCCTGGAGACCTGAGTTTGGGGTGCTCCAGGGTGCTGTGCAGCCTGGTTTTGGGGTGTGACAGGATCCTCATACCCTAGCCCCAGCTACTGAGATGCCACTTGCCCTGTCCTGTGGGGCAGAGACATCCTTGGGGTGCCCAGCCCGGGGGTCCTGGGGCTGCAGCTCCTCTCAGGGTGCATGAGGAGGAGGGGGGGGGAGGGTCCCAAAAGCCAGCCTGGGTTGAGGGAATTGCACTGAGAAGGGGACACAGGGTGCTTGAGGAGGGTTGGGGCGGGGGGGGGGAATCACCCCTGGCTGAGCCACCCTCCCGAGGCCCCTTTTCCCCAAGCGATGCTTTCCCAGCCTCTCCCAAGCCACAGCCTTGACTGACGCAAACGAGTTCTCTCCACCCAGACCTCAGCTCCCTCCTCCTCTCAACTCCTCCTCCTCCTCCCTCCCAGCCCTTGCTGGGATATAAACGCCTCCCACTCAGCGCACCAGGAGCAGCTGAGACAGCTGGTTTGGGTTGATTTCGGGACTTTTAAGCTGCGACTCCGTGTCGTGCCCGTGTGGTTTTTCTTGTTTTTTTTTTTGGGTGGAGGTTTTGACATCCCTGATTTCCACTCTTCCCCATCCCTCCCCATCCCCTCAGCCCTGCAATGGCAACGCCATCGCAGAAGAGAAGCACCCGCAGCGGGGCTTCGGGGACCCCCCTGTCCCCCACCCGCATCACTCGGCTGCAAGAGAAGGAAGATCTGCAAGAGCTCAACGATCGTTTGGCCGTTTATATCGACAAAGTACGTTCCCTGGAGCTGGAAAATGCCGGCTTGAGGCTCAGGATCACCGAATCTGAGGAGGTGGTGAGCAGGGAGGTGTCAGGCATCAAAGCTGCCTATGAGTCTGAGCTGGCTGATGCTCGTAAGACCTTGGATTCTGTAGCCAAGGAGAGAGCTCGGCTCCAACTGGAGCTCAGTAAAGTCCGGGAGGAGCACAAGGAGCTGAAAGCACGGTGAGTGCCCTGGGGACTGGAGGGGTATGTGTGTGAATTTGGGGGGGGGGGGGGGGTGATGGGATGAGGAGTGTGGAGGGGGGGAAGCTGCAGTGGGACCGTTGTCATGCTTGGCAGGGAGCCTGGAGGGGAGGAAAGATCGACCTGGAAGAGGCAGGGAAAGAGAAGGGAAACCCGTGACCCAGCTGGGACAGGAGTGTCCGTGGCAGGGACCCAGAGAGGAGGGAAAGCTCTCCCGGCATTCCTGTCCTGCCTCCAAGCGCCATCTTTAGCCAGGATGCCCTTGGAGAGAAGGGGGAGAGGATTTGGGAGCTGGGGTTGAGGAGCTGTGCTTGTAGGCTCCTGGGAGGGTCTGTGTGGCACTGGTGTTGGCACTGGCATCGGCACTGGTGCTGGCTCAGCCTCCCCTCTGCCATCGTCATCCTGGAGCTGTTGCTGCCAGGGAAGTGATGCCAGGCAGCTGCCTCTGTCCTGCCCACACATCTCTCCTGCTCATCCTCTTCTTTTTTTTTTCCCTCTGCTGGCTTTGGCAATGGTTAAAAAACCTGCTCAGCTTTTGTCAGCCTTAACCCTTCCCTGTGCCAAGCTGCTTCTCCTCTGCAGGCTCCACCTGCTTTTGGGCAGGCAATGCTCAGGCAGTGCCTCCCTTCCAGCTGGTTCCAAGTCTGCTTTGAGGCTCTGACCCCCCACCCCAACCCCCTCCTGGGCACCTTCCTATGAGGTTTATGTGTTTCTGAAATGCCCACCTCACTGCCACCTCCCCTCTGCTGTCAGGTTCCTCTGCCCTCCCCTCCTTGGCCCTGTGGCAGATGCCCTGGGGACACACATCCCTGTGTGGGGCTGCCTTGGGGCCATGCAACAGGCCAGCCAGAGACTTCCCCAGAGCTCTGCCAGTCTGTGCCCATTGGCACCTCAGCCCTGTCACACTGAGCTCTGAGAATCCCACCCTCCAGAAGGACCCAGTGGCTCCCTTTCTCTCACCAGCTTTAGCTCAGGGCAGGATCTGAGATGGGCAGCGACAGCACAACCCTTTTCCCTCCTCCATTTGGGCTTTTGCCTCCTTTGAAGCCTGCACCAAATGAGGCTAAAATTAACTTCCCCAGAAGACACCATCAATATTGGAGCTGCTGGGAAGGGAGTGGATGTGCAGCCTCTCTCAGCTGTTTCCCAACGTGTGTGAGGGTTTATATTTAGCTTTCCATTTCCCCTGTTCTGTGGCTCTGTCCCAGGACAAGGCAGCTTTGCTGTTGGGATTGGGGTGTGGGAGCTGAGCTGAAGGCTTTTACTCCCTTATGCAAATCCCAGGGCTCTGTTGGCTGTGGTCTGGGTTGGTCTGAGAGCTGGGACAAATGCCATCCTGCAGCTATTGCTGGCTGAGGCTGTGTGTGCTCAGCAAGGAGAGGAGGGAGGGGAAAGCTTTTTGCTGTGATGAGCTGTGCTCCTGGAGCTCCCCCTGCTTGTCCCTAACGCTGACAGGACCCCCCCCCCCACCCAACCCCAGGCACTGCTTTGACTGGAGGGGATTCCCAGACAGCAGCTCTCGTTTTTAGGTGGGTTTTAGGGGAAGGAGGAGGAGTCAGGGCACCGTTTTTGGAGCTGATGGAGAGGGATGTTTCGGTGTTGAGTCGGCTCTGAGTCACAGTCTCCGAGGTTGAAAGCTGCTGCTGTTCACCCCTCACCCATTTCCCTGAGCAGCAGCATTGGGGCTGATTTCCAACCCCCCCCCCCAATTTCTCCCATCACTTGGGGACCTTCTCGACGTGGCATTTGCTCAGAGAGAGGGGTCATAAAGCAGTTGCCAGGGCTTGGTTTAGCGGGGAGAGGGCGTTTTGGGCACGGAGGGGGCAAATCCCTGTGCACGGGTCGCATCCTTTCCCGGTGCCAAGAGGGTCCTGTCGCAGGGCTGTGCCGGTGCCACCGTTTCTGCCCGCTCTGAGCTTGGCTCAGCGATGCTTTGCGTGGTTTAATTAATGAATAACCTTCACTGGCCTCTCTCTGCCCTGCCGGGGTATCTGTGCCCGGGCAGGCGGCTCCGGGGCCGTTATCAGCGCCCGCAGGGTCCCGGTGCGGTTGTCTCTGCAGCACAGGCGGGGGGTGTGGGGATGGGGATGTGGTGTGGGGGATGCTGAGGGGGTCGGGAGGCTCTGGCTGCCCCATCTGGGGGTGGGGGAAGAGGTGGTGGCTTAGAGAAGAACGGGGTGTGTGAACAGCAGACCCGTCTCACCAGTTACCGACGCGCTGGTGCAAGAGCTGCGTGGGTGAGGGAGGGTCTGGCAGGGCTGGGGCAAGGCTGGCAGGAGGGATGCGGGCAGCCTCCTGCCCCTCTGCTCTTCCCCCTGCCCAAGACCCTTCTTCCTGGCTGGGGGAACTTGGCTGCTCGCGGTACCAGCCCGGGAGGGGTTTGCCAGAGCAGCCACCTCAGCTCCTTGCACCATCCCTCATCCTGACTGTGCCCTGGGACACGGGATCCTCCCTGGCATTGCTGCCTGACCCTGTGCCATGTGTGTCCCCAGCCCTGGGCTTTCACCTCAGCTCCCCAGCCCTGTGAGACCCCTCATGGCTGTGCCATGCCATGCTTTGCCATGCCATCCTGTGCCATGCCATGCCGTGCCACAGCAGTTTGAGGTGAAGCAGAGGGTGGGGTGAGGGTGACTCAAGGCTGCTGGCAGTGCCACGCATTGTCCCCTCCCAGAGTGTGAGGAGAGCCAGGAGAGCCCCACCTGGGATGTCCCTGACCTGTGATTCCTAAGGAAGGACAGGACAGGCAGGTGGTTTGGGAAGGAACAGGACCAGCAGAGCGAGGTGCTCAGCCCCATCATCCTGCCCACCACCCCTCTCCTGACTCATGAGGTGAAAACAGGAGCCACAAGCACTTGCTGGGGATTCACCTCACCCCAGAGCCTCGAGGCAGAGGTGTCTGTCAGTGCAACTGCTGCTCTGGGGACTCAGAGGTGTATGGATCCAGCTCTTGAGACCCTCCAATCCCAAAGAGAGAAGCCTTGGGGTGGTTCCCAGTATCCTGCTCCCATGGGCAAGGAATGGCTTTGCTTGTGGCCAGCTCCCTCCTCTGCAACAGGAACCAGGCCCTTGTTAGCAATGTACTTGATGAGCGATGGCTTCCTGAATTGCAGCCCCCTAACTCGATTAAGCTGATGCCTTGGCAATGCCTCTTTCTCCCTGGGCTCAGTTCTCATCCTTGACCTTAATGAGAGGGAATAAAAACATCATCTGCTGCTTGTTGCGGGCAGGGAAGAGAAAGCTCAAGCCAAGGGCACAGAGCAAAGGAGACAAGCAGGTAGAAGAGTATCAGGAGAGCTGCGGTGAGCCCCACAGCTCCTACTCATCCCAGATGGGTTTTGCCTTGTCCTGGCTTTAGCTGTGACCTTCCAGGGCCGCGGGGCCAGGCGCTGCCTCCAGCACCGACGCGCTTGTGCCGGAACGTTTTGCGTGGGGGAGAAAGCTCAGGCTCTCCTGGGTTGTTTTTTTCCCCTACTCTGTCATCCCACAAAACCCTGCCAGGGAGGGAACGGTTTGGCTTGTGGAGGGGAGGATATTTTGCCCTTTTGAGAGCAAACAAAGAACGGTTTGTGCAGGCTGGTGATGCTCTGGGGGGAGCTGCCAGTGAGGGGCTGCTCCGGGGCTCCCTGGGACCCTCGGGGACCCTCATAAACTCTCCATTTGCCGAGTTTGGAGCATTGTGCACGGATTTATTTCCCCTGCTGTGCTCAGCTTGGCAGTTTAGGGTGGTTTCTCCATTGCACAAGCCCCATTGCTTGGAGGCTGAGGCTTTCAGTAGCCCAGGACTATTTCTGTGCAAACATCCAGCTCCTCTTTTTTTTTACCCCAGCTCCCCAAGCAGGATGCCCTCAGGCAGAAGAAAAGGCTCCAGCATTTGGGGGTTGTGGCACTGCTCTGCTCACTGCTGTGCTTTCCACACACTGTTCCCTCCCTGTCCCACGGTAGGGCTCTGTCCTGGGCGCCGAGGGGGGAATCGGAGGCAATGCTCTGGCTTTAAACACTTGTGCTAAGATAAGATGATCCACCCTGGAAAAAGAAGAAGCTGAACCTCAGAGCTGGGGGATTGGAGAGAAGTAATTGCAAGGGAAATGGGGGCTGGTTTTGGGATGGGAACTGGGCCGTTATCCTCCCCCTCCCCTCACCCCGGGCAGTGCCTGCCCTGGCCCTGCTTGCTGCTTGCGGGGCTTTGTGAGCCTCACGCACATCACACCGATCCCATCGAGGCTGGAAGCCGGGAGGAGCCTGAGCTGGTGCTGAGCCCATCCCGAGCCGGTGCTGGGCCCATCCCGAGCCAGTGCTGAGCCGGTGCCGAGCCGCAGGAGCGTTCAGGACGGGACGGGACGCGCCGCTGCCAGCTCCTGCTGAGCTCAATTCGTGCCCTTTTGGGAGCTGGTACTTTCCTGCCCTGCTGTGGACAGCCAGGGCCAGAGGAAGCTGCTGCAGCTCTCCCTCTGTGCCCCTGGCCACAATCCGAGCTGCCACAGGGAGGTCTCAGCCCGTAGCACGTTGGGGATGGGCTGTGTTGGGATCCAGTTGGGAATTGCTGTGTTTCCCCCTTTCCTCATCCTGCTCTTTGCCAGGCTCTTTGCTGAGCCTGTCCCTCCTTTCCTGGGCACGTTCCCAAGCAGCTGAAGCTGCTGCCATGTGAGACCTGTGTCTGTCCACAGCCGCCGTCAGTCGCCTGCAGCCCCTCACCGGGGTGTCGGGGCTGAGTGCCCACCTGTCCCTGCTCCCTTCCCCTCCCTGCCAGCAGCTCAATAGCTCCACTGTGAAGCTGAACAACTGCAGGAGTGGCACAATCCCCCCCTCTTCCCCTGCCTGGGCTGGTGGCAGCTGCCTTGTGCCCCCTTCCCCTGCCCTCTGCCCCAGCTCCTGCTGCAGCCCCGTGTGCGTGTGCCAAGGGAGGGTCCTGCAGAGCTTTCCC
>WBNH01010621.1:18635-30092 GCA_013401255.1 Urocolius indicus
CCCCCAGCCTGGTGCCACCCAGGGTTGTGGCTATTAAAAGAGAACCAAAGGGGATGGAAGTTGGTTAATGAAGTGCATTGAGCTGAGCCCACAGAGATGCCACAAAACCAGGCTGGGTTTAGGGCTCCTCTGAGTCAGCATCACCCATTGGCAATCAGCAACCTATTTCCTTTCTGTGATGAAGGTGAAGGTGGCTGGTTGGGGTTGTCCCTTCCAGGCTGCATTCAGCTTTCCTGCTGCCATCCCATGTTTGGAGCCTGGAGGTGTGACAGAGACAGGGAGCCAACTGTCCTGGCTGTCCCCTGCTTAACACAGGGCTGTGGCCCTGCAGGGCTTGGCACTGTGTCCCTACAAAGGGGTGATGGAGCCAGGGCTGGAGCAAACAAAGACTTCTCCTGAAGCTTTGGAATTCTTGCATGTGTGAGTGGCTCAGAAGCACTTCTGTAGGAAAGGGCTTCTGATAGCAGAGGGCTCTCAACCCTCTTGGATAACAGCCACCTCCAACGACTTGCTCTGGCTCCTGCTTTCAGCCTCCACATCCTCCTGCTGTCCCTCCCAGTGCCCCCAGCCCTAGCCAGGCAGAACTTGGCATCTCCCTGCCTGACCTGAGCTTGTTTGTGCCAACTTGTCTGGGTTTTGTTTAATAAGAGTTTAGGGACACACTTTATCCATGAAATTCCCGACTCTGACTCATGTGAACCCCAAAAAAAGTCCAGGCTCTTGACTTTGGGTGGGAGCTTAAAGGAGGCTTCTCCCCAGTGCTCGTGGCCAGTTGCCCCATTGCAACTCCCAGTTGCCACTGGGAAGAGCCATTTGTCCCCCTCACCCTGTAGTTGGTGGCCAAGCAGAGCTGCAGGCTTGGGGGAGACTCTGGATCAGCCCTGGCCACCCTGGCAGAGCCTTTGCAGCCCCAGTAGTGAGATAGGAGGGGAACAGGGGCAATAAAAGCTCTGTGCCAGCCTGTGTGGGGCCAGGGAAGGGGTTGCAGTGCGGCAGAAGGAGGGTTGGAATGGCGCTGGGTGTGAGCAGGGAGATGAGTCAGGCTCAGCTGCATGTCCTTGGGCCAGAGCAGGGAGTGGTGGCTGCAGGGACGGGCTCTGCAACCTCCCGGGAGCCTCCTGTTGCTTCTTCACCCTCCTTCCTGCCCTGGCACATGCAGGGGCATCCCCCCCTCCCAGCAGCATCCGTGGGCTATGAGGACAAACCTCCCCCCAGGCACCGCACTGCATCTGCTCCTCCCGTCATCTCTGAACTAGGGAGGGCTTGGCAGAGCTGAGCTGTGGTGCCAGGGGCTTTGATGGGGAGCAGAGTGTTGGAGAGAGGAGATTTGCTGCTTGGCATCGTGCTTTTGGTGCTGGGCTGTGCCCACGAGCCCCCATTTGCAGGGCAGAGGCACCAAGCCGTGGTGTGCGTGTCCCAACCAGCAGCTGCTGGGGTTTGCTGTGTGGGCACGTGGAGCTGAGCAGGAGGGAGGGATTGGGAGCCTGAAGCCTCTCCTATTGGCACCATTTGCAGGGTTTCTGTGCCCACAGCAGCTGAGGTTAAACTGCACTTTGTTAAGGATGCCCCATCTGCAGCCCTGGCCAGTGGGGAAGTGCCAAACGGGTCTGGGCATGGATGGCATCACAGTCCCAGGGTCAGCAGCTCCCTGAGGCTGAGCCAGGAGCAGTGAGAGTGGGTCTGGGCTTTGATGGCACCACAGCCACCCCCTCCACAGAGTCAGCAGCACTCTGAGCCAGGAGCAGTGAGAGAGGGTCTGGGCTTCGATGGCATCACAGCCACCCCCTCCCCAGGGTCAGCAGCCCCCAAGGCTGAGCCAGGAGCAGCGACTCAACCAGAGTGGGCAAATAAGGTGGCTCCAGTGCCAGCCACAGCAGCCTGGCAAACAAACTTTGTGGCAGTGTAAACACCTCTCCTGCCTTTATCTGCAGCTCCAGGCAGCCCAGCAGAGCCCTTTGTTCCCAGGAAGATGGGTGGCAGCTGGATCCAACAATGCCCTGCTTTGTTTCTTAAACAAATGTTGCTGTCCAGAGGCTTTGTGTACCTGGGTCGATGGCACATGGGGTGAGCAACTGCTGCTGGAGAGAAAGGAGGAGCCCCTGGGCTCGTTCCTGCTTTGCCTCTTATGAGCTGCCTCTGCCTTGGCCCCTGGTGCCCAGGGAACCTGAGGGTAGCAATTCCCTGTAAACAGAGACCTCCTCACAGCTTCTTCCCCCCTCCTTAGGTACCACAGAGCTTTGCATTGAGAGTGCAGGGTGTTTGCATGATGGCAACTGTGTTCCCTCGCTCCCAGGGTGGGATTTGCATCCCTGCTCCTTTCTGCTGCCCTCTCAGATCACAGAATCACAGCATGGTGGGGGTTGGAAGGGACCTCTAAAGTTCATCTAGTCCAACCTCCCCTGCTCAAGCAGCTTCCCCTGGCTCAGGGGGCACAGGAACGTGTCCAGGTGGGTTTGGGAAGCTCTTGAGAAGGAGCCTCCACACCCTCCCTGGGCAGCCCCAGTGCTGCTCCCTCCAGGCTGTTCCCCCTCTGCCACAATGCTCCTGATTAATGCTCATGATTAATGACTGTGGGGAACTACTGTGAACTACTCTGTTGCCTGTGTGACTATTTGCCCACTGTATTAGAGACATGAAACTGCACTTGGCACCATCCTGAATGTCCAGGGCACTGGGATGAATCCTTTGAACCACTTTCCTTTCCCTGAGGGCAGGCACAAGCACAAACCTTCAGCCCTGAGCAGCCTTTCTGTGGCACATGCAGCCCTTAAAAACAAATGGGAGTGAATTCTGGATTGGAACAACAAGCTTTGGCTTGTGGGTGCCTGTTCTGCTGCAAGCCTGCCCTCAGAAGATGGAAAGTGAGAAGGCAGGAGCTGGTGGTTCCTCAGATGTGAGCTACAAGGAACAAAACCCTCTTTCCAGCACAATTCCAGCTTTTGTTTAGAGTTCTTTTTTATTCTCCTGATGAAGGATGTTATTGCTTTCCATTTATATTTAAGATGGTTTAAGCCCAGGGTGTCATTTTTAGATCATCTGATCCAAAAATCCTCTTGGGAAGGCAGCAAAAGGCAAACTGGCACAGGCAGAACAAATGGCTCTGGGTGGCATCGAGCCCAGGCTGGTGCTTGGTGCTTGCTTGTGGGTTTCTGAGCAGTTTGGGAGGAGTTTTAAAGACTTTGATTCATGGTTTTAATAGAAAAAGGCCACTTTTTTTTTTTGCAAGGGAAGGACTAGCCCTCCCTCTGGCAACCCCTGCAGCAGCCAGTCCCCTCAGGACCTGCAAAGCCAAGAGCACTGGCTGAGTGGTTTATTGCTCCATGTGCCAATGCAGACAAATTGCCAAAGCTCTGCAAGAAGAGCTCAGGAGACCAAGCTGCAACTGGTTTTGCTAAGTCAGGTCTCAACTGGTGGCACTTGTTATCCCAGCCTGGCCTTCTGCTTGTTCCAGGTAAAGCCTGGCTTTAATAGTGGCCAAGGGGATCTGTAGGGAATTGCTGCTCTTGTTTCACTCTCTGGTCCCTGAAGCTCAGCCTAGAGCAGTGCTGGGAGCTGTGTGCTCTTGCCACTGGTGCCTTGCAGCTGCCAACACTCACTTGCTCTTTCCCAGCTCTTTGCATCCATCTCCTGTGGCTTTACTGCAGCCTGGAAAAGCTGAAGGCAGCTGTGAAAAAGGGTTTTGGAAGCAGTGAAGTTCCTGCAGAGCTGGTGGGAAGTTGTTGCTCTTGCACTCAGGCACACAGGAGAATAAACCCTGTCCCTTCTCTGTGCAGACACACAGGTTTATGCCTGATGCCAGCCTCACCCAGGGACCCCAAAAACTCAGTGTGGGCAGCAGAAAGCCAAGTTACAGAATCACAGAGCCACAGATTTAGGAGGGTTGGAAGGGACCTAGGAAGCTCATCCAGTGCAGCTCATCCCCCTGCCAGAGCAGCAGCACCTAGAGCAGGGCACACAGGGACTCATCCAGCTGGGGTTGGGATGGCCCCAGAGCAGGAGCCTCCACAGCCCACCTGGGCAGCCCCTGCCAGGGCTCCCTCAGCTCAACAGGGAACAAATTCCTCCTTGTGTTGCTTTAGAACCTCTTTTCTGTCCATTCCTCCATCAACTCCTACTTGGAGAGATGGCAAAACCTCCCTTTTTCCAACTCTACCCACCCCCTTTCCTCTGCTAATATCACCCACTCTTTGAAACCACCCAGCTCTCCTGTTACTGAGGAGACTCAGCCCAAACAGCCACATCACCCCCTGACTCGGGGTTTCCATCCTGAGCTGCTGGCAGGGCCAGGCCTGGCTGAGTCACCGGCGCTGGCGTGACAACGGGCGCTGGGGAGTGAGCAACACGAGGCTCCCAGGGCCAGGGCTGGGGGCTGAGGCTTTGGAACCTTCTCTTTTCTTCTCTGTACTGGCTTTGAGGCACACAGGGGTTGTTGTTCTTGCACTGTGGCCACCCTTCCCCAGGCTGTTGCTGTGCTGCTGCTGAAGCCTCTTTGCTTCCCCCCTCTGTGGGGACAAGGGAGCTCTGGGTGTGGGATGCAGAGTGTTGGCTCTGAAAGGAGAAAAACTCCTGAAAGGCTTTTGTAGGAAGCACTTGGGGCTCTTTCCTGGAGGTATCAGCTGTGTTTTGCTCCAGTCACACTCCCAGTGAGGTTCTGGGTAACGGGGTTTGTGGAGGGATGAGAAGCACCAAAGGTTTTGAGACCCCCCAGAGTGAAGGGTCCGTCTGTGTCTCTGTGAAATGCTCTTGCCTGGTTCCCAGTGAGCTGGTGGCTTTGGTTCACTTTGATCCCCAGTTCCAGAAGCAGGGGGGAAGCTCAGCTTTTTAGGAGATGCCAACGAGCTGTTCCTGCTCCTCTGGGGGCCATGTACCAACCCTGGCACCAGGAAGGAGCTTTGGCACGGCTGCTGCAGGATGAGGAAGGAGAAGAAGGAGGGGGGAAAGGGCTGTTTCCATTCATCTTGGAGCACAGACCAGGCCTGGCATCCCCTGGCTGCCATTTGGCAGGGCTTTGGTGCCTGACAGGATGCTGCCTGCGTGCAGATGCTGTCCCTGCTATACATTGTGGTGGCTATTTCCAGCTCCTTTGCTAGGAGACAGCCTGATGTTTATCCTGGTGATCTGGCAAAGACCCGGCGGCAGGGATGAGTCAGGAGCTGGGAGAAGCTGCTTTGCCACATTCCCATTGCCCCACCACAGAGGTTCTCCCAAGATTGCCTTTCCTCACGCTCTCCCTGCTGCTTCCCCAGTGAGGCCCAGCTCCCTGGGATGGGGGGAAGAGATCACTGGGCTGGGGGAACAATCCCTGGGCTGGGAAAGAGCTCCCTGGGATGGGAGAGAGATCCCTGGGGTAGGGGAAACAATCCCTGGGATAGAGAGAGTGATCTTTGGGATAGAGAGAGAGATCTCTGGGATGAGATAGAGATCCCTGTGGTAAAGGAAACAATCCTTGGGATGTGTGACCAATCCCTGGGGTAAAGAGAGTGATCTCTGGGATAGAGAGAAGTCTCTGGGATAGGATAGAGATCCTTGGGGTGATGGAGCAATCTCTAGGGTAGAGTGATCCTTGGGATAGAGGCAGAGGTCCCTGGGATACAGAGAGTGAACCTTGGGATGGGGAGAATGATCCCTGGGATAAGGGAGAATTCCCTGGGATGAGAGAGAGATCCCTGGGATGGGGGAGCAATCTCTGGGGTAGAGTGATCTCTGGGATAGGGGGAGAGGTCCCTGGGATAGAGAGTGAACCCTGAGATGAGGGGAATGATCCCTGGGATAGAGACAGCGATCTCTAGAATGACAGAGAGGTCTCTGGGATGGGATAGAGATGCCTGGGGTGGGGGAGCAAACTCTGGGGTAGAGAGAGTGATCTCTGGGATAGGGGGAACAGTCCCTGGGATAGAAAGAGTGAACCTTGGATGGGGGAGAGGTCTCTGGGATGAGATAAGAGATCCCTGGGGTGGAGGAGCAAACTCTGGGGTAGAGATAGTGATCTCTGGGATAAGGGAGAGGTCCATGGGATGAGGGAGTGATCCCTGGGACTGATCCCTGGTGCTGGGAGCAGCCCAGCACAGAGCAGCAAAGCCCAAGGTGTGACCAAGCAGGTTCTCTGAGTCCTCCCAGCAATATGATCCATCACAAAGCTCCTTGAGCACATGGTGCCTCTCTTACCTCAGCTTCCCCAGCTGTAAGCATGTCATTAGGGCTTTCCTGGGGTAGCATCTCCCCAGTCTTTGGGGGGCTGAGGAGGGGAGCAGGCTGGTATGTGACCTGGGAGTGAGGGGAGAAAGGAGCCCCCCAGGCCTGGGGATTTGCAGGGGTGCAAATGGATTTACAGATGGGACATGAACCCCTGAGCTCCCCTGATGTGGCACCTTGTCTGATGTGGGATGGCTGTGGTTTGGGGTCAGGAAGGAGGGGAATGTGGGGTTGCTGCAGTTTAGGGGCTGGGAAGGAGGGGAACATGAGGTGGCTGCAATTTAGGGGCTGAGAAGTAGGGAAGCAGGGGGTGGCTGTGATTTGGGGGCTGGGAAGAACATGATGTAACTCAGATTTGGGGTGAAGAAGGAGAGGAACATGAGGTGGCTGCAGTTTGGGGGCTGGGAAGGAGGGGAACATGGATGGGGTGGCTGTGATTTGGGGCTGGGAAGGAAGAAAAGGCATGTTTAAGGAAGGAAAAGCCTGTTTAAGGAAGGAAAAGCCTGTTTCCTCCTGCTCCTGGTTCCATCCCTGGTTCCAGTCCCAGTGCTGAGTAGCAGCAGCAGCTCTGCCCTGAGCCCAACCTCCTGCTTCAGAACTGAGCTGCTGCTGATTAGGAGGCTGCAAACAACAAAGGGTGTTCCCTCACATCTCAGTGGGGTTTGGCTTCTCAGAAAGGGTTGGCACCTTTCCACCAGGCTTGGTGGGGCACGTGCCCATCACCTCCCTCAGCCCCCACGGCTCTGGCTCATCTCAGCCCAGTTCTTGGGGTGACATTTTGGGGTAGGGTGAAGGGGTGGCAGATGCTTGAGTGCTGCCTTGAGCCTCTGCAGGGACCTGACAGGCCTTTTGGAAGCCACCACATGAGTTTGCAGCCGTGGCTGTGTCTGCTGAGCACACTCAGACCGGCTCCAACTTTCCATTCACTGTTGCATTTTCTGGCAGCTCAACTGTAATTCTCTTTCTTCTTTTTTTTTTTCCCCTTTCCCTTCCCTCCTTCCGTCTTTTAAAAGCTAAAAATAAACCATCTTGAGGCCCCTTTTCCCTCCCATATTGTTTTTTTCCCTTGAGACGTTTGTTTCTTGAGGGTTTGGTGCCTCTGCTGTGTTTTCTCCTCTTGCCTCGGAGAAATGCCCTTTTGTACCCCCAAATCCAGGCTCAGGGGATCCATTCACAGTGGATCTCTGTTTCCTTTTGGCTTGCCAGAGGATCTGGGATCTTTTTTGGCTTCCAGCAGGCAGATGGAGGGATGGGTAAGACCCTCAGCAGAGGAGGAGGAAGGTCTCTGTCGATCCCTTTTGCTGAGGGACGTGGGAGCTCATGCAGCTGCCACGGGAAGGGTTTATATTTAGCCCAACGTCAGCTGGAGCCCAGGAGGCTGCAGGGAGAGAAAAGCAGAACCCAACAGGAGGGAAGGGGAAAGACTTCAAGCCTGTCTGGGCTGGAGTGGAGATCCCCAGGGCTTGCATGGCCCATGGGCACAGGGATCCTGACAGGGGTAGAGGATCTGCACTCCTGCTGAGATCCCATTGAGGGGCTGCTGCAGGCATGGTCAGGGCTGTGTTCTGAAGAAACATGGGGCCCTGAGAGCTGTGACACACAGGAGGAAATGACAGGGCAGGATAGGACAGGACAGGCTGGGATTCATCTCAATCCTTTCCTTCCTACACAACTGCTCCTCAAACTCAGTCCCTCAGCCATCAGCTCGGAGCCTCTGTCCCTGCTCGTCCCTGAGCTGAGCACAGAGAGAGATGCAGGAAAGGGATCCTTGAGTCTTCTGGCATTTACCACAGGGTTTGCTGCCGGGCTTTAGTGTGTTTTACTCTGAGCTCTGGATCTCTCCAGTCCCTGGAGCAGGTTGATCTGTCCCTGCTGCACAGGCACCGTAACCCATCGACTCTCAGCTGTAGCCAAACATCTGCATCTGAGGTGGAGAGCAGAGAGCTGCAGAAAGCCCAGCACCAAGGGCGAGCAGGATTCAGCCCCTGCCCTGCCTGTGCTGGGGTTGGCCACGCTGGCTGCAAGGGGAAGCTCTGCCAGATGGGAAAACTCAGCTTCAGATGTTGCTTGCAACGAGCAGAGGAGGCTGGGGAATCTGCTTCCAGATGGCATTTTTGTGCTGTGAGTCACTGGCATGAAAAGCAGTGGCTTGCAGGGCAGGGCCCAGCCAGCTCGGCGCTGGGGCGGCCACCAGTCACCCACTGACCCGCCGCGGGGTGATGAGGGCTCAGGACTGGCTGGTAGATGTGAGGACCATGGAACAAGGTCTCTGTGCTGCTTCAGGGCAGAAAGTAGAAAGAAATAACAGGCAAATGTGCTGGTGGCCAAGGGAGGAGCCTCCCAGGAACACAGCGAGGCTGGGAACGTGTGCTGAGCTGCCCTTGCCGTGGGCAGCAGGAGAGGAGTCAACCCCCAAAACCCCCTTCAACCTCTTCCCACTGCCATTCAGCAGCATTGTCCAGGGTCAAATCCTGCTCCTGGACCAGTCTGAGTGCCACCAGCCTCCTCCCTGGTATTTTTTACCCATGATCTCATGTGTTGGCTGCGTGCTGCTGCCCCAGGAATGCTCAGCACGCCCACAGCCCACGCAGCTCCTGCCTTCACCAGCTCCACTTTGAAGGGAGGCTGGGAGAGGGGGGGTGACAATCCCTATCCTGAGCCCCAGAGTAAAAGCCACCACGGTGCTGGTGGTCACTGGGTGCTGCAGAGAGAGCATCAGGCCTCTTCTTTTTATAGGAGCTATGGAAATAGCATCAGGGTGCCCAGATCGAGTTCCTCGGCTCTGCAGCCACCGAGGAACGGCCTTGAGCTGAGGAGCAGAGAGCAAGGAGGGGACATGAGGCCTGGGGTGGCCCCAGGGGGATTTGGGGTTGTCCAGAAATGAGGGGGGCTCAGAGCCTTGTCTGGAGCCCTGTACTGGGGTCATAGAGGCAGCATCACTGCTCTGTGCCGACTATACCCACCCCTGGGGCAGCCCCCAGCCCATCACCCCAGGCCAGTTGGTCACTCAGAGCAGAGACCATGGGCTCCCTCTGCCTGCAACAGCTACAGGGCAGCTTCTGTCACAGGCTCTTCTGTAGACTCTGGGCCAGTGTTTGTTGTGTGGTGGCCAGTGCCAGGACAAGGGGTGATGGACACAGAACACGGCAAGTGCCCCTGGCACAGGAGGAGAAAGTGCTTTGGTGCTGAGCTGAGGGGAGCCCTGGCCCAGGCTGCCCAGGGAGGGTGTGGAGGGTCCTTCTCAGGAGGTTCCCAAACCCACTTAGACATGTTCCTGTGCCCCCTGAGCCAGGGGAAGCTGCTTGAACAGGGGCTGGGGCTGGAGCAGCTCTGCAGGACCCTCCAACCCTCACCATTCAATGATTCTGTGCCCTCCAGCACCCTCACTCCTCCCTGGCTGCTGTTGCACCATGCACCCTGTGCCACATTGTGCCATGCCACACCATCCTGTGCCATGGCACACCATCCTGTGCCATGCCACACCACTCTGTGCCATGGCACACCATCCTGTGCCATGCCATACCACCCTGTGCCATGTCACACCACCCTGTGCCATGTCACACCAGGCTGTGCTGCACTGGCACCATCCTGGTCCACCTGAGCTGCAGCAGATGCAGCAGGGCCGTGGGTGTCTGTACTGCACACAGACCTTTACAGCCCTGACACCTCCCAGTCACCCTTTACTGTCTTAGCCCTTTCTGCTCCCCAGTATCCAAACTGGTGCTGGGTGCACTGGGTGCCACCCCTTTGGTGGGGTTTGGGGGTCAGGGACAGCCCCCTCTAGCTCTTTGGGGTGACCTGAGGAGAGCTGTCTCAGTGCCCTGTGCTCAGGGTGGCTGTGGGGTGCAGCGTGGTCTCTCCTCACTGTGCCACTGACCTGCTCTGTGTCCTGCAGCAATGCCAAGAAGGAGGGGGACCTGCTGACAGCCCAGGCACGCCTCAAGGACGTGGAGGCTCTGCTGAACTCCAAGGAAGCCGCTCTCTCCACTGCCCTGGGTGAGAAGAGGAACCTGGAGAATGAAGTGAGGGACCTGAGAGCACAAGTGGCCAAGGTGAGTGATGGCAACCCTGTCCCTTGAGAGAAAGAAGCTTGGGGGGGGGGGGTGATCCCTGTGGCAGTGGCTGGATGAGGGAGAGCAAAGCCAGAGCAGGGTGCCTGGATTGTCCCTTCTCAATCCCCTGCAGCTGGAAAGTGCCTTGAATGAAGCCAAGAAGCAGCTGCAGGACGAGATGTTGCGTCGCGTGGACGCCGAGAACCGGCTGCAGACGCTGAAGGAAGAGCTGGAGTTCCAGAAGAACATCTACAGTGAGGTGGGAAAGATGCCCCTAACTTGGTATAACAACCCCATCCATGAGCTTATCCCAGCCCTGAGGTGACTCCTGCCCCATCCCCAGGAACTGAGGGAGACCAAGAGGCGTCACGAGACGCGGCTGGTGGAGATCGACAACGGGCGGCAGCGGGAGTTTGAGAGCAAACTGTCGGAGGCCCTGCAGGAGCTGAGGAGCCAGCACGAGGCTCAGATCAGGCTCTACAAAGAGGAGCTGGAGAAGACTTATGGGGCTAAGGTGAGCAGAACCCACAGCCAGCCAGACAAACAGACAGACAGACAAACAGACAGACAGAGACACAGCCCCCTTCTTCCTGCCTGCCCGGTGGAGTGTAATGGGAAGGGGGGGTGCCAGGGGTGCTGATCCATCCCCCCTCATCCAATCCTGCTGATCCACCCCTGTCCCATCCTGCTGATCCACCTCCCGTCCCATCCTGCTGATCCACCTCTGTCCCATCCTCCTGATCCACCCTCCCTATCCCATCCTGCTGATCCAACCCCCTCTGTCCCATCCTGCTCATTCATCCCCCCCATCCCATCCTCCTGATCCACTTTCCCCTGTCCCATCTTGCTGATTCACCCTCCTGTCCCATCCTACTGATCCATCCCCTCTCTGTCCCATCCTGCTGATACACCCCCAATCCCATCCTGCTGACCTACCTCCCCTGTCCCATCCTGCTGATCTAACCCCCTGTCCCATCCTGTCCTTCAGCTAGAGAATGCCAAGCAGTCAGCTGAGAGGAACAGCAATATGGTGGGAGCTGCCCATGAGGAGCTGCAGCAAACCCGCATCCGTGTGGACAGCCTGTCGTCTGAGGTCAGCCAGCTGCAGAAGCAGGTGAGTGTGCTGGGACTGAGAGATCCCAAGGGCTGGTCTCCTCCTCCTGGGGATGGCCCTTCCCTTCCCTTGTAGGATCACAGGATTGTTTGGGTTGGA
>WBNH01010622.1:0-41113 GCA_013401255.1 Urocolius indicus
ACCTCCCCTGGAGCAATTTGAGGACCTGTCATTTGTTACTTTGGAGAAGAAACTGACTCTCACCTCACCACAACCTCCTTTCAAATAGTTGTACAGAGTACTCATGTCTCCCCTCAGCCTCTTCTCCAGACTAAACAGTCCCAGCTCCCTCAACTGCTCCCCATCAGACTTGTGCTCCACACCCTTCACCAGCATTGTTGCCTATCTCTGGACACACTCTACCACCTCAGTGTCCCTTACTAGTGCTGAGTACAGGAAGACAAGCACTTCCTTGGTTCTGCTGGCCACACTATTTCTGATGCAAGTCAGGATGCCATTGGGCATCTCAACCACCTGGGCACACTACTGGCTCATATTCAGAGACTGGTGATCACTCTCAGGTCCTTTTCTGCCCCGCAGCTCTCAAGCCACTCTTCACCCAAAATGTTCATTTATTGGAGATATATCTAGACTTTCTCAGTTTTCTGGCAGTTGAAGTCAGCAGAGCTGCAATCTGGAGGCCAAATAAGATCTGTATGCTTCTTTGCAGAACTTTCTTATACTTTCTTTGTATAGCTTGTTTTTTATTTGGTGCTTATAGATTCTCAACAAAAAGCTCACTGTCCAGATGTGATAGGGCAAGTCATTATTGTTGTTCCCTGGACAGGTTTCTGGTTCCTTTTTACTGCCTTTGGGGCTTCTCAAGGTCCAGCTGCTTCTCCTGGGTGTGTTCTCTTTGTATATAAATCACTTGAGACATTTCAACTCAAAGTCTCCTGCCTGCTCGTAGGAGGAGTAGTGATGCTCTAGTGCAGAGCCAGTCAGCAGCCATGCACAGCAATGGGGGCTGTTGGCTGACAGTGAGGAGTCGTAGGCATAAGGTTAGTACTTGATATACCTCACTCCACCTCATACAATCTGTCAGTTTTCAAGTACCTGATATTTCTGGGAAAGCTTAGACACTTCTTTAGTTCTCTTCAGCTTCAGTCAGTTGCAGTCCTGAACCCATCAGCTTTTAATGATGTAGCTTCCTATTCCTTTTATCCCATAGTAATTTTCATCTACAAAAAGTGAATAATAGTATTTTCCTCCACTCCTTGTTTTTTTTTTTAAATACTTTTTTATTTAATGCATGATCTCTGCAGAACTAGGATACATTTTCATTGTCTGATTAGTTGCAGCTGGGTCCTCTTGCCTCCATAGGGTAAAAAATCTTGCTGGACTCTGACAGACGACTGAATTTAAGACCTGCAGAGATGTGCCCGCGTGCAGACTGCCACTAGATGTCAGCAGGATTTTAAGTATTGACGACTGAGCGACTACTTGGTCATTCGTATTTAAAACGCACTGAAGTTGTTTTCTGACAACAGGAGACTTTGTGATTAGTACCAAGAGGCTGCAGGCTTTTGTATGTGAGAAACGATCAGTGAAATCAATATTGCTATCGGCATACCAGCGTGAAATTTCCTAATAGTTTGCTTCTGAAAAAGACATCGATGCCTGCTAAAACAGCTAAGAATAAAGTGACATTTAATAATAAGACTTTTGAAGATCAGTTGTGCTTACATTCAGGCATGGATCAATCTATCAAAGAAATGAGACAGATCACTGCCAGCAGAAGTGCCTGAAGGGGTAGGAAAGAAGAATGGCAGAGGGTGTCACTTTTTGTGAAATGCTAGTTAATAGGGTTTTTTTTCTAATTTCTGGTTGCTCTTTTTACCCAAGATGCACAGTATTTACCTGTCCTGAGCAAGAGTCAGTTTCCATCCCCTCTTGCTGCTTTTGCTCGTTGTGACTATTCCTTCCTGTTCTGCATTATCAAAGATATTGGGTAGAGCTCTACATGTGTCTTCTGTAGCTCTCTACCCTGTGCCCTTTTTCTTGTCCTCAAGAGGAGACTTAATCCATTGTTTCACTAATCCATCTCTTCCCATTCACATCACTCTTAACCATTTCCTTTTTTTGTGTTTCCCACAGTGATTTGTAAAAGTGCAGTTAACTCTTTCTGCATTTCTAGCCTTATGTCACTGCTTCATTGTGGCTTTTCACTCAGCAGTTCGGTTTGTGTTGGCAGATCTTATCTATCTTGACATTAGGAGTTTGGGAAGAGTTAAGTATTGGCTGGAACAAATGGCAGAAGGCCTGCAACATCCAAAAGTCTCTCTTGGGAAGAACCGAATACAACATAAACAGCTAATAAAGAATAACGTGATAGTAGCTCATCCAAGGCTCTGCTTCATGTAAACATTGAAACTACCTCTGCTGACTTGCAAAGGATGTGTAAACTCCCATTCTCTTCCTAAAAAGTTATTTTGTTATGGTTCCCACACATTAGTACACAGTTCATAATTTTTAGTGGTTTATAACATTTTGGATTTCATGTTGGGTTTTGAATGTTTCTGCTAGGCAGATATTTTTTTGAAGTCTTATTTTATGTATAACAGTTATTCAGTTGGGGCTAATCCCACCTGAGTTTCTGGAGGAAGGAAAGAAGTTAGCCCCTGTGGCCTGTGAATCCCTTTGTCTCAGATGGAGAGCTTTTGAATTGTGATTGAATCCTATACTCCCTGAAGCGCTTTTATGTTTTTCAAAATTGCTATCTTTGGTAAAATCTTGTAAATAACAGACTTATACTTTATTCTGAGTTGGGAATTTCATATTCTTCTGAAACCAAGTATTTTATTTCCCACATGTTTTGACTACATTATATTGGCGCCATTCATGTTATTTCACTTAATTGTGTCAGCATTCTCATTAAAAGCCATTTTTCAGAGATTATAACTTGGATGTAAAAATTTGCTTCCACTTAGAAAGTTGATCTTAATCCAGAAGCAATTAAAAAAAATGATTACAGATTTTTTTCCATATAACTTATGTTGTTGTTTTGAGAGGGGAAGGGAGAAGAAAAAAAATTAGCACTGAAAAACCTCAAAGCACGCATTGTAATTTGTTCTACTTGGACAGGGTGGAAAGGCCAGAAAAATTTAGAATGATTCAATCTGGTTAATTATGGTAAATAGGTTTTTTAGTTTTATAGATTTGTTGAGTGTAAAGACGGAGAGAAACACATTTGAATATGTACAATAGAGAGGAGCAGATATACAGAAGAGAGTTGGGGTGCCCAAGTAGGGTATCTCTCTGGGTGAGTTTTAGCCAGAACACACTGTTTGTAGGGTTTCAAAGTGCACCCATTTTGTTAGTGATAACTGCTTTACCGAACTTCCAGTGATTCTTGGTTTTTTTGTAGTATCAAAGACAGGAAAAAAGAGCAAAAGGATTGTTTTGTGGTTTTGATTTGTTGAAAAAGCCCTGCATCAGTTGAGCTAAATCAATGTATCTGTTGCTGTGTATACTTACAGAAAACGCCATGAAGAAGGCTGGTCATGAAATACAATAAGGAAGCCAGGTGCATATTTCCTATGATAGAAGTGGGAAGACATGTTTCTTTAATAAATCTACTGCTAAAGTTACTTTTTACTATGAGAGATCAATTTAGAAGCAAAATTTAGGTGCATATGAAGTTAATTTGGATTATGTCAAAGATGCATTTCAGCAAGGAAGTATTCTGTGTAGTTAGGAGTTTCAGCAGTGGTAATTGCTGAGGATGACTAGGCAAATAGCTTTACTGACAAACAGAGACTTTAAGCTGAGAAAAAAGATGGCTATCTTATTATAATGAAATGTGAAAAAATAAATGTGTATCTCCCCATGTTTAAAACACAATTATTGTGGAGCGTTTTATGCTTTCCAGCCTGCATGATGTTTAGGAAGGTAAAGGGAGACCTTGCATTGAGTGTGAAGTTTCAGACAGTATTGAGTCCTCCTTTCCAATTTTCTAGACACAAGGAGGTGAAAAAAGAGAACATCTTCTAAAGTTGCCAAAAAGCTTCAGATTTGGGAACCGGAGTAAATGAAAGATGGTGAATGGAACCAGAGAAATCAGTGTGGAAATGTGTGCACTCTGGCCCTGTGTTCTGGATTTGTTGTGTATACTACTTGTTTTACCCCAAAGTAGTTGCTTTGTTGAAAACAGGAGGTTTGGGGTTACCTGTCAATACTTCACGAATGCCTCAGTTCACTAAACACGCTGGCAAATAACTCCATACAGCAGGATCAGATACCTGTGTTGTGAGGAACTGAGATCAGAGGGAGGGTCAGTTATGTGGCTTTGCTCCTGATTACAAGAGGCTTTATCTATGATGGCAAACAGTAAAGGCAAGTGATCCTTCCCCTTTGCTTGGAAGTGGTGAAATTGAGCTGGAGTGCTGGGTCCAGTGCTCATCGCTCCAGTGTAAGAGAGATTAACTTACTGAAGTGAGCCCAATGGTGTGCCACAAAGGCCATGAAGGGACTGGAGCTCACCTAGCCTGTCAGGAAAGGTCTGTGCAAGGTCTGTGTCTGCTGAGCCTGGAGCACAGAAGACTTGGGGTGGGATAATTGATTTGTGTAATCCCTGGCAAAAGAGGAATAAAGAAGACAGAACTAGATTCCTCTTAGAGAAAGGACAAGAGACAATGGCCACAAACTTGAAATACTGGAAAATTTATTGAAACATACAAATTATTTTTTATTCCAAGGGTAATCCAATGCTGGACTTTGTCCTCCAGAGACTTTGGGGAGTCTTCATCCTTAGAGAGATTAAAAACCCAACTGGGCCTGACTCCGGCATACCTGTTCTACCTGCCCTCTTTGAGGAAGAGGATTGGACTAGATGGTCTCCAGAGGCCTCTTCCAGGTGCATCCTTTCTGTGAAACATTGACTCAATTACAAGTGTATGACAGAGCTGAAGCATGACAAGCCCCATAGGAAAGACTTAACAAATACATTTTTCTACTAAATATTTGGTTTTCAGAAACAGTTTTTTTTTTCCTTTTTTTTTTTTTTTCTTTTTCTTTCTTTTTAAATCAGAGCATCAAACTTGCTTAACTTGTACCATCACAACAACTAAAGGAGTGAAAACCAGGCTCAGAAGCTATGGAGAGTCAAGGATCCTTAGTGTTGTAGTGTCAATAGTTTTGCAAGTTTGGCCTCGAAATAAAATGTTCAAAGTGAAGTCTATTATACCAGGCTTAAGAGGACAGTTTCGCTGATTACACTACAAATAGTTTTTCTTCAGAAATTCATTTAATGGAGCTTAGTACAAAGAAGTTTTATTAAGCTTTAAACAAATGCATGGGAAGTGTATTCTAGAATAAAATTTGACCATAATCTTATGTCTTTGAAGAGTCAAATTCTTTTCTGGGGAATGAGATATCATGACTGTTGTCATTATTGAAAAAATCATGATTCAGGCCTCCTGGCTTCATTAATGAATGAAGGTTATGGGGAGCTGAGGTTAATCCTAGCTGGCCTGCTGGGGAGCAGACTGAGCTTTCAATGTGGGTAAAAAGGTGGTTGGTAAAGAGTAAAAGAAAAAAACTGATGAGTGAAACATATTGCCTTCTGATTAAAAAGGTGGGGACCATGAAAGTCTGGACTTCAATGCAGAGAGATTTGGATATGAGCTTTGACAGAATTGAAGGGATGTCTTAGGGGAAGAGATAACTAAGGCCCAGCTGCAGGGAGGAGGGGAGAAAGAAATGAAACTGCACTTAAGTGCAGTCTCTTAGGCTTTGATTTTGCAAACTGATCTGTTCAGGCAAACCCTTACACCCACACAAAGCCCCGTTGAAGATAATGGGAGTTTGTGCAGGCTCACATGCATCAGCTTGCAGGAATGGGGCCCTGAGTCCTCAGGAGGAGTTTATACCAAGCACAAGTGACATAAAAAATAGTTGGAAACACCACATCTCAGCAGTTCCTGATTTCCAACCAGAAATGGAGAAAGTGAGCTGGTCTTATGGAGCATCCAGGAAGATAGAGTTACATTTATGTTGTTGTGCTGTCAGTGCTTCTGTTATAAGCCCCAGTGGAATTTACATTTGGTATTGCTCCCCACACCCCCAAATATCTTTCAGGCTAAAATTTGGCAGATAATCATTAAGCCTTGGGAGGCTGATGTCTTCTGAAATGTGAGTGCAATTGGTTTAGACACTTGGCTTTGCAGGGAATCTGGAAAGGAAAAGTGTCAGCTGGTTTATAATGTACTTTACAAAATAATATAAAAAATATAAATATAAAGAATAAGAATATAAGAATATTCTAAAAAAGCTGTATGATACGAGGAATATTGTGAAGGTTTGTCATTAAGTTAAACTAAATTATTCTTTGCCACAGATGCTGTCAGAATCTTTGTGACATATTTTGGAAATGCTGTGAACTTCGTTATTTTGCAATCCCTATATTGTATATTCAAGTTGCACTGATAACTTCTAACCAGTAATTTCAATGAGAGGACATTTATACATTACATTTTACTGTGTTTGAAATCAGATTGATCCCAGGGAAAGGCTAGCGTTTGAGTATCATCGTCATTGACAGCATAACTCAACTCCAGGTGTGCAATCTAATCCTGAAGGATCTCAGGGGACAGCCGTTATCATTAGCTGTTTTGTGATGACAGCTTTCTCAGACTCTTTGTGGAAGATGTTCTAACCTTCTCTTTTAGCCAAAATCCGTCTTGTTTGTGCCTACAAGCAAAAAATTATTTCCATATCAGTACATTTAGTATAAGAACATAATTGGGAGTGATGAATGGTATTAGAAAAACAGAAGATTCAATGAGATCTTAAATATTTACCTTTCAAAATTTATGCCTATCTAGCTTTATTTCATCTTGAATATGTATTTATTGTAATGAATGGTAATTTCTGCCTATTTCTTTTTGCCATAAACCAAGGAGTTTACTAGTTTAATTCAAAGGCAGGTGCTCTTGGACATCTAGATAGATCTGTAGTGTTGCTGCACCTGTGTGAGGCCCCAGCAAAGACTGATACTTGCCAGTCTGTGGGATGACTTAGGAAGTTTACAGTTACATTAAGGAAATCTAGAAGGTTTTAAGACAGAAAAAGGAAAGCATTTTGGGAGTCTATTGCCCCAGTGGGTGATGGAGACAGATACAAAAGGATACATAAATCTGGATAAAACAGCAGAATGTACTCATTAACATCCCTGGTTCTGGATGCTGGTGAAGCATGAGGGTATGGACAGCAGAAAGTAGTGAACATATGAGGCCATACCCTAAACCGAGCCTTGTTAATCACTGCAAGATTATAAATAAATAAAGATATAATACTAGACTAAATGGACCACTGGTCTGACTCGAGAAGGCAGTTAAGGCTGTTACAGATCATGTCTCATACTTTCACTTATTAATAAAGAGGAAAGGCAAGGTCCTCACATGTAGGAGTCATAGAGTCATTTAGGTTGGAAAAGACCCTTGGATTCAACACTGCTATGTCCACTGCTAAATCATGCCCCAGAACTACATAACTTTTATGTACCTCCAGGGATGGTGACTGCACCACTTCCCTGGGCAGCCTGTTCCAAGGCTTGATAGCTGTTTTGGTGAAGACATTTTTTCCTAATACCCAATCTAAACCTCCCTTGGCACAACTTGAGGCCATTTCCTCTTGTCCTATTTCTTGCTACTTGCTAGAAGAGACTTAACACCCACCTCCCTACAGCCTCTTTTCAGATAACGGTGGAGAGTGATCATATCTCCTGTCAGTTTCCTCTTCTCCAGACTAAATGCCTCCAGTTCCCTCAGCTGCTCATCAGACGTGCTCCAGACCCTTCACCAGCCTCATTGCTCTTCTGATCACAGTCAGATCAGAACTCTGCAGTGACAGAATTGAAGTGCAAAGTTTCCTTTTGAGTGGCTGTGAAAGCAAAATGGACTTGCAGGACAGTAGATAGCACCAGAAATATAGCCCACAGGATTAGTTTTTAGTTTTGTAAGATGCAGATGTACAGCTGGCAAACCTGATGCAAAACTTTCCTAATGTGATTGCATTGTGGTTAGTGTGATGGTAACAGGTTAGTTTGGCCCTGGGTATCTTTTCTTAGCTTATAGCAATATAATTATAAAATACTTTATTTCAGCTTTTAGTAATGTCTTCCTTATTTTTGGAAGATATGAAAATTAAGCAACATATGACTGATTGCATATGACCTGCTGTAGCCAGAGAGCAATCTCTTAGTTTATTCTTAAACAAATCTTCTCAAACAAGTTCAAAATCTATCCTAACTGGGGTAATGTTTAGATGTATTTTTACTGCTGTGGGGCTTTACTTAAAGCTGGTCTGAGGTTAAATTTCTTTTGGTTTGTGTTTGTGTCTTTCATGTGTCTTTGACTCTTTTCAGTCTGCTTCCTGTGCAGAACCGATCCACAGATCCTGTGGAATTTGATCACTGCAAATATCTGTGATTTTTTTTTTTCCTTAAATATTTTCTCAGAAGTTTATTTGCTTCTTAACAATCTGAACTATGTGGATCTTTTGTGTCTATCTTTAATACTGAGTATAGAGCAATTACTTCCTTTCTTCAGTTGTTCAAAGAACCTATTGAAATAACCTGAGTCTTTGAATGCCACAGTGAATAGCAGCAATTTAAGTATTAAGTTTTCTCTCTCACCTGTTATGATTTTTGTGTTGCAGCTTATAGTCCTACAGACTACACTTATATTTTTTGCTACTGCAATTTACTGACATAGCCAGGAATACAAAGAAGAAAGAAATATTTTTCTGGTGAAGAAAGAGAAGAATGCTTTTTGGGGAAATTGCTGTGGCCTCTTGGGGCAACTTCATCTGTTTTGTGTGTTTCCATGTAACAAAGAAGTCCCCATATTCTTTGCTGCATTGAAGCTGGTGGACACAGAAATATTTCCCAGTCATGACAGAGAGACAGAGCAAAGCTGCTGTAGAATGGATCCCAAACCTTTCTGCTTTTGGGAGAGTAAAAAATCTTGTGGGCATTCCTGGGGTGAGGATGACAGAATGTAACCAGCATGCTCACCTCAAATGTGCTCAGCTCGGTGGGACTGCTTGTGTGAAATTGGAAGGGTCACATCTCTCTTCCAGTCGTTATTAAGAGTTACTTTCTTTGTCCTTAAAATCAATGGGATAAGAATGCTCTCTGACTTCACGTTTACAGTCAGTGTTAGTTGGCAGCAAGAGTTCCTGTAAGGCAATGATGGATTGATAAGAAAAAGATGAGAAAGCGCAACTTTGCCTATTGGAACAAAAGCTAAAAGTGTTCAGGACAGGAAAATTGTCAGAAAGATATACAGGCAGTTGGTGGTGATTTATGTCCAAGCACAACAGCAAAGTCATAATTCTACAGTGCACAGGCCAGTGCATAAGGGATAGAGGGTAGGAGGCAGCTTCAGAAGCCTGTTTGAAGAAGAGGGTGTTTGAGACAAGTTGTTGACTTAAGAGGTCAACAGGCTGGGAGATTCCTGGCATCAGAAAATAACACTAACTGCAAGCCTGTCTGAGCAGAAAGCAAAGCAAATAATTACGTGGTTAGAAGGAAATTATGTATTTTGCCTTATTTTTTATTGAGGAATAAGTACTCAATAAAAGTGATAAGGAGGCCATGTGACATCTTTTAAAGTGATCAATATATTTGTCAGGAAATGTAGTCTTGATGTGGTAACAGCACAGTCAGTTCTCCTCTTCCAGATTTATAAGTTACCGAACATCCAGTATGTGACTTTTCATCACAGTGTAACATGATATAGGCATGACAGAATATGGACAAGGCTATTCACAGACAAAATAAACTTAGAACAAAATCTATCTTCCAGTGCTTAGTTGAGATCTCTTTAGTCTTTTCAGCCCTTCTAATCACAGTTGTCCTGCCTTTGTTTCCCACAGGAGGTACAGTTTGCCAACATATTTCACTCAAGTTTGCTGAGTAAGAGAACTGCTTTTTTAGCTATAGAGTGACTTTTCTTGAATGATGAAGTTAAGGGAAAAAGAGAAATAATTCAGTCCGAATGGTGTTATTTCATAATACAAATTCTTTTTTCTTCTTCCTTGGAATCAACCAGATGGAAGGTAAAACCTCTTCTTCCATAACCATTTTAAAAAATATTTCTACCTTTCTTAACTAGTTAATGTTGACCATTAGTCTTCAAGTACAGACTGAAACGCTAAAGAGTATTGAATGGTGGCAATCCTGTTTGAATTCAATCTCACTGACTTGATCAGGCCATGAACTTTACTCACAAGACACCCAGGGTTAGTATCATCTCCCCTTCGTGACACTGCTTGGTGTGTGTTGGTATATATTTTGAGGGAGCACAGAGAGAATATAAATCTCAGTCTATATCTCAGTCTGTGAATTTGCTAGGTGTAAAGTACATTGGTCATGCTAAGCAGTGTTTAGCATATTCTCATATTCAAATTGTTTTTTAACTAGTAGAAGATATCTACTGCAAATGGCTTTCTCACCTCTGTCTGCTTGTCTAAGTAACTATGGAAGCTGAACCCAGAGGAGAAAAGAGCGGGAACGTGAATCTGGACATGAGGTGGTGAGTGAGATCACCTGTTTTGGTAATAGTTTGGCCTTACCTGATCATGAAACCACCCAAAAGTTCAATCAGCTTGAGGTATATGAGGAAGGGGTAAAATCTGACTTTATCATGGTTTGTTCTGAATAGCTAAAGGAAAAATCTGTAGAAGGAACATGGTAATTGGGAAAGTGAAGTATTTTGATAGTTTATATCTACCTGAAGTCCTGTTGGCCTAACAGAAATGTGCATTTGGGCATCTTTCAGTCTTCTATTATTTAGCTATGTTTGTAAAATACAAAACAGCAGAAAAATAATAATGCTTTTTTTTTTTTCACTCCCTCTTCCACACAGTTGGTAACTGACCTCTAGCACGCCTGGAATATGTGGGAACCTACTCATGGACTCAAGTGGGGATGAGAAAGAAAACAACTGTTCTTTCAGACACATTACTTTGGTGTAATACTAGACACATAACATGATCTACCTCATTTTAAAAGGATGACCTACGGTCAATGAAGTATTTCACTGAGGCTAAAACACTAATCTTCAGCTCCCTTATCAGATGCACCCTGAGAAACATTTTTTCCCAAATCCCTCTGTCCCTCACTGGGAAACCAGCATCCAATTCACTGTCTGTTTTGGAAATTACATTTCTCATTTGCTATGACATTTACTTAAGTAAATTAGGTTTGCATTTTCACCTGCTGCATATGTAGCTGCTTAAATCCGGTGTTGTTGCAAACAAATCAGTAGTAGTCTTTGGCAGTCTTTTATTAATGTCTGGAGTTTGTATCCCAATTAAAAGATTTATCCTTTGGCTTATTGCTCTGTGATGAAAGGCTTTTTTTTTTTTTTTAAATTCCAAAGCAAAAATTGATGGTATCAGCTACTTTTCCCATTGCTAAAAGTGAGTCTCCAATTGCTTGGTTTCATGTTGATGCTCATAATATTATTCCTTCAGATATATCAGTAAACTCAGCATATAGGATTGCTGCAGTAAATTCTGACTTAAATCCCACCAGTTGTACTTGATTCCTCACCACCTAAATGACTCAGACAATGCATTACTACAACAGCTCCTTAGTGATCAGAGCTGTTTGTTCATCTTCTGGCAACAAGTGTTATGTTACTTACTTTGAAAATAGATCCTATTTCAGTCTATTGTTTTACATAAACAAAGAAACTAAAAATCTACTGCAGTTCCAGAGGGAAAGGCCAAAGCTGGTGTCTGATCAGCTGTTCCCATCAAATGCTCTTGAAACAAGAACTTGTTTTCTCAGTTGCAGCAGTTTTTAATGTAATCCCTATGGTCTACATGAATCTTCGGGAGTCAGAGACTGATGGTGTCCCATGTTGGTTATTGTTTTATTTTCTCTGGACTCAAGTGCTGCTTTGGGCACAGTAAACCAAGCTCTATGGAAGTGTCTTCAAGGGTACAAAGTTGTCTGCTCAAATGGTTTTCAGCTTTCTTTAACCAAGGTTACACTGAACTTTCTGTCCCGACTATGTTAGATTTATTTTTTCCCAGGTGATAAGACTCCAGATGGGTTTTTATTTTGCAATGTGTCTCCAGAGGAGACTTCACACCCTCCTTGGGCAGCCTGTGCCAGGGCTCCCTTCCCCTTACAGGAAAAAAGATTTTCCTTAAGTTTAAGTGGAACTTTATGTGTTCTAGCTTTTTTATTGGTCCTGTAACTGGACACTGTAGAAAGAAGTGTTGCCCCATCCTCTTGATGTGCACCTTTTAAATACTTGTAAGTATTAATGATGCCCCCCTCAGTCTCCTCCAGGCTGAACAGCCCCAATTCCTGCAGCCTTTCCTCATAAGAAAGATGTGTAAGTATTAATGACGCACCCCTCAGTCTCCTCTAGGCTGAACAGCCCCAGTTCCTGCAGCCTTTCCTCATAAGAAAGATGTTCCAGTCCCNGACTCCCAGGACTCTCTCTGCAGAGCTGCTCTCCAGCAGGTCAATCCCCAGCCTGTGCTGGTGCATGGGGTTGTTCTTCCCCAGGTGCAGGACTCTGCACTTGTCCTTGTTGAACCTCAGGAGATTCCTTTCTGCCCAACTCTCAAGCCGGTCGAGATCCTGCTGAATGGCAGCACAGCCTCTGGGTAGCTCTTTGGTCTCTTGACACTATACTTGCTCTAACTATTAGGCCCAGCATATGAACTACCTACATATATGAACCTGCAACAAAATGTACATTGTTCCCGTATGTGTACTAACACTTTTAGGAGAGTTGTCGTTAGACCACAGTCAGTGTAGTTGAAATATTATAATTAAGAAGGGTTTTCTAAAAGAGGAGTGTCGTGGTTTCTGCCCATCAGGGAACAAAAGACCACGATTAGCCTCAAGTACCGAAGACTTAAGGATTGCTAAAGGGCAGGGAGGGCTTAATTGCCGCTTAAGGTGCAGGACAAAACAGAGCAGGCTACTCGGCTTGGGGAAGAAAACAGAAAACAATTTAATACCAACTAAAACATAAAACCCCAAAAACCAGAACCAAAACAAAACAACACAGAATGGTACAGAGATGAAGAGTCCGACCAGCCCTTTAAGACCACCTGCTCCCCACCCCTCTCCTCTTCCCGGGCTCAGAGCCCTGATCCCGGTGTTTTATACCTCCGGCCCCCCTGAACGGCCCAGGGGGGCAGGGAGTGGGGGTTTCAGTCAGTCCGTTCCTGGTGGCTTCTGCCGTTTGTCTCACCTCAGGGCAAGTGGGTTCCGCACCAGTCCTCCTTGCAAGTCCGTGAGGTACCACACACACATGGCAGCCCTGCACGGGCTGCACCGACGCACATTTGTCCCAAAGCCCTGCACGGGCTGTACCGATGCTCATTTGTCCCAAAAGTTGCTGCTCCTCTCTGCCTCTCGTGTGGGGCTGCTCTGCGGTGCACAGGCTCTCCAGCATGTCCTGTGCCATGACCGCCTCCCCCACACAGTCTCTGGCCCGTCCGGGCACACTCACATGAAGTTGCTGCTGCTGATCCATAGGTTGCAGGGGTACCGGCTGCACTCTCACCACGGCTTGCAGAGGGGTCTCTGGTCTGATGCTCCATCCTTCCTCCTTCTCCGACTGTGGGGTCCGCATGGTCGCCTCCATCTTGTACCACTCTTACACCTCCTGCCTGGCACCTCAAATTCCCGTCCTCAAAAAGTGATCGCAGAGGCGCCAGACCGGCCCAGCCAGGCCGGGGTTGGGTCTGAACCCAGGAGTCGGGGGAGAGTCTAAAAAACTTTTACCGGGTCTTCACTGCAACCCGCTCCCCCTGTTACTAAACAAAAGCAACTCCTTGCTAAACCATGACAAGGAGACACAGCCTGACTTAAGTCACACTATGGAAAGTCAGTTTTAGGGTTAGGGTGAGGCATCTGCTTCTCACAGATTTATGACTGTGCTGGAAGCTTCTGCCATCCCTCACTCTGCACCTGTGTCTCCAGCCACTTCTCTGTTGTTTTTATTTCCAATTTTGATTTAATCTGTCTCCTAATGCAACGTGCAGGCTGAGGCTTCCCTGGGTGTGTGCTCCAGCTCCATGAGATATCTGCTGGCCATGGAAAGCCCACTGCCTGCAGACCTAGACATGTTTGATTAAGAAAGATCTGCCAAAAAGTATGTTGTTCTGTATTGTTGGAGTGTTTATATTCAACTTTTTTTTTCAGAAGTTTCTGCCAAGTAGCAAGGTAGCAGTAGATAGCATATGCAATGTGTTTATTACTGATGTGAAGGAGGCCAAATAAATGCAGATCTGAGTCCAGAATTCTGACTACTGCACCAGTCACATAGGGGAAGGTAATTTCTTAGCCACAGCTGAAGGTGATAATCTTACAGATGTTTTACTTGTTCTGGTATCTCCCTCAGTCCAAACTCAGTTAGCATGAATTTTACTGGAACAGGGACATTGCACTAGCACAGTTCTCATGTATCTGGTTATAATTACAGCTGCCTGCAATTCTGGTTTAGTGTAGTGCTCACCACCCCATGAAGGCTTTTATCACTGTCCTATAACTTGGCAACTGTTAAACTTACAGTGAAAACCAACTTATGGTGAACCCTTTACTCAGTTCTGCTGCAGCGTAACTGTTTGCTTAAACATGACTAATCATCACCTGACCAAGGATGCCATTGTTCTTTGTTAGTTTTTCAATCCTCAGAGCTCCATCCTGTACACTTTGGCACCGAAGAGCTATCAGCACTGCTCATGCAGATCTCTGGCCAACTGGAACTGGTCTGAGAGAGGTCAGAACTAGACTATGAATGCCTTGTAACTCATGTCAGCTTTGAGCATATATCCAGAGAAAACCACCGTGTTCACTGAAAGACAAGTTAGTTGTAATCCCATGGCAGAGCACTTGATGCTCACTTTTGTGATTAATAAATGGGCTACAGCTCCTTAGATATTTTCCTAAATCTGACACTCTGTACACAGTCTAAGTTTAAAATTGCCTTTTACTTTGTAATATTCCTTCCCTGTTGTCTGCCATTTTACTTTAATGGTCAATCCCACCATCCGGGTAAGGATTTAGCCAGGATTGAGTCCTGGTACTGAAAGGCAGTCCAGGTGCTGAGCGGTCTGAAATGAAACATGCTACTACATCCCTTCAGTAGGTGTACTTCTGTTGCACAGCAAAGAACAAATAAAAGGAGGGAATTTGGGGACACCACAGAATTTAATAAATGGGGTCTTATTAAGAAATTACAGAAGTGCATTGTGCGAAGCAAAATTATTTTCCTCCCAGCTTGTGCCAGAGAGCTATCACATAGATACAAGAAGGCAAACCTGGGATTTAGGAGATGATAATCCATTGCTCTGAATTTTGTATAGCAGTTAAAATCTTAACTTATCTTTAAATGTTCACTGCAGTGTGCTCTGGAGCCCTGGAGAATGGTTCTGCTCTTGTTGTTTAGGAGATCAGGTAATAAGTGAACCTATCTAGGTACATCTAAGTTTGCTCACTAATCTGCAGGAGGTGCTTAGTGCATGAGAAAGCAGCACATGAAAGTCACAGGCTTTCAAATATCCCCCAAAAATAAGAGCCACAGTGTCAGAGTATTTTTGCAGTGTTGAGACCCAGCCTTACTGGAAATCAAGGTCATACTAGCAAGAAGTTCTAATTTATATGAGTAGTGATGTGTGCTTGAACCAGGCCTGGCTGAGGAGAGAAGACTGATCCAAGGTGTTATAACCTGTCTCTGTCTGGGATAGGAGATGAGGGCTCCTCTGTTCTTACTGATGTCATTCTAGATGCTACCTTTCCACTGATAACACCCTTTTTCCTCCTGAATGAACAATCTCTGAAGTAAGCAGCTCTGCCAGCTGTGCATGCCTGCTGCAAAATGAGTCTTTGTGCTGGCTAGCAGGCACAGGATCTTTTTCTCCTGCAACAGAGGACATTTTAGAGGAAATTTGTATACATAGCGTGGGACAAAATGTTTTTCCCATTGTGCTGGAGTGTATCCAGAGCAGGGAAACTACACTTAGGATATTTTAAAAAAGGGGAAATAACAACGTGAGACTATCTGCAATGCAGTAAGGGAAAGAAAAATCACCAGGAGAGGCATCATGAAGTATGCTTCCTGCATGTACTGAATGCTTTAAAACATAATGCTTTTCCTTTGAAAAACAGTGTATGCACTGGCATTACAATTCCTTATTTTTTCAAGTTGTGTGAAACATTCCAGCCCTTGTAGGACACTTAATTTCAGCTGAGATGGCATTTGGATGTGGTTGCTATGACAAACAGAGAAGAATAGTCATGTGGCATGCTTGGATGAATATGCAACTGAGTTTTGCAAGAAAAATATCTATAAAAATGAATCAGATACTGCATTACCATCTATTACATGTTCAGTGGTCCATGGTACTGAAAAGAAACAATATTTATAAACACTTCATGGGTCATTACAAAACAGGCTGCATTTTATTTGTAACTTTATAGGATGTTTTTCAGCTTGTGTCCTTTTACAAAAAAAAGCTTTCTTTAATAATTATTTATTTTCTTTTGGTGTGGAAAATGGTTTCAGACTCACCAAAAATGAGAACACAATACAATATTTGATTAATATTTGTATTAGTGTATCCTGTTTCTCTAAGATGAAAAATGTACTGTTATTCCCAGAGCTTGGTTAAAATAGCAAACCAGTCTCTGCAGGGTAACCCCGAACCAAGCATCTTCTTTCATATGCCTAGTCATCAGTCAAAAAGAGGGGACAAAAACAGGACACACAGTGGGGCATATGGCATTAATGAGGTTTCTAAGGACAACTCATTATTCCATTATTCTTAGTAACAATATTTTCATTTCTTTGTGTCTGGAGACCTCAAGCTAGATGGTGGACTTGAGGGCACAGTAGGCACATTCCTTACATGAAATAAAAGACAGTCCCTTTCTGAACAGTTTTGGATTACAAAAAGGAGAAAACATGCAGGGAAGAAGAGTTAAGGGTCCAGAAAAAGATACAGAGTTCTGAAACAGGTTCACCGTAAGTGTTTGAGAACAAAGTTCTTACCTGTTTTTGCATGTCTTTTGTGAAATTTTCTCTGAATCTTTTCATGATGAAATAGTGATCTGGTTTTCAGCAGAGTCAATTGCTATTTGATTCTGGACATTTTGCTGTTCTTTTGGTGAGCAGTTAGGGTGAACAGCAGTGCAGTGCAGTGCAGACCTGCTGTTCGTCATGAATCGTGTAGGTCAGGCAGATGTTATGGCTGTAGCCTCTCATGGATAGAATGACTGGATAACACAGTGAAAACAGACTAGGTCGGTGTTTCACAGGCAGGTCTTTTTGTGGCAATTTAGTATATAATGTGTCAGCTGAGCAACAAAAAACACTGCAAAAACCCTACAGTGAGAAAAGCTAAGGGAAAATTACACACACTTCGTTCCTCCAACATTTTCAGCATGTCATTAGCTGCATTGAGAACTGTACTAGTAAGACTGGTGTCTTGTCTGGCCCACCTGTTTCTAGTGTGAGAAAATAGTCTTTTACCGTGATATAATATCACAGGCAATGTCTCCTAATTGTTGACCTCTGTAACATGTGAAACTATTTATTACTTGCTCCTTAGTGAGATTTGAGGTATAGTATGAGGTCCTGTGTATGAGACACATTGGATGGCTTCAATATTCATTTGTGTGTAGCAGAACCTGACATCTCACTATATCTGTCCAGATCACTCACACCTAACCTCTATGGTGAGCTGTAAACCTGCTGCTACCCATGAGAGGTACCCACCCTCAAGAGAAGAACTGTAGGACAAAGGAATTGAAACTGCAGCCATTTTATTATAGACCTCTCCCACATGGAAAATGTGAATGGATGGAGCAAAGATAGTTTAATTCCATGATGTTTACATGTGTTCAACTGGAATGTAAGCAAGCAACCTGTTACTGATGTGGCCCATAGGTAACAACCAGAACTGATGTCTCAAATGATGGAAAAACTGGGCAAATAAAGACCATGTAAGTGGAAGAGAGAGAAAAGGAGAGGAAGGCATCCTTGGGAAAATACACAAAGTGAGACAGCAGTTGTGAGAGGAGAAGCAACTGCTGAAGCGAGCAAGAACTTTAACAGCCTTAAGCAGGAGTCTTAACTATGAAAAGTGAGCAGAGGAGAGAACCTGTGACCACTTTGGATATGTGAAGAGTCGAATCTACAGCAAGCAGTCTCCAGCTTCCCAAGACCAACTCAGGTCATGAGATTGCACATCACTGCCTGCTCTTGTGTAGTTGTGTGTTCATCCAAGGCAGCTTGCTTGTTAGATAGTCCATTTTAATCTTGGCTGCTGACTGCTGCTCAGTCATGCCCTACCTGCACTTTCCACTTTGGCAATCACATGCGCATGTTTTGAAGTATCCTGGTTCAGGCATTTGAGACACTGCCAAGGTGCCAAGTGAAATCACTGCTGTTGCTCAGAAATAAATACAGTAATAGTGAGTGACAGCTAAAGATCTGGGTTTGTTTGTAAAACCTAGATATAATTGCAGCCTGCAAATTATGATTTTATTAATAATTATAATTATTATTAATTTGTGTCAGTATCTGCCACGTGCTTGGCATTTTATAGTCAAACAAGAAACGTCAGCTTTTTTTGCTTTTGGTTCTGTAAGCCTTTGAGATAAGCACCTTGTCTAAATGTGGGCAGATTTTGGTGTTGCCAGCTATGTTAACAGGACACACCATTCAGACTTTTACACTTTCCTGCAGGCATTGGGAGGACACATCTTAAGAAACTTTTGATTAGATCTGAACCTAGTCTAGGCTAAATTGCAATTGCGAATAGAGAGAAATGTGATTTAGTAGCTCTTGTCCATAGCCCTTCTCTAATGGAAAGAGAATATCTTACATGAAATAGTGGTCTTCAGTGATTCACTTATTTAACCTGACCCTTAGAAAAAAATACATTTTGGGTGCCTCTCTTTTAACCTGACATTAATGTTTGTGAAAACATGTCTGATAGCTTTGGAGACAATATTGCCGTGTTCTGTACAGAAATTTTACTAGCTCTTTTTTGTTTTTTTTTTCCTTTGGCACCAACTTGAAAGAATTGTTGGAAGATGATGCCTGCTGGAAACATTTATTCATTTCATTTTAAGAATGTGAGTAATTGCACAGTGTATGTCATGCATATTAAATGTTTCACTACGAAAACAAATTTTACTCATTATTGCTCCTTATGACATTTCAATGTGTTCTCTTAGAATACACTTTTCTTTCTGACATCTGCCCAGTTCTGAAATCAGGATGCAGGACTCATCCAGTGGCTTTGTTCAAATTTCAATGGTTTTAAGATTAGGCTTTGCAAAAATGCATTCCACTAGCTCTCCAGCCTGGAACCAACAACAAAATAACTGCGTGATGGCAGGAAAGGACACAGCCTGTTGGAAGTTTTGAATTGCATGACCTAGTGATGGAACAGCATTGTTAACTCTGTTCCCTGGCAGATAGGTTGTCAGTTTAAAGAGCAGCATAATCTAAAGGCATGTCATGTTGGCATTAAACTGGTGGAGACACCAGCTTTTATATAACTCATTTCTATATTGCAGTCTTAGATTTTTTTAGTCCGTGTGCAAGTCCTGTTCTGAACATGAGCAGGTACATCTGAGACAGTAGACAGGCTAGATGGAGTTAAAGTTAAAAGACTATATGATTATATAGTTCAGAGGTCCTAAATGCAGAGTGGCAAACAGAAAACATTCTTACAGACACTGTGTCATCCAGGAATGATGGAAGCAATGGTGAGGAGAGATCTATGGAAGTCCTGTAACCTAAAGATACAGTCCAGTCTCCTGCTTCCATCAGGACTATTGCCAACCCTACATCTTATTTCTATGTGTCTGTTTAAATGTTGGTGGGTGGAGAATCCACTGAAGGCTAACAAGGCAGCAATGAGAGAAACTTCTGGATGTTAAGAAAAGCACATAACCAGCCCAACCCACGATTAAACTAATACAACAATAATGGGTGAAATGTACAGACAAAATATGTGAAAGGAGATATTCGGAGCTCATCTAGCTGGATAATTTTGAAAGATGGTAAAAGCAGATTAGAGTTGATGACCAAGGCCAAATTTAAAACAAGGTTGTAAAATAAGTAAAGCTAGGACCAAAAAGGAAAGTTTAAAGCAGAGTCAATTGTTTGTTTGGGAGTGAAAGAAAGGAACTTATGCAAACCAAAGTAACCAATTAGAGCTGTGCAGGGGCACCACCATCATTCAGACCTGTGCGTGATCACTGCTATATGAAGCAAGACAGTCAACCAGTTGTTCTCACTATGCATCTTGCATCTGCCCTGCTTGAGCAGTCAAGGGACTTAGGGTGATTACTCCAGAGATGATTAGAAATAGACTTATGGTATTGTTCAGAGCTAGAGCCATGTGAGAAGTAGAGCCACAGTGGCTTTCAGCATTGTTGCCAAGAGGGGAAATTGCAGCATGCAAAGGAATTTTTCCTGGATTGTGACAAATGCAGTATCTATGGTAAAGAGCATGTTTTGAGGTGGCTGTAGTTCTGGAAAAGGAGGAAACTACCTCACTTCTATGCTTTTTCTCACCCGAGTTCCTCATATTTTGTGATAGGAATGGATTGAAATATTTGAGCACTTGAGGAAAAGAACAAAGAAGAAATATGAAGCTTAATTAGAAGCTTTTAATGTTCTTTAATTTTCAGTTCCTTATAGTCTTGTGAAAGCAATAGAAAATACACTGGGCTACAAGCTATTACAATATGTATCATCCTTGTTCCCTATGTACAACATGCAACAATGCTGTGTACAGCTTTCCCCTCTTTGAAAGGGCTGGGATACTTTGTGACAGGGCTTTGAGATGGACAAGCATAGTCTTCCTTCATTTCTCTGAAACAGCTCCTGGAAAGGCTGTTGATATGTTAGCAAGAAAAGTGCAAGGATGGTCAAGATAAAACTGAGAATACTAACCATTGAGTCTGTGTAATAGGGTGCTGGAACAGGTGAGACCTGTAGGAGTTTATACCTGCTGGGCTTTGATGAGACTCACTTTGCTGATGATGTGTCCTATACTGAAGAAGTATCTGATTTCAGAGCCTCATCCCCAGTTTATGCAGCTTAATGCAAGAAAATAGCTGAAGAAACTAGTCTACTGTACAATTTTTCTGGGAAGGCCAAGGTCCAGCAATGAATTTCAAGCATGAACCTGTCACAGTTAACATATAGCATGATTACACTAGAGTGACCTGTAAAAATAGCTATCTGAAAAGTGTGTGTGAAACTGGGAAGCAAAACAGATTTGTCAGCTATCACACCTAGATCTCAAAAGCATAATCAATGAACATTGTGCATCAATGATACAGTAAAGCAAACATATTCAGAGTCGTCAGGTTCCAAATACCATCCCTAAATCTCACCAGGCATCAGCTGTGTGTGAAAACCCCCAACTCAGCTGATGTCAGATCTTCCATTAACTTTGGTAGGAGATGAATGTAGTGGTATGAATGTGCAATCCTGGCTCCATGCCTGCTCATTTCAAGAAGAGCTTTGTGAATGTTGATTTTGGAAAGTATCCTGAATTTAAGTTAAAGGCCTGATGTCCCTTGACTCCACCTGAGTGCAAGTGAATTAATACAGCTGTCAGTGCGGATAGTTGCTGCTAGACATTGTTGCTGGAAATAACCTGTTTCTGAATAGTAATTGTCACAAAGTATATATGTTTTATTCTCTTCTAGTAGTGTGGGTTTTTTTAAATTTATTGTTAAGCTTCTTCCTTTGTCACTCCTTTGCCAAAATCTCATTTAATGTTCAACACTAACAAGTCTCTTTAAAGGCTTATAAAAAGGGTCATAAACATGTTCTCCACTTATGGAATTACTTCTTGTTAGAAACAAAACAAAAAGCCTTCACATAAAATCTCCCTATGTCCCATGCCCAGCTGGCCCTGGATGTGTAACTGCACTCCTCCAGTTGTCACCGATGTGTTGGTAAATTCTTTTGTAAGTCTTTGTTTTCTTGATGAAGTCACTCATGAATTCTGCACCCTATCTTCATCCTAAACGTCATGAACCTTACATGACTGTATAATGTAATTTCTTCTCTAGAGTTGATAATGGTAGATCCGATTTCTAGTTATACAATAAGGAAAGAGCAATTACTTTAGTCTTTGTTGGTTCAAGTATGGCACAGTTAAGTCAACTATATTTAAATCCTTACTGCTACATATCTGATTTTCTCCTGTGTTGAGGGTGTAGAATGTGCTGTGTTTGCTATATATTAGTTTCTTCGTTCTCCATTGAGTGAGCTAAGGTTTTGTATCCATCCAACAAGAGCAAAGAAGGAGTTCCATCTCTTCGCAAGTGCAGCTCTTTATAACTCATCCTGCTTATGCTATGTCACTTACCAAAGAGAAATTTTTGTATGCCTTTTCCCATGTCCTGCCTACATTTGTGCTCAAGTGATTTCTTCAGATGTTCAGATTGCTTTGTCAACTTCCTGCCTGCCTTGCTTCTTTTCTTCCTGAGGGGCTCCACCAGGACCACTAGATTCATCACGGACCATCCTTATCCTCTTTGGCACTAAATGGCCTGCTAAGCCTCTCTCTGGTGGTTTGACTGCCCAGTTTTCAATCCTCCCAGTTTTGCCTTCCCGGCCTTCGTGGCCTCAGGGATGTCTCACCCTGCTGCATGTTTAACCCCATTCTTGATCATCCAGCTTGATATAATTTTAGTGCTCTTGATTCATTGCTTCAGGCATGCTACCGTGGAATAATTTCTTTCTTGACATTTGAAGACACATCCTAAGGTCATTTAGTCCTGTTAGCATATCTAGTTAGATCAGGTTGTTGAGGGATGTAAACAGTCATGTCTTGACATCCTGCAAGTGTGGAAAGGACAAGGATATATCTTCCCATCTATCCCCAGGGCAATGAAGTATTCAAACCAAGAAACCAAGAAAAAGATCCTAGATGCTGCTGAGAAACTGCCTGAGCAGGCAGGCATAGGTGACAACACCAGCAAGATGCCAAGGAGACAAACTGCAATTGGAAATACTTATGCAATGTTCTGTAACAGGAAGCTATGTATTGATGCCATGTATTGTTTATCTGCACACATAATGAATGTGGTATCTGACTTTACATTGGTGTGCTTGAAGGAGAGTATGGTGCACAAGAGAATGGCAAGGCCCAAAATTGCATGGTGAAATTCAGTGAATCCTACATTGGGAGTTGGAAAACTTCTCTCTCTTCTTCCATACAGGAGGCAGATTTACCTTTAAAGAGCAGTGGGAAAAGGTCAGGAAAAGAATGGCTATAACTCTCTGGCACACATCGTGGTGATTGCGTGGCTCTGAAGCCAGAAGTGGCTGTACAGGAGTAGTGGTTTACTGATTGGGTAGTGAGCTGTGCTGGTACAGGGCTGATAAGCAGTGGCAGTCACCTGCTGCGAAAGGAGTCAGCAAGTCTTCCTAGGCTCCCACCAGCAGGTCACTTATTGAGCTGGCTGTGCAAAACTCAGACCTTGCTCTCAGGAAGTCCTCAAAGGTGTGCTCCATGGGATGGGTCAAAGGCGGGCTTCATGGGATAGGTCAAAGGCATCCAATTTCTGTGACTGCTGTGCTGTGTAGTGCCCAAGGTCAGCAAGACTGGGTCCCTTTAACATTTCAAAATAGTGACAATGGAAAGGCTGATGTTTGTGGATGAGGCCTCACTAGCCTGAAATGTGTACTTGTGTTGGTAATCTAATAATTGGTAAATGTAACTGCTGTTTTAAAAGATTTGTCCTCACATACATCTCTGGAAGTGCTGGAAGCCCATCTGAAGCCTTGCACATACATAGTTGTCCATTTCAGCTCTAGCCTCCAAGTTTACTTTACTTTTTTTCAATAAGACTTGACATAAGTGCCAACATAGATTCTCATTAGTGAACACCTGAGTGATGTTCTTTTTTGTCATAATTAATTAAGATTAGTTTTAGCTGTTCCTAGTATAGCTGCTGGAAGCTCTTGAACACAGTTCTCAAAGAGAGCTGCAAGGATGTCACAGACGATAAGCACAGGTTAAAGGCAGGCAGAACTGGACAATCTATAGATCAGAGATGATGGTAAGGTGATACTCTGAAGAAACTTGCTGCAT
The DNA here is from genome assembly GCA_013401255.1 of Urocolius indicus. Lineage (NCBI taxonomy): Eukaryota > Metazoa > Chordata > Aves > Coliiformes > Coliidae > Urocolius > Urocolius indicus. The sequence continues at coordinate 23,980 of WBNH01010622.1, forward strand.
GGAGGCCATTTTTCTGTAGTGTTCACCCACCCCTCTTTGTAGGCTGCAGCTACACAGAACAGGTCTCTCCTGAGGTCTTGCATTAGAAGGAGTAACACTGAGTCTTCAGAAAAGCAAATCAACTTGAAATCTTCTGGAATGTAATAATGACATCAACTCTTAAATCCCTCCACATTCTGAATGCCTCTAATCCGTATCCCAAGTCTGTTAAGTCAATATCAATATTTCTCTCACCAACCTCTGTGAAAACATTTGGATGACATGTTATTCATCTCCTTGATGCCCTGCATGTCTAGGAGATATCTACAAAATGTCATGCAAGCAGTGCTTGGAACAAAGATAATGAGGCAGGTTTCATCCAAATAACAGAAGCCTGTCACACACCTAAATAAACAGGTGAGCATGCCAATGAGCAGAGTTTGAAGGGTGATATGGTAAGAGTAGCACATTGCTGGCTGGATAGTCAGGCACTTTAGCACGCTAATGAGGTGAGTCATTCTGCTGGGCTCATCTGCCAGACTCTGGTTTTATTTGAAGCACCATGGAAGAACTGTGGCATCACTGTTGATCCTCCTCAGCCTCTCTAAGGCCCTGGACAAACACTGACCTTTGCCTCCTCTGCAGTGACATACTGGATGGTTTCCTGTTCTGCAGGTGGAGTGAAGAAGCTATTTTGGCTGTTCTGTAAACAAAGCCAAACAAACAAACAAAAATCCCAGCAGCTCCAAGTTGGACACAGAGAAGCCAGAATGAGCAGCAAGTAGTGAATGACTGTCACAGCAGGTCACAGGCTGTGGGACATGTAGGTATGTTGTGTCTGATAATGTCTTGTAATGCTCAATGCTCTGAGCATTTGACTTTCCAAACAGAAAGCAGCAGAGGAAACATAACTCTAGATGATTTGTACATTAGGTGCATCCACAACTCAGCTAAGGAGCCAGGAGCTGACTCCTAGCTTTGTCAGGGCCTACCTGGGAGAGGCTGGAAAGAAAAGCAGTGAAGCTGAGGGAAGTGTTTTGGTGCTCTGTTGCACACAGCTAGCAAGAAGCAGCAGCATGAAAGGGATGAGGAATCATGCCTGCTAATCCCCAGAGCATCTGGTTCCTCCACAAGACAAATGAAAGCCTGAGAAAATGAGCTAGTAGAGTACAACTACGAGCACTCTGCCTTGCTCCAGGGGCATCTGCAGAATGTGTATGCATATAGCCTAAACCATCCATGTGTAATTTCCCTTTCCCCTATAGCCAGTCTAGAGAAGATAAGAGTCTAATAAACTGCCTAAAGAGCCTGTCTTTTTTTTTCTTACTGTGTAAAACGGGGCCTGCTTGTGCCTAGACAGCTCTGCAATCTGTACCTGGCCAATTAGGTAGAGCACTTGCATTTTAAACTAGTGTTTCCTGTTGTGCATTTTTGCTTCCAGCTTTATTGTCCCCTAGTAATCTCTTCTAGATGATATTTGATAGCTGCTTGGTCCAAATACTTGAATAGACTTTTAACATCGTTTTGTATCAGAGTAGAGGTTTGCTAAATCCAAATAGCAAACCTGGAAAATCTTGTTTTTACACTTGCACTGTTTATTTACACAAATCAAGAGGCCAGGACTCTGTAATTGTTCTGTACTGCCCTTTGGTACTTTTATTTCATCTCCATGTCCTCTTTGCTGATCTATGTGATTCAACCAACACTGACTTCAACTTTTACTCGTGAGAGATGTCAAGCAGCCTTATTTGTGTGACAGCTGCAGACCTCCAGGCAGACACTTCAGCCAGGTACTCTGAAATGTCCACAAGAACGTTTTGAACAGCCAAGACAACATGGCTACAAGAGCTGTGCTTTGAAAAACATGCCTTCTGCGTGGCCGAAGTGCTTAGCATGGTTTATAACCGTTCTGTCACAAGTTAAATCAAGCTAATCCGTTTACTTCCCACTACATTCATGCTACTGTGAAAATAAGTTTGTTTACCTAGCTCTTAACAACTTTTACAGGGACCATGAAATCAGGAATTTATGCAATTTTTGTGCTCCTTCAACACTTTCCTTTTCAGGATCACAACATCCCCTTGGCTGGGTTAAGGAAATTTCCCGTATTACTTGCATTTAATTAAATTACATTTTTTACCATGTGCAAGCAGGAAGGCAACTCCTGTCACTTTACTCCTGTGCTCTTACACTGGATTCACAGCTTCAACAAGTTTGCTTTTATTAATTCAACAGCATAGGAAGAGCTCTCTTTTCTCTGCTGCATATAACTAAAAAAATATCAGTTCCTCAGAATTCAAGCTCTCAGCACCTTGATGTGTTGTTTAATATTTACCTCTGCCCATTGTCCTCTGAAGCTGTGGCTCACTTTCCCAATGTGAAAGTACATGGGGAAATAGCTTGATGCCTCTTTCATTTGTTGTCCTTTTTATAGGGTTCCTTCTGTCCACGTGAGGTTCCTGTGTGTTTCATTCCCAGCCGTGCTCCTGCCTATGTGCAAACTGCTATGTGCAGTTAACGATCCCTTTGAGATTTAGACCCCGGCAGTCAGGATTTCCTGGTGCTGGTTGGAAACACAGATTCCTGACACGGCAGCACTCACTGTGAGAATAGGGGAAATCGATAACTTCTGAGGGATAAGTTATTGCTTTTTGTTTACTTTGGCTTTTGTTCGTAAGCCACATAACGTGCTATGCATTTCTTTAACTCTTCCGTCACAAATTTTCCAGGCAACATGAAGGGTGCTCATGCCTCCTCAAGTAGGCTGTTTTTCCTTCTTGATGTGATGGTTGTGACAGCACTGCTATTGATCTGCCTGCAGGTCAATGCTCTGCCATGAGCCTCTCGGTCCTGAACTTGGACATGGACATGAGACCAAACCTTACCAGCCTGTTATACAGTGCATCTGCCTGGTATCTCAAGCAGGTGAAAGCCACTAAAAAAGGACCAAGGATGCATGGTGCTGTCATATCCACAGCCATCTTTGCAATACCTGCTGTGATCATTGCCCCTCTTAGCCCCAAAATAGCTGATGTGCCACAGGAATCATGGACTTCAGCCCCCAGCCCCCAGCACTTGTAAATCTCTTATCTGCATAAATACTTCCTGGACTGCTTGAGTTCTCACACTGCCCCAGAGCTCCATCACAATTTGACTGAACAGACTACTGAACTGGAAGATTTATGGTTCTTGTGAGTGAGGCTGCAGGTTGTTTTTCTTCCAATTAAACAATGGAAATAGGGAAAAACAAATGCTGCTGTTAAAATAATCACAGAATCCATGTGATTTGGGGGACAGAAGAAGTTCACTGCTACTTTGCATGTGTGTGTATACTCCACATCCCTGTATTTAGAGGTGTTATCCATGAGGAACAATGAGATGTATTGATTAATTATAAAATGCCTGGAGTTGCACTACTTGCTTAATCGCAGTTCCAAATCCCAGCTTTTAAAAGAGAACTTGAATAGTGTGATCTTTTTGTTTGTTTGTTTTAAATATCATTGTAGTGCTTAAAAGGTCACAGAGCTATCTCAGGTTTTGGGAAAAAAGATTCAAGGCCATCTTATGCTGTATTGCTTAAAATGTCTTTCCCTTACAAGTTAATTAAAGTTGGGCCAAGCTTTGAATGTTGATTTGGTATTTACATTTCCCCTCGGTTTTGTTGCATTGCCTATGTGTGGCTTTGAGTGCATGATTAGGATTTTTTTTCTGGCAGGGTGACCAGTTTTGCAGTTTTTTGAGAAAATAAGATATTTAAACGTTCATGTGTAATTTTTAGAGGGATAAGAACTTTGAAATTTTTTTTTTGTTTTATTTTTCCAATAAGATTGGAAAGAATATTAAAGATTCAAATTCATTCTACATACCACCAAGACTCTGAAGGAATGGTCTTTATATGACAAGTGGAGACAGATGACTCTCAGCTGAACCTTTCACTGAGGTCCATCTCTCTGTAACAACTGTGTTAGGGAGCCAGAATCACTCCTAATTTGAAATAGAGGAAACCAATGCTTTAGTGTGACAAGGATTTTCATCAAAGCAGCTGTCCTGGTTCAGACCAAGGTCATCTCCAGCTCAGTATCCTGTCTCCAACAGTGGCTGCAAGTAATAGACAAGGAAGAACAAAGCCAGGAAAAGCAAATGGGATGCTCCCCTGAAGCAGACTCATAACCTCTGTTTTCAGCTTGGGAATTTCTTTGGCGGGTTGTGTTTTCTAGGTATTTAGTAACTCTCAGTGGATTTATCTTCTATATAATTGCCTGGTTTCCCCTTGAGCTGAGCTGTCATCTGCTGAGAGTGACTTCTGTGAGGGCACCAAGTGCCACTTCCATGTGGGTGTTTTGAACCTCACTGTCAGGGGATTCTTCTGAGGTCCTTAAATCTAGTGACTCAATGACATATATGTGAACATAGTCAATCCTGCTCTGCTAATTCCATCCCAGGAAGAAACTGGAAAGGCATCAACTTTGTGCTGTGTGCACTAAAGGGCTCTGTAACCTTATCTCCCATCTCCTGGGACTTGCGTTGCATGGGCTTACAGCCAGCTCTCACCTGATGCAAATGGGCAACCCAGAATCAGACCCCTGAGAAAAAAAGTCGTGTAAAATAAGTTATAGAAGCTTGTCCTCTCTACTTTACCTTCCTGAGCTGTGTTGCAGGAATGCCACTGTGCAGTCTTGTACCTTGATCATCCTCACCTCAACCCACTGATTTGTCTTCATCCCTTGGCCTCATCTTTGTCTCATCACTGTGGACCTGTCTGATGATCCATGGGCTGTGACTGACCCTGGCTACCATACATGGCCTTATGGGATGAAGCTGTTGGTGTTGTCACCTCTCTAGTGACCTCATAATAAACTGAACATGATAATAAATATGATAATAAATTAACCATGAGCCGGCAATGTGCCCTTGTGGCCAAGAATCCAATGGCATCCTGGAATGCATCAAGAAGAGTGTAGCCAGCAGGTGAAGGGAGGTTCTGCTTCCTCTCTGCCCTGGTGAGGCCTCATCTAGAGTCCTGTGTCCATTTCTGGGCTCCTCAACTCAAGAGGGACAGAGAACTTCTGGAGAGAGTCTAGTGCAGGGCCACCAAGATGATCAGGGGACTGGAACATCTTTCATACAATGAAAGGCTGTGGGAACTGGGGCTGTTTAGTCTGGAGAAGAGGAGACTGAGGAGAGATCTCATTAATATCTACAAATATCTAAAGGATGGGTGTCAGGAGGATGGGCATCCCTTTTCTTGATGATACTTAGCAACAGGACAAGGGAACACAAAAAGTTCCACTTAAACATAAGAAAAAGCTATTTCACTGTTGAGATGAGGGAGCCCTGGCACAGGCTGCCCAGGGAGGATGTGGAGTCTCCTTCCTTGGAGGTCTTCAAGATCCATCTGGACACGTTCCTGTGTGACCTGATCTAGGTGAACCTGCTTTAGCAGAGGGGTTGCACTAGATGATCTCTAAAGGTCCCTTCCAACCCCTACCATTCTGTGATTCTATGACCTTATTGGCACCCTTGGCTTTCTTGGCTTATAAGTGCATTGCTATTTCACTAGGTCATCATGGGTGGTCATTCATCAGGTCATTAGATGGTGAAGGGTCTGGTGAAGGTCTTATGGAGAGCATCTGAACTGGTTTGTTTAGTCTGGATGAGGCTGAGAGGTGACACTCTACACTGTACAACTACCTGAGGTAGTGGTGAGATGAGAGTCAGTCTCTTTTCTCCAGTAATGGGTGATAGGACAAGAGGAAATGACCTCAAGTTATGCCAAGGGAGGTTTGGATCGGCTATTAGGAAGAACTTTTTCACTCAGAGAGCTGTTAGACACTGGCACAGGCTGCCCAGGGAAGTGGTGAAATCACCACTCGTGTTGATATTTAAAAGCTACAAAGAAGTGTGAGAAAGTGCCACAGATTTATGGATCTGTTAATGTTTACACATACATTATTATTTTATTACATTAGTTCTCATTGTGGAAATTAAGGGCATGGTAAAATGACAGTCTTACTGTCTGCATGGAAATATGTGCAAAGCAATTAGTCTTTAAAAAAATATGTATTTTGAGATGCTGTTGAAAGCCTTGTTTTCTTACCATTTTGATGAATGAGTAAGCATCTGAGTTTATGGAGTTCTTTTACAGTTACTGGATTAAGAGAACCATTCTTTTTTAATCCTTTTACTAGTTCTTGTCTTAAGTCGTACAGTGCAGTGAAAGCATGGGATCTATTTGCTAGTTTGAAATTCTGTGTCCTGCTAGCTCACTGTAGCTACCTCCCTGTTACAAATCCTCTGGCCCTGTTGTGGGTTGCTAGGCAAAAGGGAAATAATGTCATTTGTTAAACAAAGCAGGCAATGTCTTTCTTTGTAGACTTCACACATTCTTTCAGTGGTGTGAAATTCAGTTAACAATCAATTTGCAGTGAAAAGGTCCCAGTTAAACATTACCACAAAACCCCTGAGGTTTGTGAACCATCCAGGGGCTCACAAAATGCCATTTCCCAAAGCTTCACCTGAAGCCTTAAACTGGTCAATAAGTTTGTTGCCAAGGTTTTCTGATGAGGAGAAGCAGGAATCTGAACCACGCTATGTGCAGGACAGGAAGACACAGGACAGACATCTGGCAGGGAGAGTGACACCAGTCCAGCCTTTCACTGGGTTTTCTTTCCTTGCCTTTGGTTTGAATTTTGCCAGTATTTTTCTGGGTATTTTAGCTTTTTTTATTCAACTATAGTTTGGTTAAGGAGAAATCCTCAGTTCCCCATGATAGCTTCTCTGTGCCTTCTGAACTCCACTTACCACTGAGGTGTCTTGTACTGTCCCAACTGGGACGTGGCCTTTGTGCTTTGCTGAATGAGATCACCTGGGACTGATGGAGAGGGAAACTGTAGAAAACATCTTCTTATAAAATTCTGCTTTTTGAGTTATCGTTTCTTTACAAGCTTTGCTGTTTCTATGCCTAGATTTGTTTGGAGAGAAGCAGTCATTGCCAGGTGAATGATTGCAGGATAGAAAGATCTTAAAAGCACTCATGTCTCCACTTTCAGAAAGGAAAGAATGCATCTCTTTTACTGAGATTCCACTGTGTGTAGGTATATCTGACCCAAAGTTCCATTGTGGTCAGCAATGATTTGCTATGTGCTTACACCATCATGTACAGGAAATGTTGCAGCTCTCTAACAGCTTCTGCCATATTAAGGTGTGACAGCAGAAGTGAATTTGAATAAATCATTGGTATCCATCTATATGACTCCTTAACACCTATGTGGGAGCATGATCCCCCTGAGAGTCAAAGATACTCTTTCAGCTTAACTTAAACCCAAGACCAACCTCTTTATTGCTGCATTTTTGTTGCAGATTTATAAGACCAGAAAGTCTAGTCTTTAAGAGATCATTTAGTTTAAGCTGTTTAAAATTCCCTGTATTAATAACTGTTTGGGTAGGTGTTCCCGAGTTACATAGTATTTTTAAGGAACCGTTGGTTTGGATTTGCATTTCCAGGAATAGAGAATCTAGCTCACAGATACAACTGCTTTGGTGGGTAGCTGTGTTTGTCATGAAATCTTTATTTCCATTTCCAGTTGAAGCTAATTTAATACCTATTGTCAGTGACAGGATCTCATTCTGTTTCAGCTGTTTTAAACAACCATCTGTGAAATGCACACTTCCTTCTTAACACTTGATTCTACAGACTGCAGTGAGGTTCCTCCAAGGCTTCTGTTTAGTAGGCTCTATAGATTAGTAATTTTACAGCAAAGATCTCCACCTCCTCTCCTTTTGTTTTTTTTAGTGAATCATTCACCAGACTTTTTTCTAGATGCTTCTATCATCTTTCTTTTCCAGCATCTCATTCCTGATCTCAGCAGTGTCTAAAATGGGTAGATATGATGTCATCATTCTAGCTTATATATCCAACAATTGAGTTAGCCTCATTGCTATTAGGTTTGCACTGGGAGAAATGATTCATCCCTTGGATAAACAGAGCTTCCTGTGTTGTTTTTAGTTATTTCTTGCCAGAGGAGTCTCCATTTTATTGATACAGTAATATAAATATAGATATGCATATCACTATATGCATATATATAAAAGCATATATATGTATATGCATATCTACTATATGCACATGTATGTCTATTCATATCACTATCCAGCTCTGATGTCCTGGAAAGGAAGACTTAGGTACATGGAAGTGGACTTTTTGCCATGGCAACGTGTTCACTTTAAGTCATCATACACAACACCATGTCTCATCAAAGTGTTGTCTCAAGATCTTGGCCTTGTACCATCTTTAGGATTTCAACAAGTCACAGTTAGGAAGCAGGCAGTACAGATGAATCCACTGGCAAAAGGATTGCAGATCATCTAGAATCCTGTTGTACTGTGATTCTCTACTATATTCATTAAAGTGGCCAGTGAGGTTACTCTCATCTGTTTGCTGAAGAGAAGCTTCTCCTCTGAGATTCTTTAACTTCTTCAAGTTTTGAAACTGAAGAGGATTTTTAAAACAAGAAGCTGTAGTTCAGCACAGGATATTGAAGCAGCTTTTACACATTAACTTGTTCTGTGGGGTCAATGGCTGTTTCTTCTCATTATAGCAGTGCAGCAGTTTCTCTAGCTGTGATGTGTGGATGCAGTCCAGTCCTGGCCAGATCTCACTTTTCTCTGAAGTAGTCACAGCCACTGTGTTTTAGTCTTCAAAGTTGACTTTGGCTTTCCTTAGGGTGTGAAAAGAGCTCTAACACTGCTGCTACTGCCTGCTAGAAGAGGCTGTACACAAACACATTTGTGTTTTTTTTTTTTTTCTTGCAGCACACCCAACTGGCAATACTGGAGCAAAAGCAATCACATTCTGATCACTCTCATTAACCCTCATTGACACAGACAGGGGATTGTGACAGTCTATGTAGAAAGCAGATGAACACTAGGTAATGACCTTCTCCTGAGTCATTGAAGGGACAACTCAGTCATCAAAATCAATCACTCACTAAGAGAGAAGCAAATAATAAAAGCAAACTGAAAACAGAAAGAGAGGACAAGTTTGAGCAGCCACTACAAACTTCCTGGCCTCATCCTGCAGGTCACAGCAAAGTTGATCTCCACCACACTTGCCCATCTACATCTCATGTATTTGCATTCACCAGAGTGGCTATGTTCAGTCTTACAGGCAACAACAAAAAAAGATCCACTTCTGGGGACAGTTTATAGGAATATCAAGTAACTCTTGTTGTTGGAATGTTCCCCATGAGACTGGATGTTGTGTGCCAAGTGAAGATGTGACAAGTGGTGTGATGTAGCTGTTGTGCCTACTCTTCAATAAAACAATCCTAACCGTATCTCTCAGCAAAGCTTCTTCCAGTCTTTGCTGGGAGATGGCATTTCAGTTTCTGCTGCAAGGATAAATTCTGCTCAGTTTGTAAATACAGTAAAAAGGCCACCCTAACGAGTGTAAATGCTAAAGACTTGATATATGTGCTCAAAAGAGCAGACAGATCATCAATCCCATAGGAAAACTCATCAAGATATATGACTGCCCATCCTCAGCCTCAAAACCCAAAAGGTGGCCTTTGAAACCTGGGACACAGGACTGGAATGAGAATCAAGCACACCAGTGTTTTCATCTCATTTTTGATGGAGGAGCTTTGAGCTGCTGTGGAAGTCATTTGATCTGCCTGACCTTTTGCAGAATAATTGCTGGCTTAGAATTTACAAGTTGTTAATAATTTTTTTCAAGGGAAGGTGCTTCAGCAGCAAGGCAACATTGGAGCAAGGGGAGGGTTGGGTTTGAAATGGGAAACACAGCTGCCAAGGGTAGAGTTACTTCAGGTGCCATTGGAGAAGATTGAACTGGATTGAAGAAGGCAAAATAAAAGGAGTCATCCTCTTCCACTTTGAATAGACTTCTACAAGCCAATTAACTTAGAATCTTTTTCTTGAAATGTTATGATCCAATTTTAATAAAAATAAATTATTCCAGTTTCCAAGCTGATCTCATGTTATTTTCTAGTCAGCAGAGGAAATACTGAAAATCTTGTAAGAGATCCTGTTCTCATAAAATTCCCAGCCCAATTTTGTAAATTCAGGAGGTTTTGGCTAGGTCAGATAAGTTTTGGAGAAGCATCTGAATATTCACTCAAGCTGAACCCACACTCCAGACTGTGGTGTGAGCAGCTTCCTGCACTTCTGAGCTTCTGATGCTTTGAAAAATTTTACTGACTCTGGAGGAATGAGGACAGTGAGGGGAAAAAAAGCCCCAAACTGTTGCCCCTCTGTAGTCAGTGTGATGGATAAAGAGAAGCATAGATTGTTACCCAAAGGCTGAAGGATAGGATAAATTCAGCCTGTTAAATGTTCTTTCCCCGTTGACATGCAAATAAGTAACCATGAAAGCCTTCCAGGTCCAGAGAGGTCTTGGGAAATGATAATTTCAAAGGCTGTGTTGGTAGTGATGGTTTAAGGTAAGACTTGCCTAGTAATTACTGCCACTCTTGCATATATAAGAAACATCTGCCATAAGAAAAAATGTCTCCTTTTCAGCCTCAGTGCCTGTGTATTTCCCATCACATTATATTTGAGCATCTCCCAAACAGTAAAAAATAACCCAAAAAGAAATGTAAATATAAGAAAAAGGTGTGGTTTCTTCAGCCTGGTAAGAACACCACAGCCTTCCAGGCTTCATCTGACTCCATACTGGGATGGCCAAGGACAGGACTGTGTATTTCCGTGCATTTCTGTGCATCTCTGAATCAGTATTTTGACAAATCGCCACTTCTCCCTCTGGCTTACCCAGTTTGCTAACATGTTGATAGGATCTTTGGTGTCAGGGCTTGTGTGGGATTGATGTCAGGCTTCTCAGTAATGCACAGAGTCTCCTTCACTTATTTTGGACCCACTTGATGCAGAGAAACATTTCCCATCTGGGAACTGTTAGCATATGCTAAGAAGTTGTTAATGTATGCTATTGATTCCTGGAGGTTTTCAAAGGAACCCTGAATGACCAGAATGTGCAGAATGGCTGCATAGGAACCTCTGAGTCAGCCTACAGGTCTAGGCAAGAGATTCAAGACACCAACCTGGACTCCTCAAAGACTGACCAGTGGCTTTGCAGAGGTGCTTGCTCCCTTAAGGGAACTCTGTAAGGGCAGAAAGCACTGGCCTTCAGAAGAGATGGCTCTTGACCTCATGGCCATCAGTGAGGCTAGGGGTGTCAGTAGCCACTGAAAGAGATCTAAAATAAAATACAGTCTCTTTTTTTCAGAAACAACAAGTAGTTGAGAGTGTTCTTGTGGCATAGGAGACTATAGGAGGTAGCAGGGCTTGATGGAGGTCACTTTTCAAGACGAGTTCAGTCACTGCGGGAGAACTCACAACCATCCAATGGACAATCAAATAACAACAGCCTCCTTCATGTGACTGCTGTAACTCTGAAATATCATGTTTTCCCTTTGTCATGGAATTATTTTGTTAATATCAAACATTAACTGTGCTATCAGCATTCTCATGTTAACAAGTTCTTGCTATTAGCCTGGCTTCCACAGTTTTAAGGCATGGGATTGTCCTTAGTACCCCCAGTCCCTGTCAGAAACAGTGTGGCTGCCCATGGCAGAGCTCTAAATGTTTAGCAAATTCACTACAAAGAACTTCAGGCAAATAGAAGGTCTGAAATGATTACTTGTATTAGCACACATGTTCCTACAGGTCAAAAGCACTCTCATAAAAATGTTAGTTGGATTTAAAAAAGATTTTCAATTTGTAGAAGCCTAGAAATTTTCTGGTAGAAATGAGAACTCCTAGAAAATGAATTTAAGTCTAATTATGTTATAATAGATACGCTTCTTTTATGCAACTTTCTAAGCATCCCATAAAAAAATGGTTGAAGAAAATGTTACAGAGAGTAGTATTTCCCAGGACCAACTCCTCTTCCAGAGTAATCAGCTCTTTTCTTCAGTCCAAATCAGACTTCTAGAAAATACGTTCTAGTCTTGCTTGCCTTTCTGAACAACTACTTTGGATTTTTCATCTCTAAAGAACTAGTCTCAACAGCATATCCCAACTTGTATTGTCACCTGTGCTTGTTGTCATTCTACATTTTGAAGCACAGGCTGACCCACACAATGAGTTCCCATGGACAATGCCAGCAACGCCAAGAAAATGAGACAATTACAAAAAAAGGCATCTTTGCAAACATAACACTTGACTTAGATACCTTAACACCAAACAGTCAAAGAAATGCTGGAATTAAAGTTAGCTGTGGAATTTCAACTCTACACTCTGCTATAATATACCTTTTTGTTATGTCCCACTGTTCAATCTCTGTCCAAAATCAAGAGTTATCAATTTTCTAATGTATTTTTTTTTCCCCCGTGGCACTCTGTCTATATGCCAAGCCCTCAGACATAATTGCTCTTTAATTTATTTTCACAGCACCATTCAGGGATGAAGGAAATGAGTCCCTTTTTACTGAATAGTTGTGAAGACTAATGTGAAAGATACATATTCATTGTGGTATCTGGGCTGAGATGATGAATTTCACACGTTATATGTGGCAGGCAAAAACACTGACCCTGGGCTCTGCAGCTCATCCCAAGGAGCCAAATTCTCAAGTGGGGAAAGACTTCTCTAGTCTCTTTGTCTCCTCTCATTTCACTTCTGCTTCATTTCACCCATCCTCCACAGCCACGACATCCCTCTACTCCCACCACTGCCCTGCCCTCCACCCTATGCTGCTGATACACACCCATATGCCATCCATGGTCCTGTCCTTCTGCTTGTCTTGTTGGGAGGATTCCTGAGTCTTTCCTTCCCTCATCACCACCCACATGTCTGGCTCCTGTCTTTTCTGTGTTTGAATCCAGGAATTTCTCTTCTACACATTATCTCACCCTAATGCGTATCACTAAGAACGCAGAAGAGACAGACTGCTGTCTCTCCTTTTGGGTACCTGGCCTTGTCACTGGCTGTGGAAGTCTGCAGCTGAAGCTACAAGGCAAGTCCTGCTTGACCAGAGGTTGAAAACTGCCCAGGAGGAGTGACTACTTCAGGGGCTCAACTCCTAAAATGAAAGGAATATTTTAGTTGTTATACACTGAGCACGTGCAAATTCAACTTTCCAAAGGCATATAATGTAGCCAAATATGGGCAGATTTTCAGGAGGGCAAAAGGGATATCTCTGGTGAAAGGCAATCATCTAATGTGTTCCTCCTCCAAGGAAGAGGAGTACCAGAGCCAAAGAAAAGGTCACAATTGCTTTTTAACTTGGACAAAACAATGGATTTTTCCTTACCCTCATTATTGGAAACGTCTGAGTTTGTGGACATTTTCCAAAAGCTTCAGCCTGAGGGAGATACCTGGCATGAAAAATTTAATTCCAAATGCTTAAATTTGGCAATGTTGTAAGGGCTTGAAAACAGGGTCTTCCAGTGCAAGTGATCAAGCTTTCATGGCAATGTGAAAGCCCAAGACATCAGTCCTACCTCCAGTCACAGCCCAACACCTTGCTTCCATCATTCTGTACCACAAACAAAGCAGGGATACACAATCAAGGCAGGACTGAATGTGTTTGAGGGTTTTGTGTTCTGGTCAGAAGGAAATTAACTGGAATCAATACTGAAGAGATGGGTTGAGGTGAACACTCAGTAATGAAAAGGGATTTCCTGGCATAGAGGGGCTTTGGACGTCTGCATTTACGTGTATTGATCCTCTTTAAATAAATGTGGTTTCCAATTTTCTGACAAATATATCAGCAACAATTTATCCTACATTGTCATTGTTTCCAAACTAGCTCAAGTTTGTCTGTCATTACCATGAGCTCAGCCATCCATTTCCTTCTTTCATCATACCACCACTGCCACCTTTCCATTGCCATGTTCTGATGGGGTGAATGCATAGACACTGGCAAACCCCAAGCAAAATTAGAACAGCTATCAGCTGATGCTGCATAGCATGTGATTTTCCAGGGGCAGCTCATCATCCCTCTCCCAGTGAATCCTTTCCTGAGTGCCAAGGACAGTCACTGATTTTTGGCCACATTTCACATACTGTGTGAGATGCATGGGCCATATTCTGCTGGCATAGACCAATTCCTGGAAAAGACAGACGAATCATGAGCAGCTAACGAGCTCCAACTGAGTTACAAGTATTTCACATCTGCAGTGCGTGAATCAGAACTCAGTATCTGTCCCCAAGGCCAGATGATCGGCAGCTACGAGTACCTCAGGACAAATGAACCGTAGCAGAGACTTGGGCATCCTCTGCTTGCTGTTGTGACACCTGAGATCACTTTATATTAGTTTTTCACCGTATAGGTACACTGTCATCACTGAACACCACTGCACTGGATCTCCTTGGAAAGAAGTGCATCCTTTGCATGAAGCTGCATGGGGTGGATGTTATGGCAGGGCACACTGCCTGTGTAATACTAGCTCTGTTTGCACAGGTGTTGAATGGCTTTAGAGCCTGGATCTTTGGAAGATGTGAGCATCCAGGAGGTCTTCTGTGGCTTATGTAGTCTGCTGGGAGGTGAATGCTTACAAGCTGAAATCCTCTTCAGATCTGTTGAAATCTCTGTAACAGTCCTCATCAACATGAAAAGGTTTTCTTACTGCCTAAGTTATTGCACATACTGTTTTTGAATAATGTCAGAGAAAGTTCAGAATTTGGATAGATAATCTCTTCTTGTTTTGAGCCTATTGGGACAGAAGAGAGAGGACAAAGCCAAAGGGTACAGTTGTGCTGTCAGTGAAATCCAGAGCTACCTAGATTGCCTGAGGATTGGATCTGGCCATTTATTATTCTGAAGGTGCTAAAAACTACCACTCAGGAGCTCATGTCTGTTTTGTGAAATTAATAGTTGTATTTGTTACCAGAAAGATCAAAGGGAGGGGAAAGCTGGCTGATGGAGTGCAGGTAGTGAGAAGGCAGGGGTAAATATTTCCAGTACTGGTGGAAAGAGAATAAAAGGCAATTGCAGCAGCATCTGACTAAAATCAGAGCCGATTAAAATCAGGAGAAAGGAGAGAAACAAGATGACTAAACCAAGAATGGACCAAAAGTATAAAAAAACCATAACTGGTGTGGAACATCAGCTTTCCGTCTCAGCCCCTAACTGAAAACAAACCTGTTTTTCCAGCAGAAGGAATAATAACCAGAAGTCGTTTTGGGAAGGCCCCTGGAGGCTAATGGGCCCACCACCATAGTGAGCATCACCTGCTGGCAGCGCAGCAGTTAGATGGCACTGCCGGCTGCCCTATTGCCCTGAGTTCACAGCAGCTCTCCAGGAAAAGTCTTTCAGCATGACTTGCACAGATATTGGATTTTTTTGCTAAACGCTGTGGCTTTGGATTGAAAAATAAAGATAATTTTTACTCAAACAATTCGGGAGAACTAAGGTCCCAAACAGTCTGCTGATATAGCCTGAGAGGTCACTGACAAGTCCATTGTTCCCAGACTTTGTTGAGTAATTTCAGTGCTCTCTGGACCACAGGTGTTTCCTAAAAGAGTTGTAAAGATTTAAAAAGAGACAATGGCATTGTGAATTTTTTTTTCTTGTGGTGCTGTAAGGAGAAAAAATCATTTCTGAGCTCTGTCTGAGGAAGGTTAACTGCTCCCCACTCTTCCTCCTACATCTTTACATTTCTACTTAACTGTTACTAACCACTTTTCTTTGTACATCTCTAATTAGCTGCTACTACATCACTAGCAAAGTGACAGCAGCAGCATACAAACTCCACAGGTTACTCCGCCAGATTTGCTGAAGTCCTGTGTTGGTCCATTGAGGTAGGTACAATCACATGGGTGTGGAGTGTGTTCCTGGTGAATATTTTAACACTGCTTTCCATCTGGGCACAATTTTTGTCTCTAGCAGCTTCAGGCCTGACACTGAGCTTTCCAAGGCAACTGGCCATATCATGACCCTGTCCATGACATACCTCTGTAACTGAGATCAGTTGAAGGAGTGAGAAGCAAAGAGAAGATTTCTGTTATATGTTGGATTTGTAATCATCTGAATAGCACAATTTTCTCGGCTTTTTCATTATCTTCAAATCTCCAACTTTTTTCAGGTACTTTCTCCCTGGCTCCCACTCTCACCCCCTGCACGTTTTCTGTAGGGAGCTACTAGCAGGAGTCAGTTGTAGAAACAAATGAAGAACGTGGGAAATGAGAACGAATGTCCTAGTGCCATCTGGGCATCATACCTATGAGCTGTGTCTCATGGGTGGTGTATCTCCAGGTCATGCTTTACTCCATCATACATGCAGCCCATCTCCATTCCCCTGAGCACCAGGAAGCACCTGCTTCTTGGTCCTCTTAAACAGGATGATATTAGGGAAATGGTCTTCATCTTTGCTTCTATCCCCTGACTTCTCCAAGGACATTGTGAATGTTAGGGAAATCCTGTGGGAGATTGGTCAGGCCCAGGAAGAAATACTGGTGCCCTCAGGGAACTGATGGCTGCCTGAAAGAATCAACTGCTGTCGACAGATCTTTGCATCAGCTTCAGGGACCATGGGGATGACTTTTTATTAACTATGGGACTGTGGCAGAAAGGTCTCACGTGGAGAAATCTCCATAAACCAAAACAAACCAAAACCAACCCACAAAACCCCATCCCTTTGCTTTGCTCTTGGAGTCTGTTTTATTCAATTTTAGCATGATAAATTCCAGCCACAGTCTGAGTATGATCCACGGCACAGAGCCATCTGTTGTGTGCAAAATAGTGTCATCCACCCATGACTTTTAGAGAAAGGGGCAAGTAATTAATTATCAACTGAAGGAAGCTGAAAGGATACCCCACTGGTCTTTGAGTCAAAATGTATTAAGTATTGTGAAAAATGTGACGATTTTCCTCTCCCACAACTTTATCTCATTGAAAGAAGCCTCATGGTGCAAGTTACATACACTGCATGAGGAAGTCGTGAGGAGTCTCATCCTACCATTGTCGTGGTTTAGGCCCATCAGGGAACAAAAGACCACGATTAGCCTCAAGTACCGAAGACTTAAGGATTGCTAAAGGGCAGGGAGAGCTTAATTGCCGCTTAAGGTGCAGGACAAAACAGACCAGGCTACTCGGCTTGGGGAAGAAAACAGAAAACAATTTAATACCAACTAAAACATAAAACCTCAAAAACCAGAACCAAAACAAAACAACACAGAATGG
>WBNH01010622.1:41499-56507 GCA_013401255.1 Urocolius indicus
GTCCCTAAATAGTGATGGCAGAGACGCCAGATTGGCCCAGCCGGGCCGGGGTTGGGTCTGAACCCAGGAGTCGGGGGAGAGTCTAAAAAACTTTTACCGGGTCTTCACTGCAACCTGCTCGCCCTGTTACTAAGCAAAAGCAACTCCTTGCTAAACCATGACAACCATTTATCAGGCAAATGTCCAAAATGCATACCCACCCCTCTCAGATAGGACCAGGATTGTTACACAAGTGAAACAAAATTCAACTGATCTCCAATAGAGAAGAATCTGAATGCAATCTGGTCCAATACCAGACAGAATCACAGAATCATAGAATGGTAGGGGTTGGAGGGGACTTTTAGAGATCATCTAGTCCAACCTCCCTGCAGATAAATAACGGTAGCAATGGGGTTACAGCTGTGGCTTCTGCAAGAAGCTGCTGGACTCTTCCCCCATTTCCAGCAGAGCCAATTTCATATGGCTCCAGGATGGATCTACTGGCCAAGGCCAAGCCCATCAGCAATGGGAAAAACCAAAACTGCACAACAACCTTCA
Organism: Urocolius indicus; assembly: GCA_013401255.1. NCBI lineage: Eukaryota > Metazoa > Chordata > Aves > Coliiformes > Coliidae > Urocolius > Urocolius indicus. Next base: position 42,037 of record WBNH01010622.1, read on the forward strand.
ACTGGAGAGAAGAGTGAGAATATGTGAGAGAGGCACTTCTATGACAACCCAGTCAGTGAGGAAGAAGGAGGTGCTCCAGGTGCTGGAGCAGAGAGTCCATTGCAGCCCCTGCTGCAGTTCATAATGGGACCATGCCACTGCAGTCATGGAAGCCATGGGGGAGCAGAGATCCACCTGCAGTCCAGGGAGGATCCCACAACAAAGGAGGCTCTGAATCCTTGGGAAGCCCATGCAGAAACAGCTCCTGTCAAGACCTGTACACCCATGGAAGAGCCCATGCTGGAACAGATTTGCTGTCAGGACTTGTGAACTCATGGGGGACCCATGTTGGAGCCCATGGGAAGGACTCATGTTAAGACAAGTTCATGGAGGACTGTCTCCCATGGGATGGACTCTGTGCTGGAGCAAGACAGGTGTAATCAGTCTTCCCTGTGAAAAGTAAGGAGCAGCAGAGCCAATGCATGACTACAGTCTCCCATTCTCTGTCCCTCTGCACTGTTGGGAATAGGAGGCAGAGACATTGTGAGTCAAGTTGAGGGACAGGTAGGGGAAAGGTGTTTTAAGATGTGGTCTTATTGCTCACTGTCCTACTCTTATTTAATTGGTAATAAATGAAACTAATTTGCCCAAGTCAAACCTGATTTGCCCTTGATGGTAGTTGGCCTTCCTTCCCTTATCTCAGCCCATGAACCTTTTGTTATACTTTCTGTCTCCTGCCCGATTGAGGCACTCAGTGTCCAGCCAGGGTCAACCCATCATACATTCATTGATACATTTTCTTGGCAATGGTTAACAGATTGAAACATACTTCTTTGTGTGCTCAGACCCTCCATGACCAAGCTTAGACTCCTCTATTCCAGACCGCAAAAGAAAGGTCAATGTTTCACTCTCTGCAGCATGGGCAGTGCATCTGGATAAGCAGAGCTTTGCTCAGGGAGCTTGGGGAAGACACTTTGCAACTTTGCCATCCCTTGCCAAGACTCTCTTGCTTTTCCCTGCAATTTCCAGGCAAAGTTTCTGCAAGTTCAGGACCAGTTATGAGCTAGCAAACTACGTAAAATTAGAAGGAAAGGCAGAGTAAACAGTTCATTCCAGCTGGAAAAGCTATAATACCTTCGCAGTGGGATGGACTCCTAATGTTTTTATGTTTATGTGCTGTGGCTACCTCACCTTAGGAGGGAGCTGCGTAAGCCAGAGTGTGAAATCCCAAGATAAGGCAGCGTTCCCACATGCCCATTGTCCCTCCTTTTGCTGCGTATGTGAGCAGCTCTCCCTCAACAATTTGCTCTGTCCTTCACTCACACTCTTCCCTCTCTAATACAGGGCATTTCCCTCTGGCTAAGAAACATTTCTCTCCACATCTCTGCAGTTTTCTGCAGCCCAGCTTTCTTCCCCCTACTCTATTCCCCAACTTAACCATTTTTCAGAGAAGGCCAAGAAACCCTCCTCTACAGGTTAGAAAAGTCCTGTAATCTAGGCTAAAGTATTTTCTTGATGCTGGTTAGAAGTAAACGCAAATCCATGGTGCAACAGACCATTCTGAAAGCCTTCTACAGCCCCTGCCCATGGTTGCAGCCCAGCAGTGAGTGCTTATGCGTGTTTCCAGGACTGATCCCATGGCTTTTTCCCATACTAGCTCAGGCTGATGGCATCTGCCATCCAATGATGTTCTTAGCTGAGAATGAGATCCTGTGGTTTGAGCTGGAAGGCAAGACACAGCTTCTTACCAGAAACAGTGTGTGTAATGCTCTTATTACATATTTAAATCACAGGAAATTGTTATCACTTTCTGCTGGTGGAGAAAAAAACTTCCATTAAAAAATACCCGACAGATGTGGTGTGGGCAGTTTTGCATGGGGAACAAGCACTTTTTGGAAGGACATGAGCAGCAGCTCTCTCCTCTTTCTTCACCTTGACTTGTTCCTTAACATTTCTGTTTGAACCTTCCATTTCTGCAAAGTAAGCTCTTGTAGTGTTAATCTTTTACACAGATACCTAAACCTCCTTACTCACTCTCTTAACTAGACCAGGGAGACACTGTGAACAATTCTCCTTGAAGAGGGGAACTCCCTGCTGCTGGCAGCAGCTCAAGCATTTACTACAAGGGGAAAAGGGTCCACATCTGTGCTGTGGTGCAGGCAGCAAGCGCTGTGGCCAAGCCAAATTTGGTGTGCTTCACCCTCCAACATTGCAACTGTACCTCATAGCAATGACACAGCTGTACTTCACAGTAATGACACAATGCTCTCTGAGCACAGCAATGGGAGGGCACAAACTTGCCACAGCAGCCTTTAAGTGCTTTAAGATGCAGGAGTCATTTTCTCAACAATTGCTGGTTTAGATCCAAATATATTATGAGAAGTGATGTTGCATCAGTTAATAGAAATTGCTTTTAGGGTAAATGTTCATTTTTGCATTTAATCTGGTTTGGAAAACATATTTGTGTTGTTGGTTTTTTTTTTGTTTTTTTTGGTTTGGTTTTCTTTTTTTTTGTTTTTTTTTTTTTTTTTTTTTTTTTTTTTTTTTTTTTTTTTTTTAATGTGGTCCAGGGTGGAAAATGACCTTTTTTGTTATTGAATTAAAAAGTTCTTAGTATCAAGGGGTAATTATTTCCAGTCCATGTAGGTCAGAGTTAACATTGAGTAATTCTGTAATTCTTAGCTAGGCTAGTTAATGACTATGATATGCAAAGAATTTCTGTTTCCAAATCAATACAAGCCAAAGGTTCTCCTTAGCAGCCTCATAAAATTACTATGACATCCCTCAGAGAAGAAAAGGGCTAATTGTACATGTAGACTTTTTTAGTTAAAAATCATTGCTTCTCATTCTGATCTTCATGATTTTTTTTTTTCAATATTGGGTTGGAAGAATCTCTCTCTTTGTCTGACCAGCCTGTGTAGGGACTCCACTATTTTGAAATGTGGTAACAAAACTTTGTGAAGTTATTTTTGAGTACTGACCAAATCCTTGTTTACTGGTTTCAAGAGTGAGAAAGAACCTACAGATCACAGAATCACAGACTGGCAGGGGCCAACACAACTGAAAGGGATCTGTCAGTTACAGTTTTACTTCACTGTGCCATTCCAACAGCTCCATGAAATGCTTTCTGTTTTTTTTATAAATAAGCCATTTACTGTTTGTTCACATGATATATTGTCTTTCAGTCCTTCTTTCAGTTGTCACCAGTGCTATCATGTTAAAAACAACAAAACTCCAGCAGTACTCCATCACCTTCAATGAGATACTCACTTTCACTTCTACCTCCTTAAACTCATCAAAGACCTAAAAGGAAGAAGATGGAGTAAAAAGGCTATAAATCTGCCTTGCTTTTCCCAGGGCCCATGCAGTGTTGAAGCTGTGTCTTTGCTGTTGGTGGAGTAACCAGCACCACAAAGGATAGAGCTGTAATGAGGAAAGCTTTAAGCATGGCTGGTGCTAAAATAACAGAAGAGATTTTGGAGATCTGGACCTACTCTCACTACCCTTTTATTAAATGCAAGATGCAAAATGGCTGGCAAGGCTGTTTTTGTGGAAAAGTCATTACTGAAGCCTTGCAGTGAGGCATTCTGTGGGTTTCTTTCTGCGTATGTTGTGCAAATATATGTTTCACAGATTTTTGTTCACTAGGGAAGAAAACCTCACTCTGGGACAGTGGAGAATGTGGAGAGACCGAATACAGCTCTGAGGAGCCAGATATGGGAGTCTGATATGAATCCATTGAGTAGATGGTGGCCTGATCCTGTGGAGAGGGAAAGTATAGTGTTCCTTGTTTTTTTGGATTTCTGCTACACATATAGATTGACTAACAACATTTAGTAATATTTCTAAGCAGCTATTTAAAGCTCCAACAGGAATGTGTTGTGAAATGTGCTTTGCTGTTGTACTTCTCCTCAGTTTGAACCTGAAATTTTTGTGTGGAGTTAATCACTGCTGTTCTGGGTTTCCTTGTGAGTGAGAAGGAATGGGTAAGTATGTTTCTCAGGCTGAGGCTGAAAAGCTTGGGAAAGGAATGGTAATATGAAGGAATACTGGTTATAGCTCCATGGGTAAGTGTCTACTGGGTGCAGAGGCTGCTCTCGTCTATACTTTTCTCCAGAGCAGTTTGTATTGGTTGGATTGCATGACAAAGTAACAATATCAGTCATGGTGTATTTCACATTTGCCACTTTAAGAGGATTAGAGTTGTCCCTCGTTTTTACCATGGAGCACTTTAATGCCAGCTGCAGAGGATAAGTGTGTCAGGGTACATCAGTGCAGTTCTGGACATGTTACACAGCATCTGTGGGTACAAGAGAAGAAAAAAAAGGGAAAAGGGATATGAGTGCAGGAACAGGACTTAAGTGTTTCGAAGCTGAATGGTTGAGGCAGATGTATTGCTCCTGAAGATGAGTAGCCCCTAGAAGAGAGGCATCCTGCAGTCAGCTGGGAGTTTTCTGGGAAGCACACAGAAACTTTGAAGACCATGCACAAAGAAATAAGTCCCTGAAGGAAAGAAGGACATTTCTATTCAAGTCACTGAATATTTTGGAAGGAAAGAAAGGTAATCTGTCTGCACATCCCATGCTAAAAAAGTACAAATTCCCTGGGCCAAAAACTCTTCTTCTGCTTCTCTCCTCTGTTCACGAATTATCATAGAATCATAGAATGGTAGAGTAGGAAGGGACCTTTAGAGATCATATAGTCCAACCCCCCTGCAGAAGTAGGTTCACCTAGAATAGGTTGCAACCTGATTGTGCAACCTTTTGTTTTTCACCTTCAGGATGGAGAGGCTGAGGGTTCCTAATGAAAGCAAAACTTACTGCAGTGTTTGTATTATATCAATTATGCAAACTTTCTCTTTAAAATAACAGCAACCCAAGACTGCCTTTGGAACAGACACTGGATTGTTGGCAAAGGGATTTTTTTATGCTCTTAAAATTTATTTTGAATGCTTATGTTTGTGCTCTTGTCTACTTTCAGTGAAATGCATTTTAGTTGTTTTGCTGTTTTGCAGTAGTCAGACTTCTGCCCAAGGGCAGTCTTCTTTTAAGGTTTGAAAATGTTTGTAGAGTAAATTAACTTCCTTCAAAGACCATACATTTGTTTACCTTCCCCCTAGAAAATCACCTTCTTTTAAAGAATGATGTAGTTTGGTAACTGTCAATATAATAAAAAATCTAATTGTGTAATGCTGCAGTTCATGCCCCTTCCTTCCCCTTTGGACCTGATTTGCATTGCAGCATATTGTTCTCATGCCACTGTGCCCACAGTTAGTGGTCACCAAGAGTATGCAATACCAATACCCAATGAAAAGACTAAAAAGAAAGATGCAACGAAATGAAAGCAGTGTAAGTTGTTGCCATCAATTTAGTTTTATGTAGAGAACCCCAAAGGAGATGTACTGAGAGCAGCTTAGATGCTTACTGTACAGCAAACATCTTCTTGCTGGAAAGTGCTGACTTCACATAGAGAAGTGCTGCTTTCCTTTCCCCTTCACAGAGAAAATACTCCACACTAAGGATAAAATGATATGCAGTAAATAAAAATAAAGTCCCTGACCAATGCCGATCTCCACCTCTCCCTGGTGCATAGAAAAAAAATGGATTGCAAATATTTTTCTGCATAAACAGTCTTGGGCAATGATTTCCCCATGGGATGAGAGAAATAAAGTCCATGGGGAACAGAAAAAAATTAATGAGGTTCCTCGGATTCCAAAGTCTCTCTCTGGTATATTACAAGTAGTTGTGTGGATTAGATCAAAGGCTAGAAAGTGAGAGAGTCTTCCAGGAAGGGTTGTACCTTCTTCCAGGAAGGGTTGCACCAGAAGAACAGTGGATATACTTGTTGGGAGAGGTTGACCCTAGTTTCTAAGCATAAAATGTGGACCAAGAGACTACTTTTGAAGCAAATATCCTGTTTGTCACCAGTTACTGTGCTTTAGTTTGCATCATGAAGCAGTCTTAGAGAGTCTAAACCAATCTCCTTTTAGGTGATACTAAGCTGCAAGAGCCTCAAGAAAGCTGCCAGCATAAGTGGGTGTTTGGTCCCCAAGACCAGATCAGAGCTAGTCCTAAGTAATGACATCCTGAAGGGCGTAGTGCAAATGTTGGGTCTTCAGCCCCAGTTCCTTCACTTTAACAGATCACTACCTAAAATTGACATGGTCAGACTGAACTTCCCTTTTCATCTATTATTGTTCCCTGTACCCAGTGCCAAAGTTTTCTCAGGGGTCTGCAGACAGGAGAGTGAGTTAAGGTTTACCCTGCTGTGACAGCACTCTTGGAGGTTGCTGTACCCATGGGAGAGATGTGGCTAGGGCAAGAAACTCAAAGAAGGGGAGAGACAGCCTACTGAATGGTTATGGCTTGATTTCTTACCAAAGATTTTACTGGTGGAAGCTCATCATTTTAGTGGCTCCGTTGGCAGAGGGCATTGGCTAATTAAAGTGTCTTTTCCTTGCACTTCACTATTTTTTCCCTATCTAGCCATGGCCTGGGTAGGTCAACCAGGCAAGAACACAGAAACAAGGTGTAGAAGATCTTTAAATAACCACTGGTTTGGCAGACTAAGAAGCGTCAATCTTAATAATGAACATTTCTGTGTTCTGTTTGGTTTTATTTTTGTTTGTTTTTTACCTGAGAGGTTTCAGAAAGCTTTGCTTTTTTTTTTCTTCTGGCATATTTTTAACATCAAGGTTAAACTTCTAACCTTCTGATTGACTGCAAGATGAGAGGGCATTTCAATCTGTTTTACTTCTTGTCAAGGAATGATTTTTTCTTGTCAAGAAATGTTTACTTCTTGTCAGGAGATAAGAAATACGATGGGGAGGAGAGAGTTGTAAGAGCTGCAGAAATTCCTATCTATTCCACCAAAAAAATGTAATGAAACTTCACTAAGCATCCAACTTTGGAATTTTCAAGACATTCTACACTTTTCCTTCACAACATGGAAGTCAATGTTTCCATGAAGAGGCTGCTTATTCATAGTAGATACTGAAAAAGCACACACATTTACATGTGAAATTTCTATCTGCTGTGTTTCTCCAAAACTCTTGCTAATCTGGTGCTGAGGGTGCTTGGAAAACACTTTCAAATGTTCAGATTGTCTCCTACACATTTAACAAAAAATGTATCATAACATTTTAAAAAAGACTCACAAAACCTTGTATAATAGCTTCCTATGTGGTTAGAGAACTGCAAATACACACATCTTTTCTGCTTGGATATCACAGAATCATAGAATGTCAGGGTTGGAAGGGAACTTTAGAGATGATCTAGTCCAACCTCCCTGCAGAAGCAGGTTTATCTAGATCAGGTCACATAGGAACGTGTCCAGGCGGGTCTTGAAAACCTCCAAGGAGGGAGACTCCTCAACCACTCTGGGCAGCCTGTGCCAGGACTCCCTCACCTCAACGGTGAAATAGTTTTTCTCTTATATTTAAGTGGAACTTTTTGTGTTCCAGCTTCATCCCATTAGTCCTTGTCCTGTTGCTAGCTACAATAGAAAAAAGAGATGTCCCAACCTCCTGACACCATTTAGATATTTGTAAATGTTAACAAGATCTCTCCTCAGTCTCCTCTAGACTAAACAGCCACAGCTCCTGCAGCCTTTCCTCGTATGAAAGATGTTCCAAGATTCACTAGCAACTTTCATTGCTTAATTTTGGCAAAGAGGATTAACTTTACATACTTTCAGTTTGTCCTCTGAGAAACAACAATAGAAAAGCACTGTTTTCATTAAAATTATCCCGTTCCAGCCCTCACATTTGATCTCACGTTTCTGATCTTCTTTCACAACATTCTTTACTGGTTTCTTTGAAATTCCTTGTTTAGCAAACAATAACTCTGGGAACAATAATAAAAAAAGTTTGAAATCAAACCCTTAAGCTTGAGTTCAGGCCTAACTTGCACTTATTTTGGAGGGAGGAGTGGTACCTATGAGTCAGTTTTATGGTGTATTTCACATGGTAATTTACAACTGATGGGAATTAGTTAATGTATCAGCCTTATAATATTTTGGGGTTATATATGAAGAAGAGGATTCTGTGTTTATGGAGGAACTTGATACCATATGTAGAAGCCAACTAATAAATACTCCTGTAGCATCACATGCATAAATGTTCTCAGCATATTTTTCTGAGTTTTAAATGAGGAACTCAACCTACAAAGCATTTCTGCCAGGATTACATGCTGCTTTCTAGTCATAGCTCTGCAGGCATACACGCAACACTGGGAATCAATGTTAGGATCTCCTTAATGGGTTTCAGTATTGCATCCTCTTCCCAACTTCTTGACTAAGTATTTTTTTTTACAGCTATTGTCTCTATGTGATATTATTGCTGCTTGGAATTTCTTATCCAGATAGCAATGCAAAATATTGTATCAAAAGATGTGTTTTCTGCCTTGAGAGATGTGACCACAGAAGATGGTCCTAGTCAGAAGCCATGTTCTTTTGCATCTTGCTTTCAAAATTTTCCAGACTGTTAGACTTTACAAGTTGAATTTTCAGTCTTGAAAATTAATGTGAGGCTTATTTAACAAAAGAGAAATACATTCCTCTTACATGTGAAAGAACGACAAAGGACTCAAATGTAAGGTGAAGACATCTGCTTCTGGGCAGCAGCAACAACAGCAGGTTTTCTCTTATGATCCATTCTGTTAACCTTTAGATGTCAAAAAAACTGGAATCTGTGAAATGAGACACAGTAGATGTTTGAGCTTGGCTTGAACAGTCAGATATCAACTAAACCTAAATTTTCTTTTCACACAGGCTATGGAACAGTGAATGAACTCCCCAGCCAAAGGCTCTGCTTTTCCAAATAGTCCGTTAAACTGTCAGTGATTCTGGGAAAGAATCAGCTTTTTTGAAGATCAGAGTGACCAGGAACCTCTCCTTCTCCAACATCTTCTCTTCTTCTGAGCAGCCCCCTAGACCACTGAGAGAGCTGATGTGTGGATGGAGTCCACCCAGCTGGCTCAGTGACAGAAAAATCAACAATTCTTGCTTCAGATTCCATGAGGAATTCCCTGAGTTTCAAAAGAAATACACACATGTTTTTGATAGAGAAAGAAATAAGCCTTTCAGAATACAGAAAAAATTAAAATGACAACCTTTGTCCAACAGAACCAGTTTGTGTGTGCAGCAAATCCTGTGTGAGCAACACTATCTCATTTTGTAATGATATCATACTGATCTCTTTGGTTGGAATTATTTTCATCTAACTTTTATAATGTAATTTTTCAACTCTACTGGTAAATAAGAAACTCTGTAGTGTTGAGCTGTAATTGTTATCTGACATTACCTTTTCAATCTTTGTGTTAGCCTTAAAACAGAATTTTCTCAAAGGAGCCTAAAAGCTACTGTTTATTGTTTAATGGGTTACATTTAAACTTAAGGAAAACTTCTTTGCTGTAATGATGAGTGAGCCCTGGTACAGGCTGCCGATGGAGGGTTTGAGGGTGTGGAGTCTCCTCTGGAGGCTTCAAAACTTGCCTGGATGTGTTCCTGTGTGACCTGATCTAGGTGTCCCTGCTTTAGTAATAGGGTTGGACTAGATGATCTTTGGAGGTCCCTTCAACGTCTACCATTCCATGATTCTGTGATTCTGTAACACTGAGATTTAAAGCAATTACCATAATATCTAATTATGCACTTAAGTCTATTCTTTAGTGAAAGATATCTGGATATGATATCTTTGTTTGCTATAATGGAATCAAAATTTAATGGAAATGCTGTGTAAACCTTTGGCAAAATTTCATAATCATGTTTAATTCTCGAGTTAAGCAAGTTAGTAGTAATAATAACTGACTATATGGTTAGTCTACTTCAGTTGATTCATAAATACTTGATGTAAATTTTGATCTCTAAACAACTGACTACTATTTACTGACAATTTTGAAGACACTCTGGTATTGCTCACTGTTAGTTATTGCCAAAATGTGATGAGTATATTTACATATATATATGTCTGTTTAACAAAACTGATAGCCTTCTATGAGAGCATAACTGGCTGGCTAGATGAGGGGAGAGCAGTAGATGTCATCTACCTTGATTTCAGCAAGGCTTTTGACACCATCTCCCATAACATCCTCATCAGAAAGCTCAAGCAGTGTAGCTTGGATGAGTGGACAGTGAGGTGGACCAAGACCTGGCTGAATGACAGAGAACAGAGAGTGGTGATCAATGGCACAGAATCGAGTTGGAGGCCTGTGGCCAGTGGAGTTCCACNATAACTAAACATGAGAAGCAATGTGCCCTCGTGGCCAAGGGGAACTAAATCTCCTCAGGATTTTCTCTATGCTTACACTGTGATGAGAACACACCTGACTTTGCTGAGCTCTCTCAAGGCAGCACTTGCACTACATTTTGTTTGAGATGGATCCACAGGGATGATACACATTGCTGTGGATTCAGAGCAATGCCATAGTTTTCTGTTGTATATTATACTGCTAACTACCCCTTTCCTGTGATGTACTATTTGTTTAAGTGCTGTAATAATCTATTTGCATCAATGGGTTAAAACTTTTGAGAAAGCATTTCAAAACCATTTCAGGAGAAGCTCTGCTTTCTCCCCTAGACATTTCCAGCAAGCCAGGCATTTGCACATATGGTGTATATGTATATGAAATGGAGGAGCAAGAAAAAAAAGAAAAAGGCCTTAAGAGAGCCTTTAAATGCTTTCTTTTTGAAAGGCACTGAAATGCTCCACCAGTAGTCTCAGCAGCCTGGTGGAGAGCATGCCCTCAGTACATGTAAATGAAACACATTCAGTTCAAAATGAGCTGCCCTCGGTTTGCTGACCCATTCCTTTGACTGTGTGCTTTCTGCTTGTGGGAGTGGAGGTCACCCACCCTCAGGGATGATGCAGAACAAGGGGAATCATTCTCCCACTCCTTTTGCTGACTTAGTTTCTCAAAGATTAGGATACAAAGTGATTTACATTCCTAAGTAGCAAGTCATATTTTTTAAAACTAGGATGTGGCCTTCTAGTTTGGGAACAATTTCAAGAAAAGGCCAAATTTGTGTAGTTTCTGAGAAAGGGCAAGTAGTTCATTGGGGACAAGTGCAACAATGTAGTGGTTTTGCCTGGGCAATCAGGAAAGACTTGGCCTCTGTAAAGAAAGTGGCAGGGTGGACTTAGTGAGAGTGCAGGCAAGGAGTTTATGCTTGCCTCAGAGTACAGGGAAAAGAAGAAATCTGATCTAATTTCAACAACTCTCGAGTCAGCTACATTATACCACTAGTGATATCCAAACCTGCAAGCTATTCCAGTGCTGCCTGCTGCAGCATCCATAATACCAGTGTGTCTGCAATATACGCGTCTGATTCCTTTATAGGTGTTCTGGCATTTTGTACACATATTCCTAAAATCAAAGGCACTGTATATTCTGCTAAGGCTTTAGGTTTGCAGACTCTCTGTAGTCATCTGGCTTTGCCTGTCCAGATGAACAGGCATTTTTAGCTATTTCTTGTGTCATAGTAACAGACACCACTTCAGTCAGTTTGTCAAGTAAGTGCATGATCAGCTACAGTGGGATGTTAGCTTAAAATTAGGTAGGTCAAATCCTTACTATACCACTGTTTTGAATTGGTAAAAATGATACTTAAAACAGCCATTTTCAAAAATTCAAACCAGAAACTTAGACCAAATATGTGCTTAAAATAACTGATTTTTCTCCATAGTCTATCATCTGTTGCAGGTTTTAGTTTATAGGGATGTTGATGTCAAAAACACCTAAAAATTTTAGACTGAAAATCTGAAACTAATTAAGATCTATTTCAACAGCTGATATTTCATATCTTCATTATGTTGCTGTTTGAACTCACATCATATATGAAGCTTTTCCTATGAAGAACTTTACCACTTTATGCATCTGTTAAAGGGTTTAAAATGGAAAAATTCAAGGTGTGTCTTGTGTGAAAAAGCCCAATAATAAATTCCTGCTGCTTCAGCACATTATTTTAACAAATATATTGAGTGGAAAGACTGGCTGAAGATTTAACATGCTACTTAAATTCTTACCACCATTATTTTCTGAACTTTCAAATAAAAGCAATGCAATATGTATGGATGGATTTTGAAATATCTCTTGTTGGTTCAGGTGTTCAAACTAAGCCCTTCCTTCAGTCAAAGCTTGGCACTTAATCCAAACTTCTAAACTTGAACTAAACCAGTTTTTTCTCTGCTTTTTTTTTTCCCCCCAAAAAAGTATATATATTTATTTTGTCACGTCACAAAACACTTCACATAACACAAATATAACTTATTTTACTTTGCCCTAGGGCAACTTCCATTCTGCAGTAAAAGTTACTTTATTATCAGAAAAGCATAGTGAAAACTGTTGCACAGCTGAAATCATGAAGTGATGTGTGGATTCCCAGCACAGGATTTGTGACTTTCATGGCAATAATTATATTTCTGTAAGAATTTCCCTTGTATAGAAAAGAACTTCAAATGAAGTAAGGTAGGCTCCAACAAGGTGACCACAGAGCCTGGATGAGAGAGGACAGTACTGTCCCCAGGCTTAGAATGCCAGAAAGAGTGTTTTGAAGAACCTCTTAGATGCATACTCAAACTTCCCACCAAGAGTGAGCACTGACCTGGTTCAAAGTCAGTTTCACAACATGATGCTGCCATTGTTACTTCTGGGGGAAGACATTGAAGATATTTGCTTTCACAGTGTAAGTAATTCCCATCTAAAAGCCCAGAGGCTGGCCAAGTAAATCTGAATTTTAAATAGTGAGGTCAGAATGGCTTGACTCAATGGACTTGAAATTAAAGCTTGGCAGGAAACTGTTTTTCCGTCCAGCAACCTTTTTATTTTTAAATATTTCCACATATTCCTTCCCTGCAGTGGGATGAAAGCAAGACCTTTTGAATCTTTTTTTTTTAAGAAAAAGAGAATAGAGAGGAACACTGCTTGCATGCTCATTATTAAGTCTCCTGCTTATGAGCCCTCTTTGCCTGTAGAATGCCACCTTATCCTACTCCAGCCATGGTCACTCCTTGATAAGGGCAGCTACACATTCAGGAGGAAAAATGAAGATTTTCTTCACCATTTTCTCCCAGCAAAATTCCATTTCTCACCTTTCATACTTGCTAGATAGAAAACTCATCTCCCGGGAGTACTCTCTGAGTACTTACCATGCCTCACCTCCTAGGAGAATTTGGACCTGAATGTGAATGTATCCTCATCACAAATAACTGGCTTTTGTTTCTGCAGGTCTTTAGCAATGCAATCTGTGTGTGGGAAATATGTAATTTTGCTAATATGAATTTAATATTTGGTATTCAATGGCATCAGTCACCGACTGTTTAATATGCCAGGACTTACTCAAAGGCCTGGTATTCTGAAAATGGTTGTCTTCTTTCCTTTTCTTTTTTTTTTTCCTCCTACATTGCTCTTCTATAATTTCACCTGGTTTAGTTTGGTTTCTTAAGAAAAACGAACAAAGATGATCATTCTTCCTAGCCCCAGAAATTACAATGGTTGTATTTCTCACTTCTCTCTTTTTAAGAGGATTTTATTTGATTACTCATTGAGTATATAAAACACCCGGACAGGCAGAGACTGTGTGAGGAGGCGGCCATGGCACAGGCCATGCTGGAGCCTGCGGGCTGCAGAGCAGCCCCACACGAGAGGCGGAGAGGAGCTGCAGCCTTTGGGATGAACGCACGTCAGAGAGGCCCGTGCAGGGCTGCCGGGTGTGTGAGAGACCCCGTGGACTTGCAGGGAGGACTGGTGAGGAGGCCACTTGCCCAGAGGAGAAACAAATGGCAGAAGCTATCAGGAATGGACTGATGAAACCTACACTCCCTGCCCCATAGACTGTTCAGAGGGAGGAGACAAAGACATCATGATCAGGGCTCTGAGCTAGGGAAGAGGGGAGGGATGGGGAGAAGGTGGTTTTAAAGGGCTAGTCTGACTCTTCATCATTGTACCACTCTGTGTTGTTTTATTTTAGTTATGTTTTGGGGTTTTATGGTTATGTTTTAGTTGGTGTTGCATTAAATCATTTTCTGTTTTCTTCCCCAAGCCGAGCAGCCTGGTCTGTTTTGTCCTGGACCTTAAGCAGCAATTAAGCCCTCCCTGCCCTTTAGCAATCCTCTGATCTTTGGTACTTGAGGCTAATCGTGGTCTGTTGTTCCCTGATGGGCCTAAACCAGGACACTTGAGTTACAATTCTCTTAAGTGTCTCATAACAGCAGCCAGCAGAGATTCAATGTTGCCTTCTTGTCCAGTAGGGTGTTGTGTCCAGTTAATAAATTAACAGAATTAAAATATAAAATTAAAATATGTGTTTAGCAGAAGAACCGAAATTGTGATTTTTTTAAAAAAGAAAATTAAANGCCACTTGCCCAGAGGAGAAACAAATGGCAGAAGCTATCAGGAATGGACTGATGAAACCTACACTCCCTGCCCCATAGACTGTTCAGAGGGAGGAGACAAAGACATCATGATCAGGGCTCTGAGCTAGGGAAGAGGGGAGGG
>WBNH01010623.1:0-67554 GCA_013401255.1 Urocolius indicus
GCCGGAAGTCGCCGGCAACACTGCAGCCTTTGAAATCCTCCAGTTGCACTTTCTTTCTGCTCATGCCTATTCAGCTGCACCAACCATACAGAAAAATGCCCACACACTGACATTAATGCACAGACAGCTCCCACTACCTGCACACACACACACTTCAAGAAGGCAGCACAGAAAGATGGATCGCAGACAAAAATGCTTTGAATATAGCAGCACAATCTACCAGTTGGTACCTCTTTCTGGACTAGCAAATATCCTACAGATGACTCTTATGTGGTGAATATGACATAGAAGCAGATTTCATGTCTGGTGCCTCCATTCAGGCAGCAGGGAAGGACACAGGAGAGATTGTTGATGTGACAAATTGATCATCTGTCCCTGTCATTTCCAGCACACGTTATTGATTCCATGCTTTTTAAAGTGTGCAAAAATCCTGTGTGACCCTTATCGCTTGTTTTGACCTGTCAAAAGTAGTGTCCTCTCTTTTTTACTTGCTACAATTATGACGGTTTGGTGCCTCATAAAATGCTGGAAACTTTTTGCTACAGATGAAAGTTTGCTTTGAAAGCATCTATCTGAATAAAAATCTCAGCAATTAAAGCACTCTATTCCACAATTTTCAATGACTAGTCTAAGGCCTTAATTTCTAGTGTAGTTAAGAATCACTAGAAAAAAATCTTGCAGGACTGTTCCACAAAAATAAAGGTTTAAGGGAAGCTATGGAGAAATATGCAGGGTACAAGAAGAAAAAAAACAACAATGATAATATGATATTTGCTGTGTATACTTGTATTCATAAAGGCAATGTTAGTTTTCATCACAAATGAAAGATATTCCTAATTTGCTAATGAATGTCAGGCTCCTATCTTTTCCTTTTTCCCATTAGTTTATTGTTGTTTACAGGTTTGTATCCTCAACCCTGACCTACTGTGTAAGAAAGTCTAAGGTCCAGACTTAATAGTAGAGATGTACTACATCAAGATGTGATCAGGATCAACAGAGGATCTCTTCAGGAACCTTTATTGAACAACAAATCACGATTTCCAGCCAGTAAAACCTTTCACACAAGTACAGCTTGAAAAGTATATAGTAGTGACACAAAGGGTACACACCAAAACCCCAAATAGCAGAATCCTGCATTTTACTGAATCTTATCTGCTCATTGGTATGAGCTGATAAGCACCACTGTAGCAGGTTAGGCATTCTGCAGGGTAGGGCTGTTAAGACCATTTCATTGCCAGAGCAGCCTACTCCTGTGTTTACATCTATTTGGAGCCACATGATTTTTTTTTACACAGGTGGATTTTATAAGTTCAAATGATATTTTGATTTAAATCTTCATTTAAAAAATAGTTTACAGTTAAATTATAGACAAAGAAAAGTTATAGACCACTGTTAGGTTTACAATAAGGTTTTTTCGCGGTACTTATAAAGGCCAATGTCACTCCAGTCTTCAAAGAGGGCAGGAAAGATGACCCAGGAAACTATGTGCCAGTCAGCTTCATCTCCATCCCTGGAAAGGTGATGGAATAACTCATCCTAGATGCCATCTCTAAACATATGAAGGAAAAGATGGTTATCAGGGGGAGTCAACATGGATTCACCAAGGAGAAATCCTGTTTGACCAACTTGATAGCCTTCAATGAGTGCAAAACTGGCTGGCTAGATAAGTGGAGAGCAGTGGATGTCATCTACCTTGACTTCAGCAAGGCTTTTGACACTGTCTCCTGTAACATCCTCACCAGAAAGTTCAGGCAGTGTGGCTTGGATGAGTGNCTGCTGGAGAGCAGCTCTGCAGAGAGAGATCTGGGAGTCTTGGTTGACAATAAACTAACCTTGAGCCAGCAATGTGCCCTCGTGGCCAAGGAGGCCAATGGCATCCTGGGATGCAACAAGAAGAGTGTGGCCAGCAGGTGGAAGGAGGTTCTCCTCCCCCTCTACTCTGCCCTGATGAGGCCTCATCTGGAGTCCTGAGTCCAGTTCTGGGCTCCTCAGCTCAAGAGAGAACTTCTGGAGAGAGTCCAGCATAGGGTCACCAAGATGATGAGGGCACTGAAGTATCTTTGTTGTGAGGAAAGGCTGCAGGAGGTGGGGCTGTTTAGTCTAGAAAAGAGGAGATTGTGAGGGGAATCTCATTGCTATTTAGAAATACCTGAATGGTGGCTGTCAGGAGGTTGGGGCATCATTTTTATTTTTTTTTCCCTGTGGTGTTTAGCAACAGGACAAGGGATATTGGAAAGAAGCTGGAACACAAAAAGTTCCATTTAAACACAAGAAAAAAACTGTTTCACTGTGAGGATGAGGGAGCCCTGGCACAGGCTGTCCAGGGAGTGTGTTGAGTCTCCTTCTCTGGAGGTTTTCAAAACCCACCTGGATGTGTTCCTGTGTGACCTGATCTAAGTGGACCTGCTTTAGTAGGGGAGTCAACTAGAAGATTTCTAGAGGTCCCTTCCAACTCCTACCATTCTGTGATTCTGTGTTTCTGTGAACTTTAATGCCTATGAACTAGGCTTAGACTACAGGTCCAACCGCGTGACAAGGAAGGATTGGGGAAAAATAAGTCTTACCGGTATTGACTGCCCATGCATTACTAGTCTTGCAAGCAATGAGGAAGCAATGGAAAGCCTCACAAATTATAAAGCACAGATCAGCATTT
Source organism: Urocolius indicus (assembly GCA_013401255.1). NCBI lineage: Eukaryota > Metazoa > Chordata > Aves > Coliiformes > Coliidae > Urocolius > Urocolius indicus. Next base: position 2,654 of record WBNH01010623.1, read on the forward strand.
TTATGAAACAGTTAAGGCACATTCCTTCAGCAGATTCTGTGTATAAAATGCAGATGGAGAGCTACTGTGGGAACTTGCAAAGAGAACTTACACTGCTCTACCTGGAAGCAAAGATTTATTTTGATGTTTGTGTAAGTTTTTGTAACAGTTCTTATCTGATTGTGATGTAAGAAAACAGTGTTTCCTTTGTTTCAGCTACAGCTGAAGTGACTGCATGTTATATACACAGACTTCATTTTGGTTAGATAAACAGGGTGCATGCAGCACTGTCTTCTTTCCTTTCTTTTCCCATTCTCCACAGTACAAGTGGATGTAAATTCAGTCACAGCCTTTATTACTGTGGATGGAATAGTGTAAACGTGGAGATGTGATACAACATAAAATGAAGCTGTAAATGGTATAGTTATAAATGAAAGACTGAGCACTGCAGAGACATAAGAGATTAAAAGAAGAATGGAAGCCACCTTCCCTTGCAGTTTTCCATAGCAAGCCCGCAAAACCCACTTGGGTGTGTTTGTGACCTACTCTAGGAGGTCCTGCTCTTGCAGGGTTGGACTAGATGATCTTTTGAGGTTCCTTCCAGCCCTTGAGATTCTATGATTCTGTGATTGAGCAAGTTAAAGTTTCCCTTGTCTCACATCTGGTCAGTGAAGTTGTGAACAAAAGCCTGCTCAGCTCTGAAGTTAAGTATAGTTTTTTGGTTTTTGATTTTTTTTTTTTTACTTTGTGCTATTTTAACATAGAGAAACTCGATGCTGTGTTAGCAGTATGCCTTTTAGGACTAGAATAACCTTGCTTCACAGTTGGATTATAAGGACAAGTTTTTTCAGAAGTAGCAAAATCTAATTTGCAGCAAAATTCAATAGGAATGTGGATCTAGTTCCTGTAAAATGCCTTGGGAAATTTCCCTTAGTAAAACTGCAATCCAGTCCAATCCTCAGCAACAGCAGCAACAAATCCCATACTTTCGAAGATTTTTGATTCCTGAATAGTTTCTAAGGGTCTGATCTGACAGAGTGACAACAGGAATCTTTCCTTTGTTTTGACTGACATATCTAGCCTTGGGACCATCTCCCAGAGGACTTTCTAGAAGAAACAGCATTTGGCCACTGTATCAAATATAGAAACCTTCAGTTGTAGATGACAAATTACATCAGGATCTCATGGTGACCTCTGAGAATTACATGTAGTTCTCAGTACTTAAAAAAATGTTTAAAAAAGAAAAAATAATGTACCCACTATGCAGGGGATAAATAAGGATTTACAAGCTTTGTTGGAAAAGAGGAGTAGGGAATTATCTAAGTAATAGCTGGAATGTGTGGAAATATTTGCAATGTACATTATGCCAGAATCATCTGCAGGGCTGATCTCCCGCAAAATGGTTAAACTATTCCATCTAAATCATTTAGATGGCTCTGAAACGCCACCCATCATGCATAAATAACAACTGGAGGCCCCACAGAGTCAGTGTAAAGCAGTAGTCATAGAGTGTTCTCGGATAAAACATAATGTGTTTATCCAAAGTGAAGGGTCAGTCACTGCACAGTAATTAACCTATGAGGTTATTAGCAGTAATTGTTTCTCACACCGTACCATGCAGGATTGTATGCTACTCCACAGCACTAAGGTATCCATTATCGCTATCAAACAGGCTTAATGCCAGCCAAAAAAAAAAAAAAAAATCCAGTTATTTTCCACCGCAGGGAACAAACTGATCCCATACGTTTTGTTTTCCTGAGGAATTAGGTTTAAAAGAATATCACCAGCATTGGACTAGGAAATAAACTGTTGGGTAAAAAGATAACTGGACTGAAAAAAAGAAATCTTTACATGTACTGGAAGATAGAACAGGACTCGTCAATTTGAAACAGAAGAGAGAACCATACTTGGATAAATAGCTCAACCTTGCTGTTCAATCTTCAATAGTTATTCTGCATGACCATCTGGAAATTCCTCTGTAGTAATTCCTTTTTAACAGTTCTATAATCACATCTCAATTTGTCATTTCTTGAAGGATTAAAAAAAAATGTTTCCCCCCTGCCACTCCATCTGCGCCCATGCTCATGCAGACCACATATGGGCAAGGCACACGCAAAGGCTGGAGATGGTCATGCCAGCCTGCCAAAGTCAGTGCTCCCTGATGGAAACTCCTTGAGAGCCTACCTGCCACACTTACAATCTTTTACCAGAGTGTTGCTATTACATGTAGTGCTTTATCATTAAGAAAATGTCCCAAGGCTTGGAAAGACCTCAGAGATCATCCAGCCCTCAGGCAGGGCAAGTCCTTTCTGTAATACTGAAGCTTCTTGCCCTTAAGAACAGGTTTGAGAGATCTTGGTGGAGATCTCTAGTCAGTCAGTCTTCTCCAAGAGCTATAGCCTTACCAGTACTAAGTTTTCCTAATGCTTAGCTTGTATTTTTTTTATGGTTTAGGGATTTTTTTTTTGGTTGTTTTCTCTGAAGCTGGAGTACAATTACTTTGGCTTGTATCCACAATGACCACGGAGAGCAGATTTATTGCCTTCCTCACTGCAACAGCCTTTTATTCATTTGGAGAGATGACTTCCATCATGTTCTCTCCTTTAGACTAAGTAATCCAATTTCTTCTTTCCTACAAAGTAAATAAACCATTTCCTCACAATTAAAAAAAAAAAAACAAAACAAAGCCAAAATGAAAAACAAGCCCCAAATCTTTTGCTTTTGTGTCTCAGTTGAATTTTAAAAAAATAATTGACATGAGGAGCTATTTTAAACTGAATCTTCAGATGTTTCAGCTAATGAATTGTTGAAATTCAGTACCTCAGATAATTTCAGTGCCTTGGTTAAAACTTCAGATATTTTAGTGCATCAAAACAACTAAAAGGATGTGCCCACAAAACGTTCAGATATCGACAGATATATAGTATTTTTCAACAAAGATGTTTGCTATGAAAGCCTGTCTCAGTTCTGTCACTTACCATTTTGACCCAAACCAAACAAAGCTCTTAAGAATGTACCTAACTTCAAAATATAAGCAGTCCCACCACAAACAAAATCCAACTTAGAAATAAAATGCTTTCTTAAACTCCTTTCTCCAGGAAGCTAATGCTTGCAGTCATAAAAGATCCCTACTGTGGAAGACTCCATGACTTAGAACTGTGTGTCTATTATTTGAAGGACTATTTCCTTAAAAATACATATTTAAACACCCCAGTTATCATGCCCCCATGTTCCATACACCAGCAAGAGGAAATGCAAGAGATGTGTCTTTGAACTGTGTGTGGAATCGATATGCCCTATAAAGGGCACAAGGTTATCTCCCGTGGCCTTTTTCTGCGATGACAACTGTGCTGAATTTCTCAAGACATCCTCTGAAACTAGATAGAAATACAGGCCTAGATTCATGGCACTTATTCTGGAAAGGCCTTCAGGGTCAATAGACACAAGCTTTAAAAAAGGGGAATGAAGCTGTAGGTGGACAGCTCGAAGTACCATTCACTGTTCTCTGCCAAGTAGATTTCTAACTCTAGTCATCTGTGAAATATCAGGATGAATCTATAGGTGTGTGTACCTTTTTGGGTTTCTTTTTGTCCCAAGTGGTACTAAGAACAGGAGTGCTGCAGTGGATTTCCTTCTGTACTAGAATGAAGCAAAGTGTACATGTGAGGTGTAATGACGCACTCAGGAAGGCTAGCATCACATCAAACCTGCACATTACTGTCGTGGTTTAGGTCCATCAGGGAACAAAAGACCACGATTAGCCTCAAGTACCGAAGACTTAAGGATTGCTAAAGGGCAGGGAGGGCTTAATTGCCGCTTAAGGTGCAGGACAAAACAGACCAGGCTACTCGGCTTGGGGAAGAAAAACAGAAAACAATTTAATACCAACTAAAACATAAAACCCCAAAAAACCAGAACCAAAACAAAACAACACAGAATGGTACAGAGATGAAGAGTCCGACCAGCCCTTTAAGACCACCTGCTCCCCACCCCTCTCCTCTTCCCGGGCTCAGAGCCCTGATCCCGGTGTTTTATACCTCCGTCCCCCCTGAACGGCCCAGGGGGGCAGGGAGTGGGGGTTTCAGTCAGTCCGTTCCTGGTGGCTTCTGCCGTTTGTCTCACCTCAGGGCAAGTGGGTTCCGCACCAGTCCTCCTTGCAAGTCCGTGAGGTACCACACACACATGGCAGCCCTGCACGGGCTGCACCGACGCACATTTGTCCCAAAGCCCTGCACGGGCTGCACCGATGCTCATTTGTCCCAAAAGTTGCTGCTCCTCTCTGCCTCTCGTGTGGGGCTGCTCTGCGGTGCACAGGCTCTCCAGCATGTCCTGTGCCATGACCGCCTCCCCCACACAGTCTCTGGCCCGTCCGGGCACACTCACATGAAGTTGCTGCTGCTGATCCATAGGTTGCAGGGGTACCGGCTGCACTCTCACCACGGCTTGCAGAGGGGTCTCTGGTCTGATGCTCCATCCTTCCTCCTTCTCCGACTGTGGGGTCCGCATGGTCGCCTCCATCTTGTACCACTCTTACACCTCCTGCCTGGCACCTCAAATTCCCGTCCCTAAATAGTGATCGCAGAGGCGCCAGATTGGCCCAGCCGGGCTGGGGGGTGGGTCTGAACCCAGGAGTCAGGGGAGAGTCTAAAAAACTTTTACCGGGTCTTCACTGCAACCCTCTCCCCCTGTTACTAAGCAAAAGCAACTCCTTGCTAAACCATGACAATTACATATTGACTTTAGGGGCTAGTCAGGAAGAGAATACCAGTATTTCTCAAAGGGGAAGCAGGATAGTGTGGGTGTTACACCATTCTCCCATCCACTTACTTACCTAGACTATAGTTACAGTGTGTGAAATGGATGGATTATAATGGACTTCTCTTCCACTGCTCCAAAGTCCTGATGCAGGCACTCCTCAAAGTGATAACAAGCGCTAACAATTATGTACATCAGATTTCTGTTACAAATGTCATACATATATCTTCTGTCCTAGTGTTTCCCTGATTTATCTGGTACTAACTTTGCTGCTTTCATACTTCATTCCTAACCACTCTAATTAAACTTACTGATTGCTTCAGAGGAATGATGTGTAAGGAATGGGGATGCTTTCTGCCTTAACTCTTTCTTCTGACTTTGTGAATAGCTGCTTCTCACAAATAAACTTATCCTCTTAATTACTTGCATAAAATTTAGGTCAGGCATGGCCTAGAGATGTTAGTTAATGATCTAACAGTAGATGCTTTGGGAATCTATATTCAGGGGATCACCAGTGTAGAGGGATGTGCTGGGAGGCTATACAGAAGGAGACAGCCTGCAGCTCAGCACAGATATCTGGGCTACTATAAATTTGTCAGAAGCTGCAGAAGGCACAAAGGTATTTGGAAGTTCTTTGAGGATCAGATAGACTGAGCCACACTTTGTCACAGGTAGACAAGAGGATAAGTTGCATGCAGAAAGTATATTTTCTGGTCTCTTCTCCTCCTTCTTCCATCTTCTCAGGAAGTTTTCATATACAATTTTCCATGTGCATCACCTTAAGCATTGCCTCCTTGCATTTTCCTACCAGACAAAGTCCCATTGCCTCAGCGGATTGCCTCTCTGCCGCCTGCATTACAGTTGTATGTCAGCTCTGCTCCCTACCCTGGCTGCCTGCACTCTCCCGAAACATGGGGCAGAGCAGGTGGGCTGTCCTGGAATGTCAGAACTGGGCCATGGTGCTGGACAGCTCATGAGGGGCCAGTACAGTTCCCAGTTCCTGATTGTACATTACCAAAATACTCAGTGACAATACGTATTTGATAGGGAAATCATTGCAACTGGGGAAAAAAAAAAGCTGCCAAAGATGGGAAGTAGAGAGAAGAAAAAACTTTCATTTGGAAATGTAAAGCCCAAAGCAGAAATAATGTATTTCAGTGATCATTATCCCAGTTTAAACCTAATGTATCCTCCCTGAAAAAGTTGTGCCTTAGCACTGAGCTATATTATTTCATATGCTTTGACATAATAGAATACATATGTTTATGTATGGCTGTAAAACTGTATTATTTTTAAAAGTTATTTCATTGAAGTAGTTGACCTTTTTATCTTTCATGGGTACATTTCTTATACAGTAATAGAAAAATCAACTGTAAACCATTTTATGTTAAAGTACCTGCTCATTTAAATGTTAGAACCTGGATGATTAAATAGAGACCACTGTGTGATATTTGAGGTTGCAGAGATAAAGAAAGGGTCCTAAAAATATCTCAATCAAAAAACAGAACCTTCTTTTTTAGAATTACCCTGTTATTTTTTTGCACTTAAATTTTATTTTCTTGTTTTTAATTTTGTATTCCTCGGTTCTAAAATGTTCAGCAATTATTGGATTTGTAGCAACAACTGCAGTATGTTTACTTGTAAAATATCTTTCAAATTAAGATCATTATTTGTCCTTTTAGTTTTTTCACTTAACTTTGCAACTGAACATTTGCAGCTCGCCAAGAAACAGCAGTATTTTTTACATTTCAAGTGGCTGTAATGCCAAAGCATTTTGCTGATTTAACAGCTGGTTTTGCAGGATAAAAAAATACTAATAATTCTCAGCAAGCAGAAAATCAACAGCTACCATTTTTCAAATGGGATTTCTACAGCTCTGTCAAGTGTCCCACATTGTACAAAGGAAAGGCAATTCAATCCAGTGTTTGATTTTGCCTCCAGAGATGAGAGCTTAATATACCTTTTTGTGGAATTGAAATGCCAAACGGTGTGTAGCCTTAAAGTGGTTTAGAGCCTTAAACACAAGCCTTAAGTGTCAGAAGCACCTGAATCACTTGGGCCAAATTGTTCGATAACGTATTCAAAGTTTGAGAGCTATTGCCATCTTTAGATTTCTATGAGCTGAAAACCATCTCAGAAGCGCTAAGCAGGCTAAGTAGCTCACCCATGCTGTAATCCCACAGATGAGTTCACCTCTCAAAACACAAGTGCCTTGAAACAAACACAGCCAGTGCACATCCTGGCAGTCCGGACATCTGCTTGCACTGCAGCAGAGCTGGGTGTAAGCTTTCAACTTACACTACCTCAAGCACAAACTACCTTTGCCATATATGGGGACTCTGACATCTGGGCTGACTGATTCCAAGTCTCTTCTTTCCTTGCCCACCATAAGAAAAAAGGACTTACACCCAAAATTTCAAGACAGTCATTGCAGTGGAAAATCTCCATTAAAGTATTTTAATACATTTTCCTGGCTTGGCTGGTTGAGTGGGTTTCTGACCTGCATTCTCCCTTCTTTATTTCCTCCCTGCATGGCTTTGGCAGTTACTTGAACAACTGCTTAGGGAAGAGGATCCCATTTGCAGACTCCTTGATGTCTGCACTATGACTGGGGTGCTGTGCACCCACCTAATGGCACCAGTCAATGACTTGACCATTTCGGGTGTGAGACCAGCGTTGCTGTCAGGTACACGTGTGCTGGGAGTAGTCCCAGGCTGCCAGCTGCACAGTCTTTTTGCTAGTGTGGTTTCAGTGCTATTTGCAGCACCATGCACATCTGAACCACAGCTGTAAGCATGAAAGTGCGAGCTCCTGTGCATGATCTAGTTGGCTACACATCTGCATGCACATAGGATATTTTGGAATCCACAGTAAAAAGCAATGGTTAGGTGAAATAATTTAAACACAAATTCCCAGCATCTCAGTTTTTCACTCCAGCTTACTTCTGAGTGCTCAGAGTGTGACTGAAATTCAATGCACACAGCAGCTGCTGTGGCTACTCAGAAAGCAGCGTGGAGTGGGGAATACAGCCATGCATATTACTGGAGTTTCAATGTGGTTGGAGTCCTCATACCAGAGCCAAAAGGAATCATGCTGGCAGTTTTCAGTACCTGGGTAACCACTCCACTGAACTCCTCCTGTGACTGGTTAATTCCCAGGGCAAACTGCAAAGTTTCAGTGAGCTCAGTACTAACATAGTTTTAGTTTAGAGAAAGATGACTGGAAATCCTTCCTGCTCCTTTCTGAAGCAAAGCTAATTTGGGAAGTGGATTGGTACTGAAGAATAGTGTAAAAGGTTCAGCCAAATCTCAGCCTGTGTCTGCATCACCCAGTGAACTGCACTGCTGTGAAGTGAGCACAGACCTGCAAGCTCAGCTTACCCCAACAGGTAAAATGAAGGACAGGCTGCTCTGTATCATGATTGTGTCACACCTGCTCTGGCAATCTGGAAAGCAGTCAGAAATTATGAATGTGACCCACGCTTCTTTCTCAGTTACCTTGATGGCTAGGAGTGGTTTTGTATATACCTGACACCTGTATCAGGCATTCTACAGCCATGACTTTTTTTTTTTTTTTTTCTAAACCAACTGCATCTGGCATTCTTGGAAGATTTTAAAACAGCAAGGAAAAGTCAGTGAATTCCCTGGAGCAGTCCTTGTACAATATTTAAATGCAATGACTCTTTGGAAGGAACGAGAACAATGGCCTCAAGAACAGTATATGGGAAACCACACTGTTGTACTTTCTGCACTTCGCAGAACAGCCAGAGAAGCCAGAATAGTTCCCATACACCTAATGGAGATGCAGTAGAAAGGAATGAGGAGGAGTAAGCAAAGGCAAGATGGTACCAAGCACTGTAACTGAGAGCAAGAAACATCAGGTGTTGGAAAGATTCCTTTGGTTTAGCACCTTGGGAAATACAGCTGGCATCAGTTCAGGCATGAAAGGAAGATGAAAGCTGATTCAGAAGAAATGCTATATATTTATTTACAATCACAGAGAATCTTTGAGCACACTCTGTAATAACTTGTCTAGAAGGTCTCCTGTAACTGTGGGACACCTCATCGACCAGCTGCCTTCAGCCTGACTTCCATGCATTTGTTTTGCCTATTCTGGACACAAAAGCAGTGAGACACTTGGTGCAATAAGCCATACTCTGAAAAAAACAAAGCAAAACAAAACAAATCAAAAATCTCCAAAAAAAGAGCCCTGCTTTAATTAGTGTTTCTTGTGTAGATTGATGAAGTGTTACGTACCCTCTCACCACACCACCTTCTGGCATTCATCCATTGGCTTGACAAAGCATGTAGTCACACACTCTCTCACATGAATGCACCCGTGGCCAAGTTGCCTTGGAAACCTTCCCTGCTACCTAATATTGTTATAATTGTCAAAAAAATATAGGTTTTCTCCAGTGATTCACAGCATGCCTCCATTTTACATAAATGCAAGCTTTCCATCCACATTTTTCTGAAGGTTAGCTTTGTTTTCTCCCTAGAAATTCTAGAGAGATTTTTCTCCCCAGAAAAATGGATCTGTTGTATAAATGTTAGAAACGCTGTTGTCTGAGTACAGAGGGCTGTACAGCAATTCCAGTTTCCCCGTGTCTGTCAAGAGGGACTTCTAACATTCAGGAAAAGGAGCCCTGCAGTTCTCTCGACTATATTTTATTCTATGCACAGCTCTGAGGCTATAGTGCAGCTCCATCAGAACAGGTCAACACAAATGTCCCCCACGCAACCTTGCTCAGAATGCATGCTCTATATATACACCACTACCTACTTCTTGGGAATGTGTCCAGCACTAGTAGAAATCCTGAGCAGTTTTCGTACAAACATTTCCAGCGTGTACTAGGACTGTTAAAGGATGTATTCACCAGACACATAGTCTCAAGAGAGCCTCTGGAGAAGACCGTTGGATGACCAATCTAAAGGTCTAGATAAAAGCTACATCCGAATTGCATATACCAGAAAGAGGTAAACAAATTCTTAGTACTGCGGTGTGGATCGATCCTAAATCCTGTGCTCCTTTGAAGAGTAGCAGCCTCCAGACCAAATCTCAGCTTGTGGAGGATGAAAACTGCAAATTCTGGTTGTCTGATGAGCAGATTTGCCTACAAAAGAGGCAGGCAAAAATCAGACACACTGGAGTGCTGCATGTCAATGAGTTCAAAAAGAAATGTTTGGAGGTGGTACTTGAAAAGGGCATGGGCTAAAGCAGTAGCCCCCAAATGAACAACCTGAAACACTTGGTGATTGGACAGAATACCTTCAGTCAAGTTGAAATGAAGTTTTGCTTGGAAAACAAAAAAGTGACCCATTTCCAGTTAGCCCAATCTGAATTCTGAGCCTCTTTGCAATAACTGTAATGGTAGATTTCACCATGATGTAATCCTGCAAACCTGGAGCCTTTGCAGCCCCTTAAAAAGCACCCCCAAGCAAGTCCAGGGTTTGCTGCAGTCTTGTCTTGCAGCTGCAGGCAGGCTGGCTGAAGAAGTGTCCTGAGCACCCTTTCCTGTGCTTCTGCCTCAGCAGGGTGTCCAGCCCAAGCAGTTGCTGCTGCTGTGGAGCCAACAGAGACAGGGTGCTCCTCAACCCTGTTATCCTGCACTTGAATGAAGCCAGCTTTAGCTGATACCAAGTCGCGTATGAGACAGAGTTTTACAAGAAGTAAAGCAATGTTAAGCCTCTAACATATGACTTCAGATTGCCAAGTTAAAACTACAGGAAATGGATTTTATCAAGACCAAAAACTACAACTTCTCCATGAATCTGGGGGGAAAAGACAGATTTTTTCCTGTGCCTGTGTAGTACAGCTGTTGTGCATTTTTCTTTGCAGCCTCAAAAAAACCTCTTGAAACTGAGATAATGTCTTTTAAATATAAAAACATAGACTTGCATTTTACCAAAAGAAAAAAAAGTTAAAAGCAATTAACTTTTTTTTTTAAATTAACATTTTTAAGGCTATATCTGCATTTTTTTTGGAGGATGTGCTTTTAGCAAACGTGTGTGCTGTAAGCAAATGTGTTTAATTGTCTCAATGCAAGATTACCTGGCATTTTTTTCCCCAACTATCTGCAACAAGTCAATAGAGTTTAGGAGATGCACTGGTTATCTTAACTTTATACAAATGAGCTGCACGCTTCTGTTTACAAAAAGAATGCAAAGTCTAATTTATGAATGCTCAGCATGCACAATTCTATGAATACCTGTTAAGGTGCCTGCCTAACACTTCAAAGTCACCAGATAGCAATGTATGTGTATTCTTGCAGATACATCTGCTCTCAAGTATACTGAGCTCATTCAACTTAAAATAAATGCACCATTGTGTAAAGCTTGTAAAAGACCCTAGAAAAAGGAAAAGACCCTTGAAAAAGACCCTTGGAGAAGACCTCTTTAGTTCATCCTGCTTCTAGGTTTGATATATCTACAAGGTTCCCAACTTTGTTAGCAGAAAAAATAATGTAAAATGCTAGAAGTGAGAGCTCTCAGAAGAATCCAGGCTTATGAGACTGGAGACAAAACCGTTTTGTGGACACATAGGGCATTACCCCAAATGTTTAAGTAACATTTTTAGCCCAAAGGACTCCTAAATCAATCTCTCATTTAACATAAACCAGCAGAAGTTGAACAAAAATCTAATGCTCCAACATTAAATAAGATTTTCTTAAAGGGACCTGAATCAAGGGGAGCATTATGTTGCACATCAAAATACTTTGTACCAGAGCATATATGTGCAGTTTTAAGACTAAAGCAATATGATTTTGTTGACATGGAAGGTTTTTATATCTGCTGTTTACAAATTTCACAGACCTTCTTGCAATTCTCTTGTGCTGTGGAAAATCGGATGGTTTTACACTAATCTCAGGCACTTATTCCCACATTCTCACTAATTTGAAGTACTGATGATCTGGCCTCATAAAGCTCGAAAGAAATTATGAGAGATGGGATGTATTTTCTTATGCTGAAAATGTCAATGCTTAATTTATCAGTTAATTTCTCTTATACCGCTATAACTTTGCTTGGAGCTGTTGTGTTGTTGTTTAGGGGCATCTTTACTTCAACTCTCGTTCTGTGCCCATGCTCTTTACCTTTTTGATCAGAGCAAAATGCCGGGCAGATGATACACAGCAGAGAGAAAACATTCTGACAGATCAGCTGTTTCCTTAAATTATATTGTTTTAGGATATATGCCAGTTTAGATAGAAGAGAAAACATTTGACATGGAATAAAATACTGAGCATTTTATTACTGCCTGGTTTTGGGTTTCAATTTCCTATTTCATTCCCACTTTTATGTGATGGCCTGTCATTTTGAGCCCCACATCTCATAATATATACAGCATATCTTTATTTATTGTTCTCTTTCAACTCACTAATCACATTAATGATTCCAATGTGGCTCTTTCACTAGCCTCCATCTAAAGTTGCATTCAGCAAATGAAAATAGCCAAACAACCACATTTCCAGTGAGATGGCATGTGGGAAGCAGGGCTTTTGCCCCTGTCTATTGTAAATAGCTGGAGAAATGCTCTATTGCACTCAAAAATACTGAAACAGATTATAGCTGCAAAAATAGGAAGATGTAAAGGACCTCCCTTTCACCTTTGTTTTTGTAGTAAATGATATCAAACAGCTAGCCTGGGCTGGCTGTGTGCTGCAGTGATTTCGGCAGAAAAGGAGCACCTGTCTGCAGGAGGTTCTGCAGGATGGGAAGCAGAAGAAGGTTTGAAACTCAGCAGATGGCACAGATGGGCACTGCGTCAGCCCACGGGTACAACCTGGTGCACCTACAGTATCGATTGCTGCATTCGTTATCTAGCTGGGAATGAGAGATGTTGCTGGTTTATTATCTTTTCTCTTCCCCCTTTATGTGATTTCGCTTTTAGCCACCAGAACAGCAGTGCTCTTCTCTGAAGAGTGAAAGATTCAGCAATAAAATGAGCCCAGGAAAAAATAAAAAGCAAATGACCAAACCAAAAAAAAAAAAAAAAAAAAGAAAAAAAAAAAAAGAGAAATCTGCTTTTTTTTTATAACAACTGGTCAGCTCAAACCTGCAACCTGTTGGCCTCCTGTGATTGCTTATAACTCTCTTTTACTCTGCAACAGACCACAGTGGTGTTTTTGGACCACAAACTGGGCTGGCATCATGTAAGCATGTAAAGAAGCAGTATTTATCATTGTCATGATTTTGTTGCTTTCCTCCACACTTGTAAGAGTTGATAACAAGCAACTCAAAGACAGCACAGCTGGCCTGTGAGATGTCTCTGTGTGAGCAAATGAATGGCTCTGTTCAAAGAGCAGGCACAAGTTGTCTCTCCCAATTTATAAATAACTGCCGTGGTAATGGAAAAAATGGCCCTTGCCCTTGCACCTCCTCTCTTTTTCTGGCTCAGAGCTTTGCCTTCCTATACGTTCCACAGGGCAGAACTGGAGTCAGTGCTCAGGACAGCATGGTTTGGGTGGCAGAGAAGATGGGTGGAGTTTTTCTGCATCTATACATTTAAGGCTTCTCAAGCTAGGGCTGAGCAGAGAGCAAGACAGATATTCTACTAACATGTCAGCCAACACATAATGCTCTGCTATCTGCAGTCAAGTGGTTACAGAAAAATCTCTTGTGTGCACCTTGAAAACGAGGAATTCTTGGAAAACCAGCAATAAAGGGACATGAAATAAAAAATCCTTATAGATTCTTGTCCAAGTCTGATGTGAATCTTACAGATGACATTACTGACATCTATCATCCCAGAATGACTATGTGGACAAAAAACATACTCAAGTATTTTCTCCTCCCCACTCATGTGGTTGCATTAATGTGTCATTTTCCTGTCCTCTTTACTTCAGCCATAATATGGGATACCAACAGGCCCACCTCTACTCTGACACAGCTCAGTGAGAGTAAATCTTTTCTCTTGGGAAGGTTTGAATAAAAGCAATAGAGAATTTCAGGGCAAGTCAAAGGTAAATTGACTCAAACTGTCTCAGAGGCACTTACCTAAATCACCCTTCTTGTAATGCAACTTCAACTGTCCTTTTTCCCCAAGCACTAAAAAGAAAATGGAACCATTGAATTCATTTCTTCCCAAATAAAGAGATGTTGGAAACCAAACTCAAGTTAATCACTTGAAAAATACTTTCCTAGTGCTGTAATTCAAAATAACAAGGAAAGAAAGGAAAACAAAAGAAAATGGAAAAGAAAAATTTTATTTAAAATTGCATTAGCCAATAATCTAATTATCAGTCAATTGAATTTCTTTGTGAATAACCCCTGCTATATAATGGTAGCCCAGATACAGTACCTTAATTTGTAGTTACTATGTAGTAACTAGGTCTTTGCATTCTCATTATAAACCAAAACATACTGTAGTTTAATGGAAAGGATAATCATAGAATCATAGAATGATATGGCAGGTTTGATAGCATGAAGCTGTTAGGAGCTACTTTTTAATACCATAACAGCATTATCCAGCATCTTCTCTTGGTGAACAATAAATTCTTTTTGTCACATAAGAAAATATTCTTTGTTTCAAGACTTCTGTGAGAGAAATGGTACAGACATTAAGTCAGAGGCATGAAAGATAATTCATGTTCAACTTTAAAATCAGGCACAATCAAAATATTCTCTTTCAATTTGCATTTCTTTTGATCCCCTAGACTTCAGCTGAGACAAGAAAGAAAATTAAGTCTTGCCTTCCAATTAAAATCTAGTAGACACAGAAGGATTAGTCCTCTCCCCTGCTCTGTCCAGGCTGTATGCTCTGCAGCTCCCGAGGGAAATGCTGAGGGATGGTGAATCCCACCTGCAGGCTTACAAGGAGAGAGTCTCCCCCACAGCTGTGGCTACTGGATGTGGCTCTTGGCCTGCTGGGTGCAGATCACCAGTAACAAATTCCTTTGGAGCCGCATGGGATACTCCTTGCTCTGATATACAATCCACTCTGGCTCAAAATGGCCTCCATGTACAGCAGTGGGACATTGGAAAGTTATGTTAGAGCTCAGAGACTGTGGGTTTCACCATGAGCTTTGCTGAAGGGGGCACTTGGGACAGGGAAAGAAGCCTCTGCAACCATGTCCCTTTGGGTAGGAGCTTTTGATGCATCTGCCAGTGCCATTAGGCTGTGGGGTAAGGGGCTCTGAGCCTTCCCTTCACCCTCTCTCCAGCAAGAATGCTTGGTGTATCATTTATTATCTGACTTTACTGATTTTGAGGAGTATGACTTGAAGATTGGGATGGTTTGTTGACAGAGACCTCTGTGCACTGTGTGACAGAATGTCTGCCACAATCTCTATTTGCAAAAACCTAGGGTCTGCTGAAGCAAGAAGGGGTTAAGCTGTCTATGCAGCTGATACATGGTAGGATTTAAAACTGTCAGCAGTAAAACTCGCATCCTTCATATGTGTATGTGCATTAGGATTTAAATATGGATGCCAAAAATGAAAATGCAGCTTATTGAAGAAAAGAACACATTTCCTAATATAGATCAATTTTCCCTTTTTTGGGAAGAAACAGAGAATTAGCAGCACCTGCAAAGGCAGAAAACAAGGAAAGTAAAAGAATCATGAATAATTAATACTCTGAAGGAAATGACATCTTTTATGCAAAAACATAATGGGCCAGAAATTCAGCTGCTGTGCATCAGCTGAGGAATGTGTTTCAGTATGATTTAACATTTTTTTCTGATGTTACCTGGGAGATAATTTTAAATGGGGAAAGAACTCAACACGCATTATCCATCATCTCTTCATGATTAGTAATTTCAGATGTTGTTACTAGTATTTAATATAGAGTCATTACACAGTAAATTAAAATACAACAAAACATTAAATGCAGCAAAGCATTACTTAAGCATAAGCTCTTAAAAGTCAAGCAAGTGAAGCAAATCCATTTCAAAGGTCATTAAGGGGAGCTAAAGTTGTAAGAATGAAATTACCAAATTATCTCGGGTTCCAGGCTGCTCTTAGAACAGCTACTGGACAGGGCAGATATGGAGGCAATGTTTCCAATTTTGCTCTCACAGATCACCCTGAAACACTCTGCTGGAGTGACAACATCCTGTTGTGTTCTTACTCTTTAACTGGAACACGATGTTTCTGGCCCTGGTTTTCTAAGGGTATGCATTTGCATGGTTGCACTGTAGCTGTCTGAAAGGTCTCTCCTGTCAACATTTGATTTGCTCACCTGGTTTCAGCTAAGTTGGGAGTGAGAGTAGAAATCTCAAGAACCAATTGCAGCAAACTGCAAAAACTGGGGCTAAACAGAATTTTCCAGTGATCCTCAGTGCAGCCACTGGGCAGCTCAGACTGAGCCTCAAAATGTGCTGTCTCCTGCCTGGGCAACCATTATCAGAACAATGGAATTAAGGACAGTGAGCAGACAATGGGGAGAAAAGGCGATAGGGAAGATGAGGAACAATTAGAGCAAGAGGGTGGAGGAGAGTGAGAAGTAATGGGGAGCATCCTCTTCAGCACTGAGAAACATTAACAGACTTCTGCAAATAAGCCAGTGGATTTTTTGAGGGGGAAAGCATAACGAATTCACTTGAAACATTCTCCTCTATGGCATTTTCATAGAATCATAGAATCCCAGAATCATAGAATCATAGAATAGTGGGGGTTCGAAGGGACTTTTAGAGATTGCTAGATTTGCTTGGGTCACCCAAACTTCAGTGCTGGGATAACTGCTGGAGTACTAGCATTCAGCTTCACATTGCTTCTTGAGGAAGGAAGTCTGTGCCTTTTAGCAACTTCATTCAGAGAACGCATAACCTGAAATTTTCCCATCACATCAGGTCCAAGCTCATAGTTCCCTTTCATGCAAGGAGAGCTTCCTTCAAAAAAAAAAAAAAAAGAAAAAAGAAAAAAGGAGAAAAAAACAGCTGAGGTGTATAGCCCAAGCTATCAACAGGGACACTGCCAAACACAGTTCTTTCAAATGCTAGGGGAACAGCAGAGTGTTTGACTGAGCTTTCAGTATTTCCTGCTTAGGCTGGGTGGCTGGTAGAGAGCTATGATAAATAATTTCTGCTTTGATTCAGTAAAATCAATGACCAAAATCCTTATTTTACTGCTAGGACTGCAAACCAAATATGTGGCTAATATTTGTGGGCTCCTGCCTGTGCATGCTGTTGGCAGCTAGCAGTCATTCACTGGGCTGCTCTGTCATCTTAAGGGCACTTAATGTGATAATGCTAATGTGATACTCTTGCCTGGGTGAAGGAAACCTTGAACAACGAAACTTCTTGGAATAAGGTGCAGTCTTTGTGAACACTGTGGTAATGGGCTCAAAAACCAGAAGCATATACTTTACTGCAGTAAGAGTAAAAAAAGATATGATGAACTGGCAAAGACAGTGCTCAGGAGAAACCAGGATTGTGTCTTCATGTGTAACAGCCATGTAGCTACCTGTAGAATCCCAGCTTTCTGAATAGCAATTTCAATGTCCTTCAGATCCCTTTGGATTTTGTCAGAAGGAACAATCTTTGGTGTAAAACTAAGATTAGTAGACAGAAGACATTAGCTGATGCCTTAGTCACATATGAAGTTCTGCTTCTAGTACAGTAAGATCAGGATACATTGTGGATGTGGTTTATCTTGATTTCAGTAAAGCATCTGACATCATCTCCGACAGCATCCTCGCAGAACAACTGAGAAAGTGTGGGCTGGATGATGAAGTGGTGAGGTGGATTGTTAACTGGTTGAAGGGAAAAAGGCAGAGAGTGGTGGGCAATGGAGCAGGGTCTAGATGGAGCCTGTGGAGTCCCTCAGGGGTTGGTGCTGGGACTGGTACTGTTGAATATGTTCATTAATGACCTTGATGAGGGAACAGAGGGCACTGTCAGCAAGTTTGCTGATGGTATCAGCTGGGAGGTATCAACTGGGAGGAGTAGACTGACACACCAGAAGGCTGTGCTGTCATTCAGCGAGACCTGCACAGGCTGGAGGGTTGGGCAGGGAAAAATCTAATGGAACTCAACAAGGACAAGTTTGGAGACTTGCATCTTGGAAAGAATAACCCATGTAGCAGTATAGGTTGGGGAATGAACTCTTAGAGAGTAGAGTAGGGGAAAGGGACATGGGAGTGCTGGTGAACAGCAGGATGACCATGAGCCAACAATGTGCCCTCGTGGCCAAGAAGGCCAATGGCATCCTGGGGTGTAATAGACAGGCTGTGGGTAGTAGGTCAAGAGAAGTTCTCCTTCCCACCTACTCTGCCCCTGTGAGACCACATCTGGAATATTGTGTACATTTCTGGGTCCTTCAGTTCAAGAAGGACAGGGAGCTGCTGGAGAGAGTTCAGCAGGGCCACAAACATGATGAAGGGAGTGGAGCATCTCCCTTATGCTCCAGGTGGCCCTGGTCTGGCAGGGGGGTTGGACTAGATGATTTTTCAAGGTCCCTTCCAACCCTTAAGATTCTGTGATTGACCCTTTACATCAGGAGTAATCTAGACACTTCCCAATGCAGATCAGAGAGAGTTACATCTTCCTACTGGGACCTGACAGCCAGCATCTTTGACAGCTGGAAATTTCCTCAAAAGGAAGAGAGAAAAAGCTTTGAGTACATCCAAAAAAAGAAATCGCCTACAGATGCTAATCCTGTAGCTCATCCAAGTGAGGCTGATGTATACAACAGATTGCAATACATACACAGTGCTTGTGCATATGCCAATACATACAAAGCCAATGTATTAAAATCAATGTAACCAAACAATCCCTGCTTTCTGAGCTGAACTCTTGTCCTGGGTTTGGCCAGGATAGAATTAACTTTCCCCAGCTGCCGCTGGGGGGGCGTGGCCAGGCTATTCAATCCCATGTGACATCATGCTCGGGATATAAGGGCAGCAGCTGGGGCGGGGCTGTGGCCAGTGCGGGAGCTGCAGTTCTGTTGCCGGGCTGAGCGCCGGGCTGAGCACAGTGAGCAGTTACATTGGGCATTGCTCATTTTTCTTTGTCCTTTGGCCATCATTGTAACTGCCTACTCATTGTGGGGTTCTATTAAACTGTCCTTATCTCAACCCAGAAAGTTCTACAACTCTCTCTTGATTCTCCTCCCCATCCTGCTGAGCTGAGGAGGAGTAACTGGATGGTTTGGTTATTGTTCAGTTAGGGCTAAACCACCACAACTCTGAACTTCAAGTTAAATCTAGTAAAGTGATATGGAGATCTAGGGATAGGAAGAAGAAGTGGACTTCTGCTACCTGAAAGAGTAGTGTCAAAGGTTTTTTGGGGAGGCTAAACAGGTGCCACTCTCTCCATCCCCATGAAGCATGCTAGACTACGATACAGTGTCTGATAGCAGTGCACATATTCAATGTGGATTACAGCAGATTTGAAAAGCTCAGTAGCTACCTGGGATATAATTCCCCCACAAATAGCATTGCCTGACCTAGCCAGCAAGAAAAGCTGAATGCAAAAATAATTAGAGACAACATAAAATGGCTTCTCCCTGAGAACAGCAGGAACTGCAAGTAAATATGTGCGACTACTTAATTCGAGGGGTTTGTTGGCAGTCTGAAAACCAAATACACCCAACAGGTAGGTTTTTTAGTTCATCAGAGCTAATGTATTACCTGCTACCCAACAGATACCACTGTGTGGCTTCCTCAAAGTCTAACAAAGCATGAATTTGGAAGCTTTTCCCTTGGCAGAGGATTTCTTTTCCATCTGGACACTCATTTTTCATAAAATTCACAGGAGCATCTGAGACTCTTTTGGGTTGCATCTAGATAGTAGATGTACTTGTAGTTAATGGGGAACAGACACAGGCATACATACACATAATGGTGGGATAAGATGGGGCAACAAATGCCACTTCATCTCTGGATCCAGTTTATGATTTTATAGCCTTCACTGGCACCACGAGACAAAACTGAACCACTATTTTACCAGACAGTTACAGGCTGTCAGCTTGCATGCCTCACACCCACATCTACCTGTGTAAAGATGGATCTCTTGTAGAAAGAGGGGAGTTACCTTGAAAAAACAACTATCCTTACTGTACCTTATTGTAACCTTTTCTTGCCTGCCAAACAAGATTGCTTTTTCCACAGAGGAATAAACAAAAGTGTAACGTAAAAGGGAAAAACAGGCCTCTAAACCAGGTCTGTAGCTACAACAGGAATGTTTACAGAGAGGATGCAGATTTGTACCAAGTTTTAGGACAGCCATTCCTTTTTTTGCTATACGAATTTCCATTATCTAATGCAACCACAGTTTAATGTATAGATTAATTATCTTCCCCATTGGAATAGAAGAACCTATTGATAGTCTGGATTGCTCTCTGTACCTCTGCTTTTAAGAACAGAGTCACTTCCATCTCAGTAAAACATGAACATGTACAAATATCTTCTGCTTTGTTTTCTTTAACATGATTATCTTTACAGTGAAAAATCAGTTTGCAACAGGTTTGCTTCACTTCTTAGAGAAACATGATCCATTTATTCTTCATTTCCAGACCTGAGAAAGAATTTGAGCAGCTAATTCATGGAATTGAACTATTCCAGCTCTAGCACTTCTGTCCAAGACCATGGAAAAGCATAACCTCTGATCGTGCCTGAGGGCACAGCATAAAGGCACATGTAAAAGGCAGGGTTTTTATAAGAGTAGCATAAAATTAACAGCAGTTAGTCTTTATGTACACAGAGCAATTTTTTTCCCAAGTATGCTCAAACTCATGAAAAAAAGAAATAAAAAAAATGATATCTCTCTCCTTAGGAGAGCTGAAAAAGAAAGGCTGAATGGTGGAGGGAAAAAAGCTGGTTACAAGGGATCTTGGGATGCTGCACATTTGTTGCAACTTTCTTTTCCAGTGTGAAATGTCATGACACAATCGGGAGCCACATTCAGCCATCAATATTCATAAACCCCAGAAACTACCAACTTGCATTTGAGAGCAGATTTTTTTATACAGTGCAACTCCAGCAGGGTAAAAAACAAGCTTGATACCAAACTAATGAAAAATGAGAAGTTAATACACTGTAAGCCTTGGCTAAATCTGTTGTCCTATTTATTCATTGCCTTGTTGATCTGGAACCTTTAAATAAGAAATCTGGCCTATTCACAATAATTGCTGAATTAATCTTTCAAAGGTCTATGAGCAATGAGACAAAAATAACAGCATCCATTGTAGAAAGAAGGAATGCAAACAGAGATTAAATATTTTGTCTTGAGCAGACACTGGTAGATAAAAAATATACTATCCCCACTTCTCCTGCTTTATAAAATCCTGTTTCAAAAAAAATGATAAGGCTGCAAGTATAACTGTCAGCTAGCACCAAGTTGATCGTCATCTAATCTGGGGCAAAAAAATATTAGTGCTACTCTAGGAATACCTTCTGAGACAGGAGCTGCTTGGCATCCCTTAATGGCCAGGCCACAGCTTGGGCAGTGAATCAATTACTGAGCTGAGCTGAAGCTCAGTGTTCCTTTATTCAGTATCTGACCTCTTCACACGTACAACTTAATTTATCCTTTCCACATATTTGCCTAGCGAGACAACACTTTAATGATCATCTCAAAAGGAGAAAACATAAAGAGTGACCAAGTGTCTTGTCTGTACTGCTGGACAAAGAAAAAAATTCAGTTAGGAAATATGTTGAGTTTACTAGGAGGAACAAAAAGAATGTAAAAAATTATACATGAAGGACTCACCAGTCCTTTAGGGGAAATTTTTAGGTGAAAGTTTTCCAGGACAACATCTGGGTAGTGTTGAATAATACAAAAAAATTGGGCCTGAATGAATGATCGCTACGACTATAACACACCTTGAATGAAAGTCCAGCTCATGCTATGTCCCACCTAGCCCTGGCTCCATACGCTTTTATATGATGTGCAGTTTGGTCTGAGAAAATTCTCACTGACACGCCTACTAGTGACTGTGAATGAAGCCTGAAGAACTGACAATATTTCAGCTAGAAATGACTATTATTTATTAGAGATTTCCTAAGCAAAGCAGTTTCAGGTTGGCAAAAACATTTTGGTGCGCTTTAAAGGAAAAACTGTCTCAACAGTCATCAGGGCACTTTGTTTCTTTACTTTCTGAATATATTTCCTTTGAGGGAAGATCCAATACTCCTTGTTGATGATTAAAGTTGCAAAGAGGAGTTACCTCCTTGCTCGGGACTAAGAATAAGCCCAAGGAGAAAGAGGCTACACACATGTGAGAAAAAGAGGAGAGGATTGCTGTATCTAAGGAATTTGGTGACCTATGCTTCCAGAAAGTCTCCATCCAAGCTCTTCTTTGGCTTATCCAAACTCCTCATACTCATTTGAACTCTTCTTGGATGGCTAGTGTGAAGTAAAATGGAGAGGTCCTTTGTAAGAAAAGGATGTGGGGAAAAAGAAAACAACAAACCAAAACAGGGGAGAAGTGAAAATCTCTAGGAAAAAGAAAGAGGTCAAATGACCAAGTAATTCCTGAGCCACAGAATCACATAATCTTAAGGATTGGAAGAGATCTCAAAAGATCACCTAGTCCAACCTCCCTGCCAGAGCAGCAGAGTCCTTCGTCTTACTTAAAGCAACACGGAGTAGGCATTGCCCAGCTACCTGGGGGCCAAACTCTTGGATTCTTCTTAGATCTATATTTTTCTAGCAAAATGAGGAGTCCAGAATATTGTTGTGTCTTACACAGGATAATGCTGCTGTACTGGATGTGCCAATGGAAAAGTTCTCACACTGCTGAATTAATACATACAGCAGTATCAATTCAGGAGCTGCCAGTTTGTAAAACTTGAACCCCAACCACATGTTTGCTCTGTGTGCTCAGGAAGGCCAGTCAGATGCTAGACTAACTGGCAGTGCAATAACATGCTAAGTAAGTCTTTCCTTTAACACTAGGGTGGGAACCCTCTTGAACACACTCTTCAGCTGTACCTTTTGCTCTATCTACTATTTCTTCTATGTGTTTGGAGTGGGCATTCTCCTGCTTCTTAGGCTGAAGTATGTCAGTGCCCCATCGGCAAAAGTGTCTACCACAAATTCTCTCTGCCTGATTAAAACAGTGCAAATGCCAAAGTAGGAGAACATCTTGTATATGGTTTTGTACATACCAAATTTACGTTCCTAAGATGGGTCATCTTGCAGTGAGGAACAAAATCTTCAGGTTTACTTTTTCTTTTATCTGGTACATCAGTGTATTTCCCTGTTAAAGTAGTACCTGCTCTTTCTCTTCATGGATGCACACATGTGTTTTCCGTCTCTGTGAAAGGAAGAGATGCAACAGAAAAAAAGCTTACCCTTATTAAAAACGCACCTGCGAAGAGTGCAACACCCAGTACCATCCTGTGCAAGCCAATAGGTAGAACAAGCCTGTCTGTCATGGAGCAACTGAAAGTTTGAGCCATATCCCCTTCAGACTGCTGATATATGTAAATCCAGGTGGTATCAGGCTGACAGAGAAAAATGACACTCCTTTGACTCAGCTATTTAAACCAGATTGAAAATAAACACCCAGTCTAGCCAAATGCTTTCAGAAGACTGGCAAAGGTATGATGATGAGTAACTATCATGTTCTCTCTTTACTTGGCATTAAACTGTGTCACACAGGGAACAGTCAGAGGCCTAAGTAGATTTGCAACCTGGAGCAGGATGGATTCAGAAGCACTAGAATGTTTTGGGACTGAATTCCCTTTATAACTCCAGTCTCCTTGATTGGAGAGAAAAGAAGCAGGGCACTTAAGTCTTAGAAGTCAAGTAAAGTAACCTTTCCGTTCTTCAGTCTGCAGCCAGGGATCAAGAAATTGGATGTGATTTCCTAAGGAGCTGTGTATTATCAGGTACCAGAGGTTCTGAAAACCTCCACACTGAGACTGTTGGCTTCTCTGCAGCTGGAAGTGCTGAATCTCTTGTGACAAAATCCTAAGCAATACTGAAGAGATTAAATGAGATGCCCAAAGGAGAAGCCTATTTTCAGAGAGGCATTCCTCCAGATCCCTTAAGATTTGCCTGGTCTCTTGCCATCCATCAGAACTGTGCGCCACCACAGCCCTTTCTATTGTAGCCAAAACCTGTTTCACAGGCAGATGGCAAATGAAAGTAACTATCCCATTGTTATACAGGCAGATCAGGAGCATCTTCTCACATAACAAAAGTGGAATGACCTCAAAGCAAATGAGGTGTTTCTTACTACCTGCCTTAAACACCACTAGAGTATGGAATGAAACCAGCCTCTTGCTAGACAGCTGAATGTTTCAAGTCCAGACCTGACACTGTTAAACACTACCCGCACAAGCAGCAGTACTCAGACTAGTCAGTAAAAAGCATTACTAACAGTTAGTCCTCTCCTCTAAGCCAAGCGGAAAAACAAGATGTCACATTGTTGCTGAGGGTGTATTTTGCAGGTAGCATTGTCTCACTAAAACTAGTGCGTTTCCCAGTGAAGGAGAGCAGTCTCCCACAAGGCTTTGCAGCTCTCATGAAGCTGCGCTCTGTGTTACTATCAGCTCAGCACTGGGCAGCTCTCCTGTCAAACCAATTGCTACACCCAGCAGTGTCTCAGTGCACCCCATACCAAAACTTGAGCATTAAACTAATTAGCAGTATGCTACTGCTTTTATACATCCCCTGCATCCAGCAAGATAAAAGATAAATAAGTTGTTAGCCTCTCCTACAGGCTTCCAGACTATTTATTTATAGACTCATTTATAGGTGCCCTTCACAGAAGCATCTGACCTTTTCATAATGGTTACTGAACCTCTCCCATAAAGTCTCTGCGTAATGAGACAGCATTATAGTGCTCATTTTAAAGAGCTGAGAACATGGACTGAAAGCAAGTAAATGAAATGATCTGGTTGCAGAAGCAATTTGTTCCACAGACACGTGCCAAACAAAGACGCTGGTACTCTATCTGCTTTAAAATCACTCAGACCACTCTGGTGCTGCTGGAAGGACCTTGCAAGGCTTTGACTGCTATGGATCAGCACTGGGCCCTGCAACAGCAGGAATGAGATGCTCACAGTCAAGCCATTCCATCAAACACCAGCAGCACCTTCTGATTACCGTTCATCTTTATGGAAAGGACCTATGAACGACAAAACCACAGTTTTGAGTCTGACCTTCCTTCCAGTCTCCTAAGTTGCTCTTTGCACATGTCTCGAGGTGGGCACAGGTTTTCTCTGCCTGAAATTAAGTCATGTTGGAGAGTTAGATCAAAGTTTCATTTTGGTTCTTTGAACAACCATATCACTCACAATATTTATATTTCATTTGTTATCAGGGAAACTTAGTTGCTGTACTGACAATTGTCTATAATTACCAACTATGAATTTGATTCCTTTCTGCACTACCATGCTGAAACATTTCCAGATTATTTTTCACAGGTAAAGATGACATCTTGTGACAAAAACAAATGCAAAACCAATATTGCTGGACTGTGTGTGGCACAAATTGAATCTCTCTGCTACTACAGGATTACTTGTTTGAAGCCTGCATCCTAGAGCACTGAGAATCATCCGATGAAAAGCACTACCACGTCCTAACTTTCTAGTTTTTACCACAGGCAGCTGATATTTGTGCGAAAAATTCTATGGGATATGCAAGAAACATAACAGTCCATCCCCAAAACTCCTTCCACGTTGATATTTATGCCAGAGCACTTTATAACCACTTTCAGATTTAAAAAAAAAAAAATCAAGTCTGAAAGTTTCTCTATAGCAGCATGAGCTATATCTGTCCTCTGAAGATGTTACTATCAAACCTCTGTAAATGTCCTCAATTCTATTCGTACTCAATGTTGAACCATGGAACATATTTTCCTCTTAAACTGTGCAGTTAACAGCCTCTTTTTCTATCTATAGGATCATACAATAGTGGAGATGGGTAAATATGGCCCATGTCTTTTCACATCAAAACAGCTTCCAGAAGAGTATGAAATATACCCTCACCTCTTATGTCCCAGAGCCCCATGTCTCAAGCATCCAGGGAATCAGCAGCAACAACACTACAGGAACTCACCCAGACAGCAAAGAGTACTCCCAGTAAAGTGCATCAAACAGCTTGCCCGCACACTGTTCATGACTGATTTCATGATCCCGTGGAAAGCTGTTGCTGTGTCCCTATACAGTGTGTATGAGTTATTGATGGATATTTGTCTTCCAAAGGAAGGAAAAGAATAATAGGTGAGAAAATAATTACTTTTTAAGTATGACCAGGTGATCTGAAGCACTTCTGCAAGGATATCTTCTGAGATATGCCACGGTTTACCTAAAAAGAGCCAGTATCTCTCCTGGGCTCCATACAGCCATCAAACTCGTGGCAGAAACAAGAGCTAGGCAGGGAGAAGAGTAATGGATGAGTCCTGCAAATGCTTAGTATGTTTAGGTTTTTTTTTTTGGCATGAACCAGAAGGCTGTTTTCCACTCAATGCTTCTTATTGCAAATATCATTTAAATTTTGGGATGAATGTTATGTTTAGAACTCAACATTTCAGTGATATAGTTAAAATAAAATTCTTTAAACACATTGAGGCTGTCTTTTCTTTCAATGAGAACAACCAGAAGTTTTAATTACCTTTTTTTCTTTTTTGGCCTGTGAACAAAATTCCATGATATTCATACAGTTCTGTCCTACATTAAGGTTTTGTACTAATCAACTATTTAGGAGCTGGGATTCTCACCCCAAATGGTTAAAGATTTAATTTTATACTTTAGTATCTTAATTGAAACATCCCATATGGCCCTTGCCACACAAATAACTCCAGACATCTGTACCACATTAACTAAACCAAAGTTTCAAGTAGCAGCTCAGAAGCTGCATAGAGGATAGAGCCTTCAGCTTACATTTCAGCCTGACATCAGAGAGAGAAACTGCACTATCATATTGTTTTAAACTATATGGCTACTCATTTAAACCCATGCAGTTCAGAGGTTACTATGCTATAAAGTATTTGTTTTTATTGCCTTCCTCTTTTGATACTTTGAAGAAAGATAAGGGTAAGAGAAGGACACATATAAAACAGTTTTATTGTCTCTGCACTCACTGGGTTACACAAAGGTTCAGTGTTTGCTTTCAGCTTTTTTATTATTATTTTTTAAATAAGAAAAAAAACCTTTCAGGAGACAAGGAAACTGTTATGATTATTTGTTCAATTGACATGAGGCCTCTTAGGCTAGTTTCTAGTTTTAAACTATCATTTTCAGCAAATAAAGATTGGATTATTTCCAGACCAAGGTGGATGTGTTGAGCCTCTTTCTAATGCCTGCAGAAATGGAGGAACTGATGAAGGAAAAAATATATCTTTGGGATCTAGGCTTGGCCACAAGTGTACCTTTGCCAGAGTATTTAATGAATATTTTGCTGCCTTGTGCCTTTTGCTAGTAGCCTGCCCTCAAACAACTGCAGATTATGGAAAGATTCTGCAATTACAAGAGATTGTGCTCCTACAAACAATGTTTTAACTAAAAGCTCAAAAATATTTTGAGTGGGTTTTAAAGTCTATTTATTCTGCAAAGAAATGCTTTCTTGTACAACTAAATCTTGTTTTTCTCTTCATTTTTTTTTTCCTTGAAGATGCAGTGTTTTGCTCCAATTAAGAAAAGAGCCTTCCTTTGGAAAGTGGTGGGGAAAAGGGAAAATGCAATCCAGCCTTTTTCTACTTACAATATTTGCAATGGAAAACATTGAACTGCAATAGCTAGCCCTCTGAGCCAATTCCAGGCTGAATCGGTACTGAACAGAGCTTTCTTGAGCTGCACATGGAAGTGGACATTTATATATGATCTGCATTCTCTGACTCTGGCAGTGGGGAAGGGGCTGTAAAGATGGCTCCTGTAAGAAGTTGCTCGAAACTCTCCCTAGTTCTGAGCCAGACCCATTTCTGGGGCTGAGCCAATTAGATGCCTCCACAATCACTTTTTAAGAATCTGGAAGAGGAGGCGGCTTCTTGCTCCTTCCTCCTTTTCTAGCTGGTGGTGGTGCAAGGAGTGGGAAGAGAGAGAAAAGTGATCATGTGGACCCCAAAGTCAGTGAGAGAAGAGAGGAGGTGTGCTGGATGAATAAGAGACTCCCCTGCATCCTGTGGAGCAGACTGGTGAAGCAGAGGTTTGTTTACACTTCATAAAAGACCCCACATCAGAGGACTATGCCCAGAGGAGGCCATGTCGCGTGTGAGGGACCCTATATTGGCAGAAGACATAGCTGCTGGGAAGAACCCACACCAGAGATGTTCATTAAGGACTGTGTCCTATGGGAGGGACCCCGTACAGGAGAAGGGGAAGAATGTAAGGAGTCATCCTCATCTGAGAATAGCGAAGCGGCAGAGTCCATCTGTGAGAATGACCATATTCCTCATTCCCTGCCCCTTTGAGCCATTGAAGGAGGGAGGAGGTAGAGATATCTGGAGCAGTGAGCTGAGCCTGGGAAAAAAAGGAGGGATGGGGGAGGGAGATCTTAAAGTACTGGCTGTAATTTTCTTATCATCCTACTCCCTTTTTGCTTTCTGTCTGTTCTGTTTCTTGTAGATAGTAGAACAAACTTTCCTTAATTTACACTCCAAGTCAAGTACTGGAGTCTGTTTTGCCTGAAACTGTAATTGGCAGTGAGTCCTCACTGCCCTTGTCCCAATGCACAACCTTGGTTATCTTATTTCCTTCCATTTCACTGGGGTCTCCACTGTCCTAAGGAGGGTAGAGGTGAATGGGGAGCACTGACCAAGAGACTGTTGTGGTGCTTCTTTGCTGGCTGGGCAAAACCATGACACCTACACATTGCTGAATTCCACTGTGATCATATCCCCACCTCCATCTCAGCCACTATCACACCATGCCACCAAGTCACCTTTGCCTTGCCTTTGAGAGATGTGCTCCTGCTCTTGGTTCTTGCAGGTGCTGTTTGCAAGAGATGGGGATGCCCAGGCTCAGCTCGGGAAATACAGACCCGTGCTGCACAAAAATGAAGACTCAAGACCTAGTGATGGCACACTGTAAGACACACACTTAAAAGGGATGAAGGAATCTTCATTTGAGGCCCCACAGTGCAGCATCAGACCCACTCCTTCAGTCCAGGCTTGATAAACTGCCTTACAGCTTACTTTTATAAAGGCTGTGTAGAGAAACTCAATCTCCTCTGAAGTGCTACTAAACTATAGTGGGTCTGGGATGGTAGTGATTTTTCACAGTAGCTCTTGCAGTGCTGTGCTTGTTGTTGATATCAATATTATGACTACCGCTCGCATAACACCAAGGCTGTCCCTCCAGCATTCCTTCTCCCACCTTCACCAACAGTTGTGGGTGGCCACGATCTTGGGAGGGACCATGACTGGGACAGCTGACCCAGGCTGACCAAGGAGATATNCTTCTCTGGCTTGCTGAGGAGGTGGGTGATCAAGTGGTGTGGTGGGTGCCTGGCATCTAGCCAGGGTCAAACTGCCACATAAACCTGTTCTTAAGTGTTAATCATCATTTAAGTGGTCAACAAGGTTTCTTCTAGACCCTGTATTTCACCAAAGCAGTACAATATTTCTTGCTTATATGAGTATTTTAGTGTGATTGACTTTGGGTGGCAGGGAGCTGGAGTCAGTCATGCCAGACCTATTTCATTCTGACATTTAGTTGTGCAATGAAACCCAAGGATTTTTCTTTTTCTCTCTCTTTTTTTTTTCCTATGTGCTTCACTTAGTACTCTCTCTGTGACATAAAAATCCATCACACTGCCATCCCTGATGTACCCATTAGACAGTACATGCCAACAAGGCTAGCGTCTTGTGAAGGGGGAAAGTCAGCAGAAAGAAAACATATGTGGCTTGAGAAAGTAAATTCTAATTTCTTCCTAAGCTTTACCTGATTTAGGACAAGATTCTGTTGTCCTTAATCATGCTGCGATACGCTAAGCTCCCTCTCAAGGAAGAGGCAATGAATATATGCCATGTGGTCAGAAGAACTTCTCCTCCCATTCATTTCAGTGCTGCACAGATGCCCAAAGCAGCCTTTGGAAGTGTTAACCTGCGTAACAGAGAGAAAACATCCATAAAGAGCCATTTTCTCAATTAAAGAAAATTAGAGGACAATTAGGGAGAAGTGTCTCTTTCCCATTCCTGATTACTGACAGACACATAAAGTCACATAGCTCTAGCATCTGGAACAGAAACCATCTGGTCCTCTAACATTCCCCATACAAACTCCCGCATTTCCACTTTACTGTCCTTTGCCCCCACATCCATAAGCTTGTTTTAAATGGAGTCCCTGTGGCTGATGCCTGTAATTTCAGAGCCCTTCTGCTTTGCTGATGAGTAGCCAGTGGAATGAGCCTTCCTCCTGTGCAAAGCAGAAAGGTCACCTGGAGGACAATGCAGAAAAGCCTCCCCATCGCTACCTATGCGCCATTGGAGACAGAAGAAACATCAGTCTCCGCTGTCACAAGTCCTATTAATTCTCAGCAGTTGCTTGGTGTACTCACAAAATGCCGTATGGGAGGGCAATGCATACAGCCAGCCTTTGGGCATACAGTGGCAATCAAGCATTGCCAAAGCTGTGTGCTCTCAAATAAAAAGTAGCACAGAGGCAGGAAGAGCAGTATTGACATTTAGGGGCATATATGCAATGATGGCTCACTTAAGCTGCACGAGGCTAGCGGCTCTACTGCTAATTTTGTCTGAGACCTTTTACATGCAGTTCTAGGTGATTTGTGTTCAATTTGGCTTGAACTTCACTTGTAGCCAATGGTCCAAAATAATAGGAAAGTGAAATAGTTGACAGCGAGTGCTCATTTTCATTGGATGTAACCACCATTAGCATTCCTGGGTTCACTGTACTGCAAATACAACATGTGTGTGTCAAATGACATTAGGTAGCCATAGCTGTGCTCTGACAGAGTTCAACTCTATTATTTCCAGTTAGAGGCAGCTAGCCCTTAAGACACCCAATTGTCTGCACTCCATAAGACTGTAGAAAGCTCAGGCCGTGATCATTGAAAGATGCAACATTGTGTTAGAATATAGATGCTCATAGAATATAGCATCCTCATAAAATGAAGGGGTTTCTTCAGTACCCAGGGAAGTCTGCTGTCCACATGAGTCAAGGTGCTTGAATTCGGGCAATATCAGCAGAGATAAAGATGAAAAAATAGAGAGGGGGGGGAAATGGAAGGAAAAGTCTCAACAAGGAGTTAAATAGAGTGAGAAGGTTCAAATGAGATAAATGAGATTTACCTGGAATAATAAAGTAATGTGAGGAGAGAGAATTAAAAATAAATGGTCAACAGCAAAGGAGTTTAAAGAAGAGAGGAGTGGAAGATGGTTAGAGGCACTGAGACATTCAAAGGAATGAAAAAAGAGAAAATTTACAAAAAAATGAAAAAGAAGCCATACCTCTGACTGCCTTCATCCCCCTTCCTGAAACCTATCTAAGGTTTTGCGTGCAGCTCTGTTACTTGGCCTTGCATTTAGGCTGGTATTCTAAATGAACATAACTCTTTGGTCATGTCTGTTATCACCATGCATATGTTGCAGCATGCAGAGCTTTCTTAACACAAAGCATTTTACAGGACCAGGCAGTTGGATATATTTGCAGCTTGTTTGAGCAATGTTACCTCTATAGAGCATAGCCTGATAATGCCACCCTCCTGTTCTAGTAAATACTGCTCTTACCTTCCAAAGCAGAGTTGCAAACACCCACCCTAACCTTCCTAAGTAGTGTTTATTTACTTTGGCCCACATGCAACATGTTTCCTTTTAAAAAAAAGGTGGAGGTGTGATGGAGAGTACCCAAAAGGTAGGTTTTGAGCCTTACTTTCTTATAGATCTCCACTGATGAAAAAGAAAACTCAGGATGAAGCTCTTCCTTCAGTTGTGGTGATTATAGAATTGCTCTTTCTTGTGCAGTCTCAGTCTTTTGTTAAACTTAAATATCTTTCCTCATTGAAGACATTGACAGAGACTCTCTCAGGTACTTGGCTAGAAAAAGCTTGTAAGAGTTGACATACTTGTCAGATTTGGTCAGAGTAAGAATTACTGGGAAGGAAAAATCCAGAAGTTCATTACTACATAATGCCCCATTTCCTTTTGAAACCAAGCTAAAAGCATTACAGATAGGCTTAGAAAATAGTTACATCCATTAATCTTTGATTGACCTTCCTGATAATATCAAAACTGAAAGCAGTGAAACATGTGTTTTCCATTTGATTTACTGTATTCTTGTTTAATAGGTTAAAATCTAGGACACATCTTGAAAGACAACTGTTTGACTGGGGCAACCAGAAACTGTCTGCTCGATGATGCTCTCCCACACTACCTGTAAGTGTTCATAAAGCACTTGTCCTCTCCAGATAGCAAAGCTGCTTCAAGATCCAAAGAGTCACAGCTCAGTGACACAAGCCTGACTCACAGAACAGGAGTTGTCACTATTGCAAACCAACTTTCTGGAACCATTGGCTTCTCATGTCATTAATAGAGCTAATGAGGATTTGCCTAAGCCAGGTTCAGAAAGTCAGGGAAGAGTTTTAAGTTGCTTTCAAATATTAAGTACTTCTCACACCACACCATATTTCTGCATATATGGTAATTCTGAGCTCTGATTTAACAGACTGGTAGAGTACATACAAGTATCTAGAGGCAGACGGGAGGGCTGAATCTGCACAAGTTGAAAACAGAGTGCCAGAAAACACATCTGGGCATGGGACCCTGATGATCATCCATCCTACATCTGCAGATCAGCTCCAGAACGCTTTGGTCTGTGCCAACAAGGCATTTCCCAAATTCTGCCTTTAGCACAGCCAAGGAACTATGTCCAACAGGCAGTTACCATGTGAGCATGTAGCTCAGATGAAGCAGTTTAACAGTGTGGACAAGTTCAAGTGATGCCAGTTGGCCTGAGAACCAATCTACTAGTGTTGATGTAGCTGTCAGCTGATGGGAGCTCTGTCAGAGCTTGCTCCCCCACATGCTATCCACTATTTACTTTCTCCAACTTGAATCCTTGAAAATATGTCCCATCCTTAAAGATCACCATTCTATAATACCCTGACATTCTAACTTGTATATAAAAACAACCCAAAACTCAACTCTAACTGAAAAAATCCATCTTTCTAGATGACAGTTACCCATCCTTTCCCAATTTCTTCCTTTCCAAACAAAGTAGGTAACATTTTACAGAGATGTTTCTGTCTTGTCTGCTCTAATACTTATCTAGGTGCCTCTGTATTCCTGTATTTTAATCTGATTTGCACACATGGGGGAAGTTTGCTGGTCCATATTTCCAAGGAGTAACTGCACAACCTGATTTAGCTAGACACCACTGGGTAATGCTTACAGAGGACTATAAGCAGTCAGTAATTCTAAACAAACAAAAAGTGAAATATTTTTATATATTTAACCTCCATTTCACAAGTCATGCAGCTGCATTTGAGAGGGTGGCATAGATAAGAAAGAAGTTGAGACCAGACTTCAGATCAGACTGTGCATCTCAATTTAGATGTGGATAAGATGCATCATTGCACTGAGCTCACACTGTTCATTACAGTTTCTGTGGATCCATCCATGTGCAATTGCTAATTACGCTTGAGATACACGACAGTCAGCTTGGTGTGTATAGGATCACCATCAGAAAAAAAAATTAAAAAAAAACAGGAATAGAAAAATCAAGGAAATTGTGAATAAGCTAATTTTAACACATTTCAGCTAGCTGTACAACTTGTATCATAGAATCACAGAAATGGTAGGGGTTGGAAGGTGCCTCTAAAGATCATCTAGTCTACCTCCCCTGCTAAAGCAAGTCCACCTAGATCAGGTCTCACAGGAACATGTCCAGGTGGGTTTTGGAAACCTCCAGAGAAAGAGACTCCACACCCTCCCTAGGCAAGCCTGTGCCTGGGTTCCCTCACAGGAAAGAAGTTTTTCCTAATGCTCAAATTGAACTTTTTGTGTTCCAGCTTTTGTCCATTACCCCTGGTCCTAACACTGGACACTACTATTATTTTATTTAATATTTTATCTTGGTTTTAATTATCTTTTCAAGAAGTGAGTCATCCAATGAGAAGTAATGTCACTGAAAAATCTGTTCTTGTGCATGTTTTCACCCTGTTGTCTAGCTTCACTGATGCCTAATAGGATGCAAGTTTTCCTATTGTCAGGATGCTGCTGTACAATGTTGCTTCACTTCAATCATCTCCCTTTTGGTGGTAGCAAAACTGGGTCTCATTCTCTTGATGTCTGACAACTCTTCTCATGGAAACTTAGTTACTTCCATGCACCCTTGTGTTACATTTGGTTAAAAGCTGCAAAAGAACTCAGGAGTTATATATAGAAAAATACAATTCCATGTGCTTAAGCTCTTTTCTTCAAGCAGCTTTCCAAAGAAAGGTGTCTTTAATACTTCAACAGCTGATACTTGGTGCACAAGGTCCTTACCTTGCCTGCAGGACAGTAATAACCCTTGGCTCTATCCAGGTCATTCTGTGTGTCCAAACAATCAGATCTTTGTCCCACAGAGGTTTTCAAAATCACTGATCTTTAAATACTTCTACAGCATGAACTGTCTTGATTTTGAGAACACTACACATAGCAATTCCATATTACAGCTGAATGTGACCCAAACCACATGAGAAAAAAGCAGATGTTAGGAGATGTAAGGAATGACTTTTCAGTGTCCTTTAGCTCCTGCTGAGATTCAGTGACAAAGTGTTGTGATGAAGTGTCAAAGTGTTGACAACCTGAATGCTTTTATTGCTGGGAGATCCTTTCTCAGTTAGCTTTATTGTTTTTCAAAATCAGGTTTGTTTATCCTGGTGCTAACATGAGGTGTGAAAATGAGATGTATACTCATTCAATCTCAGCGATCAGGCTTATCAGACTGTACTCCATGAAAATGACAGGCTGAAAATCTGCCTTATTAACTTCTAATAGTAACCCTTGTCCACTGTATTATAACACCAGTTCAGTTAACAGAGCGAAAACATGCTCTCTGAAGGATTCTTAGTTTTCATCTTCTAAAGAGAGAAAATAGACAGCAGGCTGCTGTTCAAGTTGACACATTAACCGCACTTCCAAGAAAAAAAAATTCTTTAAGAGCAAAATATATAGAAATGGTACAGAAAAAGCTGCTTCTAGTGGCTCTACAGTCTGAGCCACCGCACTATTTCAAGGCTGATAGACCACAGGAGAGCTAGATGCTCCTGGACTGTTTTGGCATTAAAGATGTGGCCAAGAAAAATAGCAAAGCTTTACAGAAGTGTTTTCACAGCTCACCCACAGTCTGGCAGCTGTGCCTTGCTAAAACCCCAAAGCATTAAAAATTGGCTCATGCCACCTGCCCAATCCAAAATCCAAACAGTGGAACCAGCCTTAGCAGTTAGGGAGAAACTTACCAACAGGCCAAGGTTGCATGCTGTAGTCTTGCAGCAAAAAAAGCAAATCAGCATTGTGATTAGAGTATCTTTAACACAGGATTAATTTATGGAGGGGAGGACTTGTGCAATCATTTTAGCAAAGAAAGGGAGTTCTGAAGCACTGGATTTCACTTTTTTTTTTTTTTTAATATATGCCACCTGTTTGCTCCCTACCTCCTCTCCTAGTCATTTTTTTTTCAAGTATTTTCTATTTCTTCCATTTGGGCAAGCTGTGGTAGGGCCACTGCAGGAATGACAAGCTGTAGTAGGCAACCCATTCCTCAGTGCAAACAGCAAGTGACAAGCAACAGCAGTTAGACTATAACAACAGACCATGAGGTTGCCATTCAAACGCCAGGATGTTTAGTGAAGGACCATCTTCAGAGAGGACTGCTCTGCACAGGAAGGCAGGCAACAGCAAATGAGCTCATGCAGCCACAGTGATGCCTACAGTAAAGCAACAGTTCACACATGGACGTAGATCCACATGCAATTTCTGCCTGGCTACTTCCACTGAGAACCTGATTCAACTACATTTGGCATGTGCAGAGCCCTCCAAAAAGCTCCAGGTAGAAAGTGTTTGCAGAAATGAGGCACTGTCTAATTGGATGCCTTTTCATGTGTATTTTGCTTCATTTTATATAACAACACTAATGTTCAAGCCCAGACATTGCACCGAAGCACATCTATTCCTTCTGCAGGAAGGGTTGTGACAGAGTTGATATGTCATCTTAGAGTCATAGAATCATTTCAGTTGGAAGAGACCTTTCTGATCATTGAATCCAGCCTTTGTCCTAGCCCTATCAACCACTAGACCATTTCCCTAAGTGCAACATCCACCTGTCTCTTAAACACCTCCAGGGACGGTGACTCCTCCACCTCCCTGGGCAGGCCATTCCAATGCCTGACAACCCTTTCAGTAAAAAAATGTCTCCCCATATCCAGCCTGAACCTCCCCTGGTGCAACTTGAGGCTGTTTCCTCTTGTTTCGTTGCTTGTTACTAGAGAGAGCAGATTGACTCCTGCCTCCCTTGTAACTTCCTTTCAGGTAGTTGCAGAAAGTGATTAGGTCTTCCCTGAGCCTTTTTTTTCTTCAGGCTAAACATCCCCAGATCCCTCATGTAAGACATGTTCCAAATCCTTTACTAGCTTAGTAGCCCACCTCTTTATCCTCTCCAGCACCTAAATGTCCTTCTTGAGAGGGGTCCAAAACTGGACACAGTATTTGAGGTGCGGCCTCACCAAATCAAAGTCGAGTACAGGGGAATGATCACCTCCCTCCTCCCGCTGACCATTCCTGCTAGAGGCCAGCATGTCATTGGCCTTCTTGGTCACCTGGGCGCACTGCTGGCTCATGTTCAGCCGCTGTCAACCAACACTCCCAGGTCCCTCTCTGCCTGGCAGCTTTCCAGCCACTCCTCCCCAAGCCTGTACTGCTGATGGGTGTTGCTGTGGCCCAAGTGCAGGACTCAATACCTGGCCTTATTGAATCTCATGGCATTGGCTTTGGCCCAGTCATCCAGCCTTCTTGATCTCTCAAGCAGATTGACACTTCTGCCCAATTTGATGTCATCTGCAAACTGACTGAGGCTGCACTCTATCCCTTCATCCAGATTATTAATAAAGATGTTAAACAGGAGTGGCCTCAGTACTGAGCCCTGGGGGACACCATTCATGACTCATGATCTTCTTGCTAATGAAGCAAAACCATCATCCAGAACTATAATCTTGAGATCAAGAGCTGGCTGAATGACACAGCCCAGAGGGTGGTGATCAATGGCACAGAATCGAGTTGGAAGCCTGTGGCCAGTGGAGTGCCACAGGAGTCAGTTCTAAGGCCAGTCTTGTTCAACATCTTCATCAATGATCTGGATGAGGGGACAGAGTGTACCCTCAGCAAGTTCCCAGATAATGCCAAATTGGGACACTGGCTGATTCCCCAGAAGGCTGTGCTGCTATCCAGTGGGATCTTCACTGGCTTGAGAGTGGGCAGAAAGGAACCTCATGGGGTTCAACAAGGGCAAGAGCAGAGTCCTGCACCTGAGGAGGAACAACCTCATGCACTAGTAGTACAGGCTGGGAGTCTCTGCTCTGCAGATAGAGGCCTGGGAGTCCTGATTGAAAATAAACTAACCATGAGCCAGTAATGTGCCCTCATGAACAAGAAGGCCAACAGCATCCTGGGATGCATCAAGAAGAGTGTGGTCAGCAGGTGGAGGAAGGTTCTTCTCCCCCTCTACTCTGCCCTGGTGAGGCCTCATCTGGAGTCCTGGGTCTAGTTCTGGGCTCCTCAGCTCAAGAGGGACAGAGAACTTCTGGAGAGAGTCCAGCGCAGGGCCACCAAGATGATCAGTAGACTGGAACATCTTTCATACGAGGAAAGGCTGCGGGAACTGGGGCTGTTTAGTCTGGAGAAGAGGAGACTGAGGGGAGATCTTAACATTTACTAATATCTAAATGGTGGCTGTCAGGAGGCTGGGACATCCCTTTTTTCTGTTGTAGCTGGCAACAAGACAAGGGCTAATGGAAAGAAGCTGAAACACAAGAAGTTCCATTTAAATATAAGAAAAAACTATTTTACTGTGAGGGTGATGGAGCAGTGGAACAGGTTGCCCAGGGAGGTTGTGGAGTCTCCTTCCTTGCAGGTCTTCAAGACCTGCCTGGACACGTTGCTATGTGATCTGATCTAGGTGAATCTGCTTCTGCAAGGAGGTTGGACTAGATGATCTCTAAAGGTCCCTTCCAACCCCTACCATTCTATGATTCTATGATAATCTCAGCCATAGAGGATAGCCAAGTTCATCAAGACCCCAATAACTGTGACTAAGATCATAGCTGAAGCATTCTCATTCAAAGCCTTTTTACATCTTTTGCCAAGGGAGATGCAGAGAAGCTAGGCTGCAGACCACAGGGAAAAAGAACTGCTCTGGAGCTCCTGTCTTTCTCTACAGCTTGAGACAGAGGTTATGGTGTCTGAGTAAAGCACCTCAGCAAAGTATACGAGACTAAACTGAATAAGCAATTCTCTCTGGTTTTAGAAAGTTCAGGGGTTTTAGTGTTTATCAGCCTGAAGTGATCCCTAGACAGGAGCTGGAGCTTGCATGGCCAGTGGCAGTGCTAACAACCTTCTCAGGGCTGCAGCTGTGGCTCTGCTTTTTCTAAACACCACCAGAGTATGGCTCTATGCTTGCGTACGGAATCACAGAGCAATAGTTCTGCAGACTCCATCAATAAGTAGCAAGAGACAACATGCTGGATACTGCTAAGTATAGTTGCAGTTTATCTCTGGTTCAGCAGGATATAGCTGCTTCATGTTTCTT
Organism: Urocolius indicus; assembly: GCA_013401255.1. Classification (NCBI taxonomy): domain Eukaryota; kingdom Metazoa; phylum Chordata; class Aves; order Coliiformes; family Coliidae; genus Urocolius; species Urocolius indicus. Next base: position 41,017 of record WBNH01010623.1, read on the forward strand.
TCTCCTCTTGAATGGCTCTTCCACAACCAGAGAGCAACTCGTGGTCAGCACTGTTTCAGGTGGTGGGCATCAGGTCTCTTAACAGCAGCTCTTCTATTTTTTTTTGTCTCCTGGATTTCTTCTAAAAGGCCAGGTAATTACTCAGGACTGAGAAATCTATGTTGAAGCCATCAGAAGTGTCACTTCATTGACTGCAGAGAAATTGCAGCAGGAATTAATCTGACTTCACAATACTTCTGTTCCTTGTAACAAATGGAATGACCTATGTAGAGCCTGCTTGTAGGCAGCATCGAGCAAGAGGCTGCTCCAACCATATCTGTGGAGCTTGATCCCTCTGAAATTCTCATTGAATCTTCCCCCACGTGGCAGCTAATATTCCCAGTTGGACTGAAGCAGCAAGGCACTGAGATGTCCCCCATCTCAATTAGGGGATGCAAGGAGAGAGACCACAGGGTCCCTGCCATTCTCCTTGCCTATCCACAGGCTGATATGGGCATCAAGGGTCATTGCTGAAATTAGAGTCAGGAGAGAAAAAAGTTAGATCTCTGAACTTGTGGAAATATATCTAGTTCAACCTGTTATCCAGTCTACCTACAAAGGAGTGGGGAGGGTATTTAGTAAAGAGCTTTGAAAGAGGAGTGAATAGATCTTTATCTATGCTTTAAATGCTACTTCATTTTTGCACTTTCTTTTCCCCAGGGCTCCTTATATTTTAATCAAAACCAGTCCATTCAAAGAAAAGGGAAGACAGAGAAGAAATTGTAGTGGTAGATGTTAGTTTGAAAAACAAACCACCAAACAAAGTGTGAAGAAAAATATTTTCTCCTGGAGCAGGGGGGGGACTTGTTCATCATTTACCTCATGTGTTTACCCTTGGGCTATCATTATATTAGCGACATTTCCCGACTGAGCTGGAGCACCTGGTAACTATAGTAACCACATTTTCATATCTGCCCATAAATTCCCTTGCTTCTAATTAGGGCACTCATTTATAACAGCAGTAACAACACAGGAGAAATAACAGCAGACTTAGCTCAGATGCAGTCACCTCTCCCTCCCTCATGTCACAGAAATGACCTTTGCCTGAGTGGTCCTTATACCAAAGCAGGTTGCTAATGGCAAAAAGCCTACATTACCCACCATGTCAACTGCTTTGTATCCATCTTTTGTTGTCCATACCTTCTCACTTTCTAAAAGTCTGTCCAGCATCCTTTTGGATCAAACAAAAGCCTGACTTGTCTCTTTGCCAGCAAGTGTCATACCAAGCTGCATAAACCTATTTTTCTTGATAGAATGAAGAATTCACACATTGCAACAAAATTCACAGCTTGCAACAAAATAGCACACACAGCACTACTGCAAATTTTAGAGAGGGTGGATGGTATTATAGGCAGAAAAACTAAGCAGTTCAACTTAGAAATTTACCTATGCAATTCTAGATAGCTATGAAGAGAGGATAAACCGTGTCATCCAAAACAAATGACAAGTAAATGATGAAGCAGCAATCAAATCAAGAAATCAAGAAATCAAGACCAAGTAATAAACAATTGCAAAGTTCAATGACTCACTGTATTTCACCACAAATTATTTCCTTCTCTATGAAACAATAAAACTTGGTGAACAATCGTTCAAGTCTGCTGACATGATTTAAAAAGATGGATGGGCTGGTAGGTAGTCGAGAGTGTTTGCTTTATTGTTCACGTAGTCACTGCTCAGAAGTACATTTGTTTTGGAGTGTATGTGAATTATTGTCAAAAAAAAATGACAAATCTCTTTCTCACTTTAGGCTACACTGTGCAGGCCTTATATGAATTTCTTTTGCTAGAAGAAAAAAGACATCACTTCTGTGTATTGGCATAGATAAGACAGCAAAGCTCATCTCTGCAGAGATCAAGAGAGCAAGGCTGCTCTAGTTCCAGGTTTTGGGGAACTTGCTGCCATTAGAAAATTTTCTCTTGCTAGAAAAACATGTCAATTAGTATAGCTTAACCATGACTGTCAACAAGAATATCTTCTCTTGAACCTTTGTTCACTTTTCCTCCATGTCCCTAGAGGCTGAGGGAACTGGGTAAGAAAACATACTAGAGCTTTTTCCAGTGCTTTTGGTGATTTCCACCTAGGAATAATAAATATCCTACCAGTTACCCTGCTTGCCTTCCCAGAGTAGACAGTCCTTAATGAGGGGAAAAGGCACAATCAGCCTGGAAGCTATTTAATGTGAACAGGCATAAAGTCCAGTCTACAATGGCTTGATGGCTCAGCCAGGCTTTTCGGTCCAGATGATCCCTGGCAGATAGAAAGGGTGTCATCTCGCAAGAGAAATCTACACACATTTCCTCTATCTGCACAAAAAATTCAAGGACATGTTCAGTCTCAAAGAATGAAAGGTATTTCTCTGAATTTTTAATGTTGGCATCCACTGGCATAAGAAAGAATGTTGTGGCCACACTACACAAAGTTTCCCTGTTCCCATGTTCTCTACTTTCAAAGCAAGAACCCACTGAGAGAAATGCCACTTTCTTGGTACAGTAAAGTGATACCTGCCACTGGTGAAAACCATTGTGTGTACCTCTCCCCTGACTACCCACAGTGGCTTTGCATGAAGGTTCAAAACACCCTGGGGAGAATCAGGTGAGCTGTTCTCAGGCTGTAGCTGTAAAAAGCAGGTAGAGTTTGTTCACTGCATGCTATTTTATCACTTTATCAGCTCTTTATACCAAGTAACAAGAGCTTTCAAAGTAAAGAGTGTTGTGATGAGAAAATGTAAACTTTAGTCAATGCCAAAAGTGTTTGTTGCCAATTTTCAAATCAAACACCATTTAGAAGTGTGAATAGAAAACATGTAGATTATTAGATTCTATTGTAGCCACAAAACTTGATTTAAGATTCTTCCAAATGTGAAGCACAGTCATAATAAATACCATATATATGTTTTTTCATTAAATAAGTGAAAAGTAATTTCCATCACTGGATTAATTTTTGCAGCGTCCATCAGTTCATGAGATGCTGTTTGGAACCTGGGAGGAGAGTAGCCTATTGCAAGTTGTGTCACTCATTACTGTACCCTCATTTCTCTGTTGATCTCTTATTTATTCAGGCTGTAGTCTGTAAAGACAGAAGGACATTTGCAGTACGCATGAGGCATGATGAGGCTTCAGTTCATCATAATTTGCTTACTGGCTCCTTCCATTTTTGTGATGAGGGAACACTCTCAATCTGTCAAAAGCTTTCCAAATGACCTCACAGTAACCACTGTAGCCTAGAGTACTACTTTGTTTATTATATATTACATCCAGAATGAGAAAAATGTGTTTTACTTGATTCTACTACTTAAGGAAAGCAAGCTTTTGACAGAAAATCTGAAAAAAAAAAGATAATTAAAAATAAGATCAAGTAAACAGTGTCTACGTGATGTCTTGAGCTAGTTTCATTGCAAAGACATCCTTTACCTGGCATAACGTGCAGCTTGTGAGACTCCCATGTAAAGTGAAGCATTCCTTGGTAGTTGCCTGGAAACGATGCCAGTGACAGTTTGTTCTCATTAAGAGCAAATAATGCAGAAAAGACTGTAAAATTGTACATCCATATGTTTAAATCAATTCATTTTGGACATGTGTTTTTTTCTCTCTAAAGATGCAAGTTCTGAAATCTTAACAGAAGTGTTGGTAGGAAATTTTACATGCATGAGTACACACAGAAATTAGTTTGGAATTATCACTACTACTACTCTTTAGCCTAATCAGTGATCAACAGTAAAAAATTGGTTTTGTTTTGGAGATTTTTTAAGGCTTTTGCTTTTTTTCCTTCCTGTTCTGTACCATGTGAAATCTGATATGCTTTGAAAGAGTCCTCTGAAAAGTAGGAGAGACAACTTTCAAAGCTGCTGCTTGGAAGACAAGCAAGAAGAGCAGAAAACTACCCCAAAATAGCTACTGTATTGGGAATTGGGAACATCCTTCTTGGAAAGAAGAACCTGAAAGTTTAGCCCTTGCATCAGTTTGTTGAAACCACACTGCTGCACTGGGCACAAATCAGCAACGCCTGTACTCGGCTGGGGATGCACTTTAGGGTCTCAGGCTCATGGCTACCCAGACAAGGCTGTCAAGGCCCCAAACTTTCCAACATAAGCTTTTGTCCTATAAAGTGTAGCTACTGAATATGCTAACATTGCAACTTAATTCAAATACCTTTGAACAAAATGCAAAACCAATCTGCACAAATTTTGCCATTTCAGTTGTCTACGAGCTGAATAAGAGATGTATGCACAAAGACTTTGCAGAAATGAACTGCCACATACAGAATACTGGCTCATTTTTGTGGCCTCTTGGGCTGCTGGAATAAACACTAGTTGATATAGACAAGTCTGAATTGTTAATGGAAAACAATGTTAGCTACAAATTTCTCTCCTTTCTCTCATTGAGCACTGGAAATCAGAATATATTTACAAGCTGAGTTCCATGTATGCTCGTCAGGTAGCTTTAAGGAAGATTTTTCATGCAATGTAGAATTTGAGACATTTTCAAAGCAGTCATTTGCTACTCACAATGTGTTACTTCAAAGTTGCGTCTGTCTTACATGTCTATATCTCTTCTCTCTGACTGGAAGACTGAGACTTCCTAAACAGAGAAATAGTATGAAATGAATAAATATCACATTCCCATGACAGCAACCCCTCCTTATCACAAGGTACTTCTATTCTTCCCATTGCAACAGCGGGTCTTCTATTATAAATTCTAGCCTCATGTTAAGACTGAGTGCTAAGTCTCACTAAGATCTGAATCTCACACTGGCTGCCTGCCAAAAGGGAATTTTCTACCCATGGCAAATAAAAAGCAGACCTAGTTGTATGCAAAATGTACTGCAGTCGAACCACAATGTGAATATGCAAATACCATTTTGCAGCATTTGACCTCCTCCAGCAAGAATACTCCAGTGACTTGTGCAACACAAATAAACAGAGCAAACCACTTGAAGAAAAATATTCTTTCTCCCATTTAAAAGGTGTTCTAGTTATAAATTAATATTGTAGGCTTGACCAAGAAAAAAAAAATAAAAAGGACATGTACATAATTCCATTAAATCTATTTTGTGGCCTGGTCTTAACTCTGGTTCCTTCTACTCAGGGACAAATGTGCCTACAGCAAGGGGCTTAATCTGGACACCAATGAGTATTTTTAGCCCAGTGTATCACTCCTGTTTGCAATTCTTTTCTTTAAACACATTCAAAGCAGACTTTTACATAGAATAACTAATGCACAGCACCTTCCCTGGATACAAATTCATGAGGCAGATGGATGGGCATATGTACAACTGCAGCTAGCTGCTAATGTCGCCATTAGCACTCAATAACATGACACCAGTTTGGGTCATTTTCTGGCAGAATTTATTTTTAAAAATAAAACCTTGGCATCCCAAGGCTGACATAATTCTGCTTTCGTGTAACCTGTGAAAGATATTTTTAAAGGGACACTGATCTCATTCTCCGTTCACTCCTCTCTGCTGAAGTTTTGATAATACCCCTTCCTCTCATCATAGAAATACAATATTGACATGAAAAGTCTCTGTGTGACTCTGAAGTTCAAAATCTATGCTCCTTTAACTTCCATTTTTATAGAACAGGTAACAAGTTCTTGTTGAAGGTATTTAGGTTTTACTCAAGAAAATTCATATGCTCGCCAAATACAGTGAAGGCCTACAATAGTGGAAGTCTTCTTCCAAAATATGAGTCTCCATATCAGGAATGAACATGAATATATATCCATTCATATCCTTATTCAAGGTCCAGCACTATGGACATCAGAGCTTTCCATATGTGTAAGGACTATAAATTCAGACTTTCAGTAACAGCAACTGAGTCTCAATTACATAATGAAGGACAGCTTGGTTCTTCCACAACAAGAGGTGTTGCAAGAAAACAAACAGGTTGCCCTCCTACTTGGAGCATTCAAGTTGCAGCTAGTTTCTGGTTTTAAGTGATGTTGATGAGGTCTTCCCCAAGGGGGTTACTTCTAATAAAGCAGCTAGGTTTCAGGCTGTCAATGCATTATCAAACTTCAGAGGAACTGTCTTTGCCTTTTGCATGTAAAGCCTTCCCTTTCACAAGATAGTTATACCATCACATATTATTTGTTCATATACACATGCACAAATTCAAAAGGACTAAGCTCTTTTCCAGGCTTCCACTTACACCCAGATTGTCCCTGAAGAAAGAACAAAAAAGTTTACTTTTTAAAAAATTGCTCATAAATATTTTGGGTGTTTTTTTTCAACATTTACTTAGTACTATTAATTAATAAATAAAATGGCATTCCCTTATAAAATCACTGGATTTACAAAATTTACAGGAGAGCTTTAACTTATTTTTTACATATTTGTCTTTTTTAACAGATTGTTTATGTCTCCCAGGTGAAGAAAATGCATAGCTATATGTGAAAAACGAAGCACACAAAGAATAGAGTCTTTTAGTCATTAGGTCTTCATTGGCAGCTCTCCCTGTGCTTCCATCTGTGAACTTTCTAAGGTAATGGCCAATCTCAAACCATGTGCTGACGTAATAATTTCATTATAAAACTAATCTTTCCAATAAACATCTCTCTGAAGCACTCTAATTTTCATTTTCAAAGAGCCAGAAGTATTATGGTAGTGATTTGGATATCTATTTTTCTAAAATTGCCCTCCAAGTCTTCCTTATTCTAATGTAATGCTCAGAATCCTTAGCAAATATGAATTGCATCTAGAAGAGGTGAAAAAAAACCACAGTAAAACCAAATGTAACCTTTGAAAATCACTAGTGTAAGTAGTTTCATTCCTTGTACTAAAAACCATTTGCAAACTAACCTACTGCATATTCCTTCCTTTCAGAAGATGTAAACTGATCTTTCAGTTTGAATACCTGTCGAAGTACAACCACTGTAATGTTGATAAGTCATTTTTCTTGTCAGTTGATAACGTGTGATATACTGCAATCTTACAAGTAGCACGAAAAAACTGATGGACTAGATTACACCCAAACCCATGTGGAGGATGTGCACTCTTGGAAGAATTTTGCAACAACTGGCATGAGGAGTGTCTTTCTCCAACTAGTACATCCCAAAGTGATATGGGGAGATGTCACAAATAAAGGCAATTAAATCAAGCTTTGATAGTTCCCAAGATGGTACTGATTTATTAGTCTTCACAGACTGTCACCATGCCTCTTCCATACAGTGAACAGGGAGGATATTAGGAGTGACCAGGGACCCAAGGCCAGGTAATTTTACTGAGAAAGAGGTTAAAAATTTGCAGGGACATGCTAGAGAAACTCACAACAGTGGTGGTACTTGGATGCTCACTTCAAATACTGTAATATTTTATGTTCACCCTAGTAAACATGGATGACACCGTGGCTAACTTTAACAAAAAGCACTACAAAATCCAAAAAAAAAACCCCAAAAAAACAAACCAAAAAACCCCACCAAAGTCTTTGATTTCAACCACCTCACTTTGAAAGTCTCTTCTAGCTTGTGGATGATGTCAGTCTCAATTCTATTGCCCACTATAGGGGAAAAAAAAAACAACAAAAAAAGAGGCTTTTGGGAAAGCACAGAAATACTGGCTATCAGCTGCCCTTTCTTGTCATCTTAAGGTTTAGTATTCAACCTACCCTGTAATTTTATACATTTATTCAAGTTTCTGGAGGACATTGTTTTCTAAATGTGAAGATTCTTGTTCAGAAAACACTGAACAAAGGCAAAACTGACTTTGATTGTAATGGTGCTGGAAATTCACTCTGTAAGCAGCACTTTTCCTCTGACTTTACTTTGTTTGAAGTAAGACGTCTTCAATAACCCTGGGGTGCACGGTCCTTCCAGGAGCATTAGGAAAGGACAGCACCTCCAAAGTGAGAGGCAAGTCATGTAATAATGATGTGTAAAGAGCAGAGTTAAAGATTTACAAACTGGGCAGCCATGAAATTTGCAAGTTAACAACCATGACAATCTAATTTGAAACCATAGCAATGAGAATGCAAAGTGTTTAAGAGAATGAGAAGTCCCAAAACTGGATAGTATGAAAAACCAATTCTGTGGTCAACTACTGTTTTGAACAGGATTTATGTCAAGGCATAAGGTTGAGCAAGAACCTAGCAGTAGCTGATGNGCCATGAAATTTGCAAGTTAACAACCATGACAATCTAATTTGAAACCATAGCAATGAGAATGCAAAGTGTTTAAGAGAATGAGAAGTCCCAAAACTGGATAGTATGAAAAACCAATTCTGTGGTCAACTACTGTTTTGAACAGGATTTATGTCAAGGCATAAGGTTGAGCAAGAACCTAGCAGTAGCTGATGAGATGAAGAGACAACGGCTGGATACCTTAGATGATCGTGATGCTAAAAAACACTCCTCTAGGAGACACCACACGTAAAATGGGATCACCTTAGTATAATGTGTTGGGTAGATGTTTAGATACATACAGAAGGATGATTCATTATGTAACCCCAAGTGACCAATCATATAACTTGTTGAAGTTTCTCCTTAGCAATTACTCTGTATATAAGGTCCAACTGATTCTCAGGTGTGCTGTCTATTGTTAGATGCCTAGTACCCAGTTCTGCAGAATAGCAATAAAAGCAATTACCTCGACTTCAGTGTGTTGATTGGCTTTTTGCACAATGGCTGAAAAACCCTTATGTGCTGGGTAGACCCTACCTGGATGTCAAGTGCCCACCAGAGCCACTCTATCACTCTCCCTCCTCAACTGGACAGGGAAAAGAAAATACAATGAAAGGCTCACAGATTGAGGTAAGGACAGAGACATCACTCAACAATTACGATCACGAACAAAATAGACTCAACTTGGGGAAAATTACTTTAATTTGTTACCAATTAAAACAGAAGAGGATAATGAGAATATAAATTAAATCTGAAAACATCTTCCCCCCACCCCTCCCTTCTTCTCAGGTCTCTACTTCCCCTGCAGCGGTGCAGGGGGATGGGGAATAGGGGTTACAGTCAGTTAATCACAGATTGTGTCTGCTGTTCCTTCCTTTCAAGGAAAAGACTCCTCATACTTCCACGGCTCCAGCATTGGGTCACTCCTATGGGAGACAGTCCTCCAAGAACTTCTTAAATGTGAGTCTTTCCTATGGGGTTCAGTTATTCATGAACTGCTCCTCCAGCACAAGTTCCTTCCACAGGGTGAAGTCCTGCAGGCACAGACTGCTCCAGCATGGGTCCCCCACACAAATTCTGACAGCAAACATGGTCTGGCATGGGCAATTCTGTCCACAGGTCCTGCCAGAAGCATGCTGCAGTGTGGGCTTCCCACAGGGTCATAGCCTCTCTCAGGCATCCCCTCATTCTGGTGTAGAGTCCTCCCTGGGCTGCAGATGGATCTGCTCCCCTGTGATTCTCCATGGCTGCAGGGACACAGCTGCCTCACCATGGGCTGCACCACAGGCTGCAAAGGGAATCCCTGCTCCAGTGCCTGCAGAACCTTCTCCCCTTCTCCTTCACTGACTTCTGAGTCTGCAGAGCTGTTATCATATTCTCACTCCTTATTTCTGCCACAGTTTGCTCTTGTGCAGTAACTTTTTGCCCTTCTCAAATATGTTATCCCAGTGGCACTTCTACCATCGCTGATGGTTTGATACCTTATTTATGGTTTGCATATTATTCACGAGTCACTTCTTTCTCTCACAAATGTATTTCTCACAAGCACTAGTCATGAAAAATGACTTTTAGTCTGCAAACTATCCCTAAACAAGCAATCTCGATTATTTTTTATTTGTGGAGTGTAATTGGTCTGCTTACTTGCTCCTGTCTTTTTGTGTCCTCAAGAGATGGCTGAGTATACTTAAATCAAGAAAATAACCAAGCTGAAAAACAACAGCCCCCCCCTTTTTAGCAGGAGAAAGACTGACAACACACTTTGTGGGACTTTCACAACTTCACCACTATTTAAATGTTTGTGAGCAGGCAGCAGGTTACATGCTCACATGGCAGAGTTTTGAGTGTGCTCATCTCATTCATGAAAATAGCTGCTCTGCATGAGAATTCTTTATGTTCAGCAAAGACTTATTTTCCATCTTCTCAGTACTAGCTGTTCTCTCCTGCATAGAGAGAGAGGCCCAGCAGCACGATTACGGTAAGTTTTGGGGTGCGTAACCATGAGTGTCATCTCTCAGAGGGACTAAGGAAACATACAAAGCTACAGCTGGTATTTTAGTCTTGGAGATAATAGAAGGGATGAAGGACAGGTTTTAGCCTTAAAGATTCATCTTTCAGCTCTAAAAAAAAATAAATCCCCTCACAGGTGTTGTTTGGTTCTGAACAGATGCTGCAGCTCTGGCCATAGCTCAGACACGACCAGCTTTGCAGGCACAGCCTTGTGAAAGCACACAGACACTCTTCTGTGCAGCAGAGCTACTTGAAAGGCACTAAATTACTAATTTCTGACAAAAGCTACTCATTTTTTCCATCTTCTTCTATGAAACTTTCCTGACAGATATTAAGGTGTCTGAAAGTTACCTGAAAGCTAAATTCTTTCTCCTTTCCTGAGAGAAGAGGGGAAAGCTTCACAACAAATGCTTTTTTTCTTTCCAAGAAATCACAAAAAACTCCTAAAAAGCATGCACAGCTTTGCCTCAAGCTGACAAAAATTGTACCCTACAGAACAAGTAAATATGCAAGTTTTCTTCTGGCTTTTAAAAACAAACAAACAAACAGACCAACCGACCCATCAAAACATCTCCAAACCCAGGAGATGAAAGCAGAGCCGTAAAGATCAGTGCTCTTGTAATGAAATGCACATGCATGGATGAGGCATGCAAAGTAATCTTAGAAACTAAACCTTCAGTTGAGTGAAATCCTTCCTCAACTCAGTGATGAAATAGTCTGTCCAGTTAGATAGTTGGAGGTTGTATGACAACATGAGGGTTGTATTCAACTGATGGAACTTCCCTTCCCCTGCTCCTGGGGCTCTGCTGAGGCTCCTAGTCCTCAAATATTCACTCATATAAGGGATGCAAAGTGGATGTCACTTGCTGCCATACTGATGGCTTTTGCTGAGCTCCACCAAGCCAGCCATGCTCTATTTAACGATACGCAACAATTTGTTTTCTACTGGCACAAAAGTCTGATTTTTAGTCTGGTTTTCTTTAGGCCTCCTTAGGTGCCCAATATCTTTTCCAAATGCAGACCCAATTCATTTAAGGAACCTCATTCCTCCTGCCCCCCACCTCCCCGCCCCTCACTCCCCCTTTTCTCAATCACACTAAAACTACGGTTGTCTCTAAGCTTCTCTCTGCTTTTAAACACAGTTTCACACTTTCTGTCTCAATTCTGTTACATGCCTGTCAATCCCATTTGCTCCTCAGTGTGGAAAAGACCAGACTGGCACTGCTTAGAAACAACAAGCTTCTCTGGAAGTTGTAGTATTTTCTGAATATTGTTCAGATTTCCTGCAGAGTGAATTAACTGCAGAAAGCACACAGCTATTTTTAAATCCTCTCTTTTATTTTTTAACCCAACTTCTCATCTGCCCTAAATTAAAACTCAAAGGAATTTAGAATAGATGCTCCCAACTCATCATAGTCCCTCATACATTAATACCTCAGGTCATCACTATCACGAGCTTGAAATGTTCCATGTCAGATGGTACCACTATAACTTCAATTTTTCTTCTCCTGAATTTCTAAATATACTGACTCTGTTTCTCCTTGTAAATCTGAAACTTCTTAGTTGTAAAGCCCAAACCATCCTGCTGGGACCAAAGGTCCTGAAAGAAGCCAAGTTCTTTGAGAGTGGGATTTATCAAGCCGATCATTAGTAAAGGTATCTGTACAGTCTTTGGTCACTCCAGCTCTGTGAGAACATAGGTACAATATAGGACTGGATTATATGGTTAGCATTCCTTTTAGTGAGAAAATGTGTTACTTCTTCAGTACCTTAACAAGCTTCAAGCCACACTTAAGAGATAAATCTCTGAAGAACCTCAAAGTCCAGAAAAACACCCCCAACATGAAACTGACACCAGATATGCACGAGACAGTATATGCATGCAAGCGTGTGTGTGTGCACAGTACATAAAAGAATGGCTGGGTATGACATAACCATAAGCGTGTGACTGTGCACAAGGAGTGTGTGTAGAAGTAAGAGTGTAGCCCAGTGAGTGGATGCAGCTGTTCTGGCCAGACGAGATATACTGAAGGAGGTGATGGAGTGAAAGGAAACATCCTTGCAGTGACCTTGCAGAAAGACCTAGGAACTGATTTCTGCATATCTGTCCTATGTCTCAAAAATGGTGCCAGCATGCCCCTGTGCTAATGTGCTTCATGCTTGTTCTATGGGATGCTGGAGAGCCAGAGGGCTTTGACACTACCAGGCAGAAGCGTTAACATACTAACTCTGGAGAAAGGTATCTTAAACTTTAAGGCTTCTTTACCGTAGGTGAGGTGCAGATGTCATAATAACTTACACATTGTTAGGTTACCTGATAGCTCCCTATTGCCACTAGTAGAGAGAAGGGTGAAAAGGTGAATCCCACAGGAGAGGAGCACACACTGGGACTTCTTGCTTATACCTACAGGAAAGATGGGAAAGAAAAGACTGCAGTGAATGAAGCATCACAGGCTAGAACATGAAATTGGATGCCATTCAGACTAACTCACTTCACAATAGAGCTATAGCTTCAGGGCACATCTAGAGTAGCAAGAGGCAATGTCTCTTAACTGAATGAGGCCAAGGTAGAGGGAGATGAGAAAAGACTGGTACCTGAAGAGGAAGACAAGCCAAGAGAGGTGACAACCTCTGTGAAGGCTCTGTGGCTGTTGAGAAGAACACAGTGTTTTGAAATTCTTTGTCATGGAGCTTGATCTGCTCTTGGCGCTGGGTCACAGTAACAGTTAAATGAGGCCAAACTCACATACCGTAATGGTGACAGATCGAGGCAGCTCCAGGGGAGAAGTGGGCCCTGAGTTGATCACATGGGCAAGAGAGAGAGGAACAGTCTGATGGAAACAGAGCACTTGGCTTTTCCCAAGCTTAGAGTGCTCTCTAGCCAGGGACGATGCTGCAAGAATTTTTCCAAGAAATATAAAGTCAAAATCCTAGTTTTATGCAACTGAAACTGTTTGTATCAAACAGGGCAGGTAGTTATTGCCAGTAAACTGTATGGAGATGAGGGCAGAGAAGGTATGAATTCCACATGTTAAATACTATCTTCGCCTTTTTTTAGATAAAGGTGTTAAAGTCAATGTGGAGTGAAATTTCTTTTAAAAATTTAAATAACTAAAAAAGAAAACAATTAAAAATACAACAAATAAAATATTTATAGTAATTTTTTTTGTTGGTTTTTTTTTTTCTCTCCATTCTCCCGAAAAACCAAAACTAATTGTCTGGGATAACCATTTTGACTGCTGAAATAAAAATCCATTTTCTCAACAGCTGTCAGTCCACAACACTTCCTAGGGCTAGATATTATAAAAGATAACATAACCTGGCTGGTATTGGATTACAGGGATCACAGTGATGGTCTTAGACAATGCTGGGTATCATTTGTCTTTACACAAGGCATAGTTAACAAGAGTCTGGCTATATAAACAGCTCTTAAACAAAGGGTTTCTTCATTTTCTCTGCTTGTAATACTTTTTTACATTGCCAGCTAGCAGAAATGATAAAAGTTGTGTGTCTTGTCAGAATGGAGCCTTTTTGGATTCCAGGTTGAGCATTTTCAAGGAGAATTCCAGAAGCAGAGAGAAATTTCCTGAAATATCTCTGGGGGACATTCTTTGGAGAATATCATATTTTAGAGATGAGCAGTATTTTACCAAAGCATGAAAGGATGAGCTGTTTGCTGGATTTCTTGCTTGCAAATTACCCATTCTGTTAGTGACTGTGCCTAGGCATTGCAGGGGCTCTTGTGACTGGCTTTGAACTTAATGCCTGTACAGTAACTTGGCAGAAGGTGAAAAAGGCCCTCTGGTTCTTACCTCACATTTATGTCATTGAAGGATAAATACCTTTACAGCAGGTTAGTGTCTGGACACCACTGCCTGACTATTTTAAATCTCATGTAAAAATCCCAGACAAAAAACCTCATGTAAGACTGAGTCATAAACATGTGAACCTGGGTCAAAATAAAAGACAAATACAATGCACTGCACAAGGAACAACTGAATGCAAATACACATTAAAGACTATTGATGTAAGTAGGCATGCCAATGCAAGAGGTACATGGTGCAAAGGTAAAACCGAGTTTCTTTTATTTTCTCCTCTATTTGCAAACAGAGTTTAGCTCCTCTCTGACACCAGCATTTATGCAACACACTTTTTAGAGGGTACACTTCTCCTGAATGCTGTCATACACATGAGTCTTTCTTCAAGGTCAGGACTTTGTTTGATGTCTTTGTCTTGAGTAAACAAAGGTAAATGGGAAAGAGAAAAGACAGACTGAACTAGAAATTGCTGAGCTCTCTGGATAAACATTTCCATTTGCTCCCCGAGTCGGCCATGTATTTCCTCTATTTAATCTTTTATGGCTATATAAACAAACCAATGAATACAACCACCTCACATTTCTAAATTAAAAATGTGGTAGAAACTATAGTGTCCAGTTGGTGCCAGTTTTGGGAAACTGAATCTTACATTAACCCTGTAAATTACAAAACTAGTGAATTAAATGCCAAAACAGAGTATATTTGTTGAGTTTTTTTTTTTGAAGAAAGCCACAGTTTTATGGTCTCCAGCTCCTTTGTACTCAAGTGCTGCATCAACATAGAGTGGTAAAGAATCAGTCCCATTGTACCAGAAAGGACTCATAAATAGTGATGGAAATGAAAAATTAATAGTTTAAACAATGAGAACCAAGACTGTGAGACTAACTAATCTGTCAAAGGCTAGGGAAGTAGCTTATGCCGGAGCTATAACTTGAACTCAGCCCTTCAATATCTTAATGTAGGTATTTGTCTCAACTTCCTGAAGCAGACAGTGTGGTTTTTAACACTGAAGTTCAAGACCATTGTAAAATGGGGTGAGGGGAAGTTAAAGAAATGCCAAGTTGAAAAGCTTGGACATCTAGTGAATTCTCAACTACAGGCTGTTCTTTCTGATACTAGAAGAAAAAAAATTATCTAATGGGCGTAGGAAAAGGTAAAGGGGTTCTGAGCAAGGTGTGACTACAGCATCTCATGTAAAAGTCAAGGAAGAAAGACACAGCTAGCAGAGAAAAAGGGATGTGCTGCCTCTTTGCTCAGAAAGACACCAGAGAATTTGGATCAACCTTTATCCTGTATGACTCTTTCCCTCATACTAACAGGTGTCACTGAGGTCACCCTGCAATTGGTGACCATGGCCCTGCGAAGGCAGCAGTTCCCTCTTGGCCCTTTTCAGGGCAACCCTACATCAATGCCCTGGAATTACCTGCTCTCCCTGAGCAATAAGAGCTTACTTGATAGCATCACACTAGGTAGCAAATTAAAAGTGACCTGAACAGTGCCCTATAATAGTAAGGAAACGACATTCACAGCCCTTCTTCCTGCATATATAAAGAAGATATTCAAAGAACACAGGCTGGTGTAATGCAGCACAGATCCAATAAAATCAGTGAAGTGAAGCCAAATGGGATGGACTGAGGAATTCCAATGGCTTTTTCCCATTTCCAGTGATTTTTTTTTTTTTTTGTTCATTTGCTTGTAAAACAACTGTGACAAAAGTAAAATATAATCTGTAAAATATAACCTGAGCACAGGTCATCTGCTAAGCTAATACAGATTTCCCATAAATGACTGTAAGTCTTAACAGACATAAACCATGTACAGCAGAACTTGTCATTGCCATGGAAACAATTACATTGAAAGAACAAAATGCAATTGATATCAAGCCATTCAGAAGGCATTTAAAACTTGTTATGCACTTAAAGAACAAGGAAATGAGTTTGCTAATTAACACACTGTTTCTAGCCATTGTGATTTCTTTCCTTAATGGTCAGAGTGGTATTTTCTGCTTTGCTTTCCTTCCTAATGCTCCCTCCAACAAACACACTTAGCTTAAATACAATATTTCAGTATTTGTTTCAAGCCACGTAATAAAAGCTCAAACTAGTCTTTATCCTTTCTTTTTCAGCCAATGCCTCCAATAGATCCTTTTTAATGTCCCCTAATGTCTCTAATGTAATGAATCCCATATATAATGACATTGTAATGGTTAGAAAGTGCTTAGGCAAGCTTTCCAAAAAGAAATAGACTTCATATTCTTTAAACAAAAAAAGCTAAAACAACAATAACACCCCCACCCACTCCAATAAAAGCACCGTCTAATTAACTGCAGTGCTTAGGGCACTGCTTAATTATGAATTATGATTTCTAATATCCTAGTCCTAGTTTTGCATTATGTCAGTCACAATTTTCCCCGTTTGCAACAGAAGAGCAGTCTAATGACCCCAAATGACACCTAGCACTTGGAAATGCAATGCTGGTTGTACGTTAATAGAAAAAAATTCTCTTCTTTATGACAGTTTTAGCAGGAGCCTCTATAAGCAACAGGACACTAGGCAAGACTGCTGATGTAGATGGCATTCTCTCCATCTGCCTCCAAGAAAAGAGTCTTTTGCATATTACACTTGTAAAATTTCTGCACAGCCGGTGAAAATATTTCAGGCAATGTAAATCTGTAGGTCTCAAGATCCTGATTCATTCCAGTGTCCTGCAGGCACTTAATTGAAGTGCCTAAAAGGGATGTATGGCTATCTTAACTGTCTTCTGGACACTGGACAAAGATGGAACTTCAGAGAGCAATTCAGATCTCAGCTGGGCTCATTTGCTCTTCAGAAGTTCTCTGTCTCCGTTACGTACAGAGAGACTGCCACAGGATTAACTCCTGTGTGATGAAGGCACCACTTCATCCAATCTCAAAGATCACACAAAAAATAATACTGTCTCCCCTTTATTCTTTGAGAAACTGAGGCACACAGAGATGCTGTGACCTCTCTCGTTATTAAGCAAAGCAAAAGAAGCATGTGTTTCCAGATCTCTCATCCCTATGTCTTTTGCAGGAATATAAGAGCTGCTATTACTCATGCACACCCAAATACTAATTTTGGCAGCAGCTGAAATGAAAATAGTTTTAAACAATTTTTATTTCTGCTTTTTCAGAGTGATACCTTCTGACCTAAGAAGAACAGTTTGCAGCAGCTTTTTCATCTCTGTGAGTGTTTCCTTTTTTTCTCATCTCTAAGCTACTGTTTGAGTGGTCATAAACCACTTCCAGGTTTGTCTTGTTCACTTACTGGTAAGCTAGAGACAGATGCACTAGCAGCACTGCCAATAAACAGTACAGTTAGGGAGAAGAGTGCCCTTCAATGCCAAATACTATGGTCAGTCTGTAAGAGTAACATATCTTCTAGTTAAAATTGTATCCCAGTCTTCGCCTTTGGTGAAAGAAAATATGGCCCAGTATTACCATACATAGACAAATAAGTTGCTTCCAAGTATGCTGCTGGCCCCAAAGTATGGATGGAGTTGAATAAAACCCTCAGAGCTTCCCAAAAGTCCATCTTGCATGAAGTAAAGTGTTCACAGTTAAACGTGTTCAAAGTGAAACTTGTGTGTAAGAGTTTTGTTGGACAGAGGTTTTAGTGCTTAGAGCACTAAAGCAGTCTTTTGGCAATTCCCAAGCCAATTTGGGCTAGTAGCTTCTAGAAAACAAACCAAACTAAAAACCAAAGCATCAATGAACATAAAAATCCTCAATCACTTGCTGTACCACAAAGCCATAATCATCAAAGCAGTTTTTATGATTATACTAAAAAATAGAAAGGGAAGTAAAGTGTCTGACCTGCACAAAATCATCTTTTGAGAAGAACTGCTTGCAGAGTCAGGACTCGAGGCAGAAGAAATTCAGCTATTCAGTCATAAAATTGTGAACCTTTGAATAGTAAATGGAGGTAGAAGCAATCCTGCTATGGTTAATCATGAGATTAAAGGTTGGAAGCTCAGCACTGTACCAATGATTCTGCCCTGATGAGCCAGAAAAAGTGTATAGGAAATAGTTTAATATTTTTTTTTTCCTTTTATCCTGGCCAGACTGCAGGAAAAGACAGGGACAATCTCCCCATATAATGTTCACAGAACACAGGAAAACATATAAAACCCCTAATAAAACCCTCATTACCTGGTTAACTTTGAATGTCCCAGTGTTACAGAAAAAGAAGATGTCCTCACAAAGGGACTTGCTGGCCATACATGGTTGATGACCTTAGCGTGGCTGACAGTTCTTGACTACGCCTTGGCCATGGTGAGTGGTGCCAAAGTTCCTCCAGAATCCTGACAGCATCATCTCTCACATGGAACGTTAACTGTAGGCTAGTACCACTCTCCCCACAACAAAAAAAAAAAAAAAAAAAAAAGAAAGAAGCTCAAAACAAACCTCCCCCTAGAACACTCCCCTCACGTAAAAAAATCCTTGAAGCAGACTTGAGCATATTTAGAACAGATCATTTATCTCTTGAGGAGCCAAATGGTTCTAAAAGTAACAATCACCAATTACACACAAACTTGGTGTCAAGCATTGCCACTCAATTTAATTCTCTTCCTGACAAAAAAGTTTTCTTGGGGATATCAATATGCAACATAGGAAGCAGTTTGTGAAACTAGAGGAAAAGAACAGGCAGAACGAGGTACATTAAGGTGTTTAGTCTGCTTTAATGTATACAGATTGTAAATGCAGAAGCAAGGCACAAACCTCAAGTGAGGGAGCTGACCAAAAAGATAAAACAGCTAATACAGAAAAAAAAAAGAGATGCACTTAATGCCTCAGCAGCTTCACCTTTACAGTAGAACAACCACAAAGCACAATATCTAGCCTAAGGGAAGAAATAACTTGAGCTCTAAGCACAACCCAATACTCTGACTATAACCCTGGTGACTCTTACATGCCAGAAGGCCATTACAGGTTATCCAAAAAGCCACCATAATATTTGTGTTTGACTTTGCCCTAGGGCTTACTTGCAGCTACAGAGTCTGAATAATTTATTTCTGTTTATCCTGTAGCCTAGAAAAAAAATAAGTCTTTGCTTCCATCAGCTTTATAATTGTCTGTAGCATTTCCTAGAAAGCATGTAATGGCCTGCACTCTGCACATCACTGCAAGCTGGGGCTGCCTGGACAGTCCCAAACAGTGTTTCACACTCAAAGAGGGTGACACATCTCTTCATGAAGACATTGGTGATTTGCCTTGAATTACACAGTGTGGAAAATGGGCGAATTTCTATTGAAATGGGTGACTGATCCTTCCTCAAAATACACTGCTCAGGGACAAAAAGGGAACACTGGCAAAAAAAATAACCTTTATCCAGTTGGAAGAAAGTCAATCAGAAAGTACCCTTTGGCTGTGAAGTAGAAACACGGTCACAGAATGTTGAGATATAAAGGTGATGTTTAGCAGAGTTGAGGACTGAGTATAAATCACACTTATATCAGGATCAGCTCCAACTAGTGTTTTACAGAAGTTTCTAAAGGTTGTTCCTCTGTGAAGACTAAATTAATGACAACGTGCCAAACCTGTAGCAGCTCTTATTAAAAAGCTTGAAGGAAGCAGTCCCAGATTTCAAGGCCAGAGATCATCAGTAGCACCAAGAAAAGCTCAATGAGTAGTTCAAGTACCCCTTTATAGCTGCAACATAGTGTAAAACACACAGAATCTAAGGAACAAAAATTTGCTGTCCTACCACATTCGGTGTGGCAACATCAAGTCAATGGGAAAAGGAGAGCTGAGCCCCATAATCCTGTGGCAGTCATGAAGACTGACTGCAAGTCCACGGTAGGCTTCCTGTGCCAGAGTGTGGCAACGTGGAGAGGAGAAATTAGAAAGAAGCTGAAGCACAATACTAAGAACATGTAACTTGCTACTAGCTTGTTTGGGAATAGGAAAAACTTTGATAGGTGGTGAATATTCTGCTGCCTTCTCACCAATTTAGAAGAGTAAAATTTTTCAGTTAAAAAATACATACAGCTGACGGCTATGAAAGGTATTACTCCCTTCCAAGAGGTGAAGAGATCAAGTTGGCACCCAAGGGAGACCATGTTCAGACTTCTGAAGCCTTTCTGAACTGTTTTAGGTCAGTCTACCTAATGCCTAATTTTCAGTGGTCGTAGTGGACAAGTAAGGGAGTTTTCAAAATTATCTAGGTTCTTGCATCTAAAAATCGTGTTCTAAGCCTCAAGCATCTGCCTAGACTCCCTCTAAAATCAATAGAGAAAACAGACACAGTCGTCCCAAACCTCAGATTGTTGCTACACTTGTATGTTGACAGATTAGCACAATTTTCAAGGCATAAAATTGACTTACAAGTCTCAGTGTCAGGAGAAGGCATAATATCCCATAGCTTAACAAGGTATTTCAGAAAACAGCTCTCAAATCATCTATAGTTTTCCTAGCTGGAGTCTGGCCAGCTTGATGTCCTCCATATGGCAGCCAGTCCAAGGACAGAGTGTCCTCTCCCAGCTAGTTGGTGAATGAATTTGCTCTGCAGAGAGCAAAGTAACATTTATTTCTTGAGGTATCTTGGGCTTTCATTGCATTCCCATAACCCCAGCATTCATACAATCACAATGCTTCACACTGTGTTTGTGGATCAAATACAGGTCTGTCACCGGAATGTTTTGCTTATCATCTATTATGGCTTTTTCTTTTATTGAAGAAGGCATCTTTACAACAAAAGAGCTAGAGTAAGTAGAAAAGTCTTACAATAATATCTTTTATTAACAGCTTCAAGATATAATAGAAGTAAGATTTCTTCATCGTTTGAGATGCAGAATACTTTATTCAAGAGCAGAGTTCCAGGATACTTATTTTTAGAAATCACCTTAGTTAGAATCATAGAATCACAGAATAGTAGGGGTTGGAAGGGACCTTTAGAGATCATCTAGTCCAATCCTCCTGCTCAGTAAGGTCCACCTAGATCAGGTCACAGAGGAACATCTCCAGGAGGGTTTTGAAGACCTCCAAGAAAGCAGACTCCACAGCCTCCCTGGGCAGCCTGTGCCAGGGCTCCCTCACCCTCACAGTGAAATTATTTTTTTATATGGAACTTCTTATATTCCAGCTTCTTTCCATTACCCCCTGTCCATTACCCTGCTAGATAACATAGAAAAAAAGGGATGCCCCAACTTCCTGACATCCACTATTTAGATATTTGTAAATATTAATGAGATTCCCCCCTCAGTCTCCTCTTCTCTAGACTAAAAGAAGGTATCTTACTATTGCAATTATCAAATTGGCAAGAACAGATCATCTGTTACTACCCATGTTCTGCAGCATTAAAAGGCCACTTGAACAGTCCAGGTTTTTCTAATCCAATGCACATCTGTGTTGAATAGTCAGAGATGATATTTGAAAATAATAATTTGGAACACTATCAGGTATCGATTGCTCCTTTACACAAAGCAGTTTGGTATCTGAAGGCACACACCTGCTGAATTTTAACTTGCTTAAATGCAATCACAGTCCCTTTAAATGGAGGAAAGACACTTTCCTTGCCCTGTGTACCAAGCATATGCAAAATTTCAACAATGTGTGCTCAGCCTCCTCCTCACAATGTCTTTGAACTGAAACAGTATCCTCTCAGTGAACAAGTATCACCATTTTATTGCAAGACTCACAACATTTCTTCTATGAATCCTTAACTTTTGTGTTTGTCAGATAACTTTCTTTTAAAGATCTTTTTTATGTTATTAACTCAGAGAGCTGCAATTAACAAAATGAAACACACAAAGCAAGTCACTGCTAAAAGATTAGAAGCTACCAAAAGAAATCTTAAAGATGTAGGTCTCACTCCTACTACTTGAGAGACTGTTTGGCAGTATAAATTGTCTTTTCCTTCCCACAGTAATTCTTGTTCTTCTGTCCGAAGCAGAATAGAATAAAATATCATGACAGTCTCACTACATTGCCAGGAACATCAATTTAAGATCTGGCCTTGGTTCAGGACTACCCTTGGTTGTACCCCTTCACTGAGATTTTATTTTAATCTTCCTGTAACTCCTGCGCTGATTTCTGTCTCTTCTACGTGATGCAATTTGACCATGAACACAGTCCATTGACATTTAAAGATCTTTCTCTCTTTAGCTTTTATTACTTGTTGTGTGAAATAACATATTATTTGCTCTGCAAAGTAATGAATCTTTCATACTCCTGCAACACTACGACAAGACCTTCAGTAATACTTCTGACTGTTCCCTAAATTTCATGGTACCAGAATCCTTTTTTTATTCCTTTTCACATTAATTGTTCAGTTGCTGACTATATAACACAACACAGAGCAAATGATGGTTGTGTGTCACTGTCACTTCTCTGCAAACTGCTTGCTGCTTGGATCGGCCCTCAATCTTAGCTCTCAAGAAACTTATAAAAGGAAATTAAAACTTACTGCCATATTTTGGGATAGAAGTGATAAAAAACAACTCTCCAGCTCCCTTAGTCTCATCACAACAAACATCAACTATCAAAGCGGTGTCAACACTTGCTATTCAGAACTCCTCAGATTATTACAAGACCCTGACAGTCTATATAGGTGTCTCCAAAATCCCTGCCTCTGTTTAGACAAGCCTTGTAAGGAGTAGTCTGTCTCTGTGTCTTTGGGGTAGGCTCTGGTGGAGTCAGCTGTGTTGACACAGAAGTGCCCTTGGCCCACGTTGCACAGAAGTCCTCTCCCAGAGTAGCCCTTGGTAGTGCTGTAGGATAAAGAGCCCAGTGGCTGTTACACAAGGAAATGCAAACATTTCAACAGTGTTTTTATTTAATTGGCCTAGAATAGCATAAACAATCTGTAGGAACATATTTCAGGGTAAAGTTAGCAAAGCCTTTAGGCAAACTGCAGCCAACAAGGGAGGAGCATGGCCCAGTATCTTTGAAATTATAGGGATAAAGCATTCGACTAAGACATCAAACACCCGTTTTGCATTTCAGTCTTTTCCTCTACAAGACAAGGTGTAGAGAATATTCAGCCCCTGCTCATCAATGCCAACTGTGGCTTCTTCAGCAACTCTGCCTTTGTGCGCTTCTGCTCTGGTGCCACATCAAACAAAGGTTTGGGGACTGAAAGAAAGAGGGGACAGCTTCCTACCTCAACAGAGGCAAGGGCATTTATCACACCCAAGAGAATATAATGTAATATACTCCATTTCTCTGCCAATATTAGGGATCAAGAACAATGAAGAAGACAACACACCTCAAAGGTACCTGTAAGATGCATGTGTGTCTACAGAGGATAAATAAGACCTGCAATTTCTTCTAAGCAGTAGCAAGTCCCTGGGGAGCTATTTCTTTTGTACTGTAAGTAGATATCTATTGCGGGTGGAACCACTCTTTCAAGCCTAAATGTTTGTGTAGTATTATTTTGCAATAGCACTGCCAGGGCTGCATTCTTATTATTGTTCCTAAATTCTTCCTTTCCTCTCCTGGAATATTGCTCTGGGCAAGCTGTGGCTTACTATGGGCTTTTACAGAAGACAGGCAGAGGCAGAGCAGATAAAAAATCCAGTTAACTTAACAGGCAGTAAAATGTAGCACTGAAAAACAAGCCTTAAAGAATGCAATAGTTAAGCCAGCAGAAAACAATACTGTTTTTCTGTAGCAATTTAGGACCTTCATAAAAGACAAGGGAGTCTAACAGTCTGCAGAAATGGAGAAGGGTGTTAAAGCAAGACATATCTAAGTACTGCAAACAGTCTCATCCCACAGCAGGCTGGACTTCGTGTTTGCAGGCAGGTTCAGTACATGCATGCAGTCTCTCAAGAAGCAAATACCCAGCTTCACCCAATGGGCACACATCAACAAGCAAGGCCCCAGTAGCTGACATTGTTTGTTACAATGGGATGAACAGTATCCATCATCTTCCTGGTCCTGCTTCTGCTCCACAGGTCCAAGCAGAGAAGGGGGATAGATATGGCTCTGCTTGTTCCTCATCAAATTGCACCTGGGAGGGAACCAGCCATGCAGCCACTACGTCAGCTAAGGAACAGTGCCCAGAAATTGGAGCTTGCTGTCCTTTAAGCTGTGAGCCTGTAACATCTACCATGTTGTGGATAATTACAGTTGCATACAAATTTGCATTATCCACTTGAGCAGAAAGCAAGCAGGTTAGCTCATCAGTGAGAGCATTTCATAAAGCCTCCAGCTTTATTTGTACAAGGCTTCATGGTGCAAATGGGGATGATGTGGATTAAGACACTTTGAAAGGACAGTATGGGTTGGCACAGCAGTGATACGGGCTTCAACAATCCCTCTCAGACACTTGTTATAGCAGATCAAGCCCATATTGCTAGCTAAAAGCTATCTTGGACATAAATATATATGACTTGCAAACTGGCACCTGTACTGCAATGCAAACCAAAGAGCAGAAAATTCCCTTTCAGCTCCTAGTCTGTCACTAACAAGTTGAGTAACCTTGAAAAAGTCACACTGCTTTCCTACCCCTCTATTTAAACTGTAGAGCAAGAGTGGGAGAGGCAGTCTGCTATAGGGGGACCTTAATCTTAACGAAGACTTCTGATAGCTCAATAATCCCAATAATAAACATTTCAGAGACAGAATTACCTAGAGTCATCCTCGGGCACTTTTTGCATTACATATGTATATATTCTAATTTAGTCACCTACAGATTAATTGTAGGTGAAGGTATCACCTTGTGCTTTTATTATCCAAAGTCCAAAGGAACTGCATATCCTAAAAGCCTCCTCATAGGATGAAAGAAGCTGAAATACAGAAGCTGGTAGAATGCCATTAGCTATAAATCTGCATGGTAAAAACTGGTCTCTCTTCCCTCCAGTTCATTCAAATCGGCTTTAACTGAGAAACCTCACTCTATACACAGTCTGAGGTAAAACATCCATGGTAGGCATTTGAAGCCTCTAGGGGTATTGATAACTGAAATAATTGGCGTATTACCACCAGAGAGTCAGAAAAGTCACCTTCCAACTACAGTGCATTGCTTCTAACAAAAGTTAACCGAGACACACAATGTTCATTAGGTTTCCATTAATGATAAAATTTCTGATTTCAATGTTTAATACACCTCAGAGATCATAGTGCATAATTTAATGTGCAAGCAGATAACTTGCTGATCAAGGTACATGTTTCACATTAAGGTAAATTGTTGCACACTTTACTGATTAACTGAATCACATACACATATACATATATATTCACACACACGAAAACTAAACCACTCTCTTCTATCAGTGCAGCATTGTCCTCTGGAGCTAGTTCCTCATGCTAGACATCTGAACTCTGTACAGCTCAGCTCCTTTATGGGCAGCATAAATGCTGTATCATCATCCATACTTGAACTGTTTTGTATCCTGACACAATGTTTTCTTGCATATACATCAATCATTTCAGTACACCCTTTTCAATAGTAGAGTAAACCATGTGTTGAAGCCACATGTGTGTGTACCATGTGCCTCTTGGTATTACTTCTGTTTTGGCTGTTTACATGTCTGCACCTGAATCCACTCCTTGCCTGGCATCTTAGGCTTGGAGAGCAGCCCTTTGGACGTGAACTATGTTTTGGGGGTTTCTATACTTTCATAGTCAAACACGAAGGCAGTTGGATGAAAAACAGACACAAATTGCTTTTAAGCTGGTATGCTCAAGGTTTTATGGAAATGAACAGAGACATTACTGGGAAGTTTGATTAGTACAGAATTTTAGGTTTAACCCAGAGACAGATAAAGTGGGAAAATATTCTTTTTGTTTTTTTCATCTAGCAATTCAAAAGTCTCACTTTGCTCCAGGCAGCCAAAAGAATCAGGTGCCAAACCTTGCAATGATTCAGAAACCAGAAGGGTTATTTTTCACCTTCCTGCTCTATTATTTATGTACTTTATTTTAGGGTGGGTTTAAATCATCTCAGGCAAAGGAAAGACCTTATTCAATAGTGTCATGGTTTGACATGACAGCCTTTTCTAGTAAGGGGGAAGGGGCTGTAAAGATGGCTCCTGTAAGTAGTTGTTTGCAACTCTCCCCAGCTCTGCGCCAGACCCACTTCTGAGGCTGAGCCAATTAGACGCCTCCACGATCACTTTTTAAGGAGAAGCCAGAAGAGGAGGTTGTTTCCTCCATCTTCTTCCTTCTTCGATTCCTTCTTCTTCTTCTGGCTGGTGGTGGTGCAAGGAGTAGGAACAGGGAGAGAAACAACCATGTGGACTCCAAGGTCAGTGATGAAAGAGAGGAGGAGGTGTACCAGAGCAGAGACTTCCCTGCATTCTATGGAGAGAACTCGTGTAGCTGAGATTTATTTTCATGTCTTTAAAGACCCCGAGCCAGCAGTAGAGACTCATTTTGATAAAGCTGACCCCACTCCTGGGCCAGTGACTTATTTTGCTACAGCCGGCCCCGGACCAGGGGCAGCGATTCACTTCACTACAGACCCCGAGCCAGGGGCAGTGATTTTCCTCTTTAAAACTATGGCCAGAGCAGGCTGTGTCCCTGAGGAGGGACCCTTTATCACTATGGCCGGAGCAGGCTGTATCCTGAGGAAGGGACCCAATATCCACAGCTGT
>WBNH01010623.1:67756-83444 GCA_013401255.1 Urocolius indicus
CCTTTTTGCTTTTATTCCATTCTGTTTCTTGTAGAATAAACTTTCCTACTTTCCTCTCTAAGTCGAGTACTGGAGATTGTTTTGCCCGGAACCGTAATTGGCAGCAAGCCCTCCCTGCCCTTGTCTTAATCCACAACAACCTTGCTTATCTTTTTACTCCCATTTTGCTGGGCCCTCTGCCATCCTAATGAGGGTGGGGGTGAATGGGGGCACAGAGCGAGAGACTGTTGTGGTGCTGCTGTGCTAGCTGGGCCAAACCATGACAAATGGACAAGTGCTCCTAGTGACTCAGAGAAACACAGGGGAAGGAAACATGCTGGGGCAGCTACTCGTGGATTATAGCCCAGTGGCATTTCAATAGATCTCACTCTATTATTTGGGCTGTATAGTTTACAGCAGCTTCTAATCTGGGTTGTAAAAATCCAAACCAATTTTATTTACACTGTAAAAACTGAGTAGAATATTGGCCAACTCTCTGGAAGCCCAAATAAAAGGCTAGATTATTCCTGGAGACAGCACCACTCACTATAAAAACCAGTTCCAGGCACACAGGGTTTATGCCAAATCCATTCTGCAATATTTTACTCAAACACTGTCCATTAACATGTAGCTAAATGCCCATGAACCACTTTGAAAACTTACCCCCAAGTCTGATTTGTCAAGATTTCTCAAAACCTCTATATACCTGAGATTCCAGTAGGCACCAGCAACTTGAAGAGGTTTTTATATTTCCTGTCTCCCCAAGCTCAGTCAAAATAATAGGAATATATTGGCTCAGCCAATCACACTGGAGGAAATTGAGCTGGCTGTTAATGATCTCCAACAGCAAACAACCCCTAGGCTGGAAGAGCTCCCAGTGGCAAGTCACACCAAGTTTTAGCAAAAGCCAAACTTTCTGAAATGGTTTTGCCAACTTTTTTAACCCTTTCTTTGCCAATCCCCACCCCATTTCTCTCTGCAGGCAGTAATATACCTTACTTACCAGATGCTGCTTGCTGTGTGCAAATCAACTCTTGTCTCCTGAATCAGCTTCAAGTGATGCCCCTCAGTCTGGCTAGT
Organism: Urocolius indicus; assembly: GCA_013401255.1. Taxonomy (NCBI): domain Eukaryota; kingdom Metazoa; phylum Chordata; class Aves; order Coliiformes; family Coliidae; genus Urocolius; species Urocolius indicus. The sequence continues at coordinate 68,816 of WBNH01010623.1, forward strand.
TGTTACCAATGCCAACTCCGGATTTGAAGTAAAAAAGCAAAGGACAGCAGAGGGACCAAATTTTAGTGGAGATAAGCTGGCTTTCTTAGAACTGCAGCAACTAAGAGTTTGGCTCTGGAAGGTCTTAGCTGGTGGGCTAGCAGGTTTGTATCTGATGTATCCCTAACCTGGGCTGCCCACATTTCTGTAAATAACCAAGCACAGTTCAGCTGATCCAAACAGTATTTGAGGAGAATGATGAATTGTCTCTTATCCTTTTTTTCTGTTAAGAAATTTTGGAAACTCTTCTCTTCTGAGGACAGCTATAATAGTATATTCTTCACACATGACTTCTTGTGACTACTAATAATGACAGGCCTGTCCTTTTTTAACATACCAGTTAAATTTATTCCCTCTATGAAGCCACAGAAAGACAGCCTCTGGTCAGGAACAGAAAGGAGTCCCTGGCCACTCAGCAAATACAAGACTGAAAAAAAAGGGGGAAAAAAAAAAAAAGAAATCTAATTCCAAAACAAACGGCCAGGCTTTAAAACCTGGTTTTAAACCTCACTAACCTGGTTGCCATCTTATTTTGGTGTCGGATCAGAGGATAAGATCTATTGTACTTTCTTTGTTTCATCTGTTGTATTTAAAATGCTGATAGTGCTGGAAGCAAAGCCTGACACACAGGCTTAACCATGCTCAGTCAGCGGAGCATTCTACTCATTGCATTACAAAGTCAGGTCCTTGCATGTGGCCTTCCCCCTTCTCTCTCCTCCCAATGACTCCTGAGGATTTTGCTGTGCCATGGCACCACTTCAACAGTAATGTTCCTGCTTTGTCTGGTTATTCCTGGGAGGAGCAAATCCTCCCAGAGATTGCTCTAAACTGCTCGAGGAATTCCTCTGTTACCAGCAGAGTATTAACACAGAAGTTCATTATTCTGAAGACTACAGGCAATGCTTCAATACCAGGGGCTCTACCCACAAACTCTGATGCTCATTCATATGTATAGATCACACATCCAGATGCAATTCCAACACAAGTAAATGTATCTGGGCCAACACATGCTGTACAATTTAGGATAGAAGAGACACAGCAGCAAAAAGGTACGCATATTAGGTTTGTGTTGCAAGGTTTTGTTAGCAGGGAGCAACTACAGGGGTGGCTTCTGTGAGAAGCTGCTAGCAGTTTTCTCTCACTATATCCGATGGAACCAATGCCAATGATCTGATGGCTCCAAGACAGACCTACTGCTGTCCAAGGCCAATCCAGTTAGCAATGGCAGTAACGCCTCAGTGATAAACTTCATTGAGAAAAGGAAAAAAAAGTTACTGTGCAGCAGTGAATTGCAGAGCGAGAAATGAGGGAAAACATGAGGAAGAACTCTGTAGACACCAAGGTCAATGAAGAAGGGGGTGCTCCAGGTGCCAGAGCTGAGGTTTCCCTGCAAGCCCATGGTGAGGCCCTGCCCCTACAGCCATGGAGGCCACAGCCCAGGGAAAACCCCAGGCCAGAGCAGGTGGATGTCTGAGGGAGGCTGTGACCCCTTGGTGGACCCACGCTGATCTGTGCCTGAAGGACTGTACCCTGTGGATCTGTGCAGGAGCAGTTCAGGAAGAATCGCAGTCTGTGGGAAGCACTCAAGACTGGAAAAGTTTGTAGAGGATTTTCTACTGTGGGAAGGACCCCATACTGGTGCAAGGGAAGTGTGAGGAAGCATCCTCCTGAGAAGAAGGGGTGGCAGAGATCATCTGTAATTAATTGACTGTATTCTCCATTTTCCACCTCCCTATGTAGCTGAGAGGGTGGAGGAAGACAGCTGGGAAGAAGGGAGGGGTGTTTTAACATTTAGTTCTCATTACCCTCTTCTGTTCTGATTGGTAATAAAACTATTTTTCCTCAAGCTTAATCCATTTTGTTCATGACAGTAATTGCTGAGTGATCCTTATCTTGACCTACAGTTCTTTCATTATATTTACTGTACCCTGTCCAGATAAGGAAGGGGAGTGATAGAACAGCTTTGATGAGAGCCTAGCACCTAGCTGGAGTCAACCTACCACAGAAGGGGATGCTTGCTAGAGAACTCCAGACACACACAGAAGTTTCTATCCTACAAAAAATAGACTAGAAAGTCCATAGCAGCCTAGTTCTTAATTGAAGTAGTCTATAGTTTCCTGCACTCAACCACTATAACTGCAGTGGTAACAATCCTTGCATACATCAGGAGCAGTAAAATGGTTGTAGTAAGCCCAGCTAGACTTCAGAGCAATACATCTTCCTAGCTATCTGCAATGCATCACAAGGTAGATTTCCCCCAACAAGCTGCAAGAACTGATAGAGGCATCTGCATTAAGAGCTTCATCTCTCTCTGCCACCTGCAGATTGACGGTTGCTCCAGCCAGGTAAATCCCCTGGCCAGATATGACAAATTCCTTCCACTCTACAGGCAGGTCACTTATATCAACTCACACATACCTTCTACTACAGTTTGTAACAGCACATTGCAAAAATGATTGCCCTCTTACAGGCATCAACCTCTCAAATCCAAAGGTCAGATCCATCCAAGTATTCAGGCACCTATGTACCACTCAGTCAGCAGCAAACAAATTCCTGCAGGAGGAAGGCACTGCTATACAGCAATGTAACCACTCATCGTTACAAGCCATCCCTCCCCTCATCTGTGCCAGCTTAAGTTCAGTGTTTTGCAGGTGCCAGTACAGCAGCAGACTTCAAACTAAGCCCTTCTACAAACCTCTTAAAGTCAAAGATTTTAGGTTTTGAAACCTTAAGCACAAAAAGTGCACTTCATAACAGCTACTGTGGGTGTTATAAGGAGCAACAAATGCTTTTAAGCACTCTTAAGAGAGAAGAAGATGACAATGAAATTGAGAGGAAATGGAGAAAGCGATAATCACATTGCAAGCTGATGCTCTTATCTTCCCAACTACTTCCAAGGCAGCAAGAACCCATACAGCAGGCAACAGCTGCCACCCTATTAAACTCAATAATTTACAGGTGCTCAGAGGGAGCACTTGCATGCAATTAGCCAAGGGCCCAGCTCTCAGTTTCTGCAGTTTGTGCTCTGTTGACTCTGTGGAGGACTGCCAAGTTATTCCAGATGAGGGTGTGGCTTGCAGATATCAAGGAAGTTGAGGAAGCTTTGTTCCACAGTGTGATCTTGTAACTGATTACAGGTGTATCAGAAAGTATAATACTCTCACTCTGCAACTGCTTTCTGCTTATGGAGTGTACTGGTACAGTCCATTAGGCCTACAGTAAAAAGAGAAAATAGGTCTCCATCCCACACAGGCCTATTTTTTAGTATTCATCTAGGCATTGCAGACAGCAGGGACAGGAAGGACATAGGGAAGCAGATTTGATGTAAGTAACATAGCTCCTACACTTGCTTGAAAGCCTAATGTGGAGAAAAAAAATCCTGCATCACCTGACTTGGGCTAGTGCTAGAAATGGTCTGAAGATACATTGCAATATGGACCTGGGCAGGTCTGAGAGGGGTATGCTGCAGGTCATGTGTGTACAATAGGGAGCCCTGGCCAGGAATCCTGTAGACCAGACAAACAGATCACAGTCATAGCCAGGCAAGCAATCTGTTCCTACCCTGACCTTCACCCCAAAAGCCACCCATCTCACATTCTGTGTCCCGTGCGTATTACAGCCTCTCCTGGCTTCTATTACTGGACAAAATAAATAAATAAACATTGTCTAGCAAAGTCACACCTACAGTGAGGGCCCTATATTAAGAATTTTTTTCTCACTCAAGCTGACATGAAGCACATATAGTTTGGTGGATGCAGCCATATGCAATCAGTGAAACTACTAGCATTTATTTCCGATAAACCTCTGGCACAGCGATCAGACAGGATCATGCAGGAATCAGACAAAAGAAAGCTGGGATGATTGTTTGCAGAGTGGAATAAATAAATGTAAATACTTGATATTATATCTCTTCTTGTGCTGTTCCTTCTCTTCCAGTTAATTTCGTTATCGCAAATTATGGCGTTTCTCTGGCAGTTTAAAAGGTGTACTCTCACATGCACAAAGGAAATAAAGTATTTTGCTTTAGATCTCAGCTTCCGTCAATTTATTCTTTGAGCCTCTTGACTTAAAAACCTAAGACTTTGGTCTCTCTGCTTGTATCAAAGTCACATGTAAATTGAAACAGCCCCTGCTTACATCCACACAAACTCAGTAACACTGCTGCTCTGATTTTGCAACGACCTGAAAATACTTCTGTATTCTCTTTGTTTCTACTTGCTTCTTTATTCCCATTCTCCAATCAAACAGCAGAAAAAAATCAAAGTACCTCCTCATTGAGGGTAATCCAAAATGAAAACTGAAGGCTGGAATCAAAGAGCTGAATATGATAATTTTACTTACACCGATCAGTCACATGGTAGCATCTAGGAGAAGATGATAACTTTCTTCCGCAAAATCCAAGGTTATACTCTCTGTATAGGAATACAAAACCACAGAGCACAGTGCTGCTACTAATCTACTACCAAGTAGAAATAGAACAGCCAAAAACCGAAACCAGGTGTAGTATGATCCTCAGCTACTGCATATTAGGTTCCTAGTGTCTGGTGCACACACTATGATGATATTCCCAATGCTCAGAAATGTTGTCTTCCTCAGAGAATGCCTTGGGTTGAGCAGAAACAGTGCCTGAGAGTAAGATGAGAAGGACTGATGTTAGAAACTACTTGCTAAATCAATGTTTTATTTAAAGTAATAACTAGAACACATATCTCAGAGACTTTGAGCAATGCTACAACTTTAAGACAGCCTGGAAGCACTTAAATTCCATGTTTAAAATTATTGGCACTCAAGGAAGTGTCTACCATGCTGTTTTGAAGTTCTTGTTAGCACCTTTAGGAGAAGCCTGATCCTTGGAGTCTGTGCACTAGTCGTTGCCTCCAGGTACAGTATGCAGCCAGATCAGATAACACTGTGAAGCCATCAGAGACATAGATTGGTAAAAGCAGCAGAGTCTCCCAGCCATTCATCCATATGGGACCAAAATTAAGAACTTCATGTCCCTGGGCTCCTGCTGTACTCAGCAGAGACAGATTGATCTAAAACATGAACCTGGCCCTCTAGGGACTTCTACAAACTGCAAAGGTCAAGATCTGATGGAAGTGCTTTCATTAAGATACCTGAAGTTACTGGATGGATCCAGACTAGATGTCTGCGAACTGTTCAGTTTAGCAATAATGCTGCCTGGCTGCGTGACTGTGGAATAACAGGAGAGCAATAAAGAATGAAGAGTTTTGCCCTTCTTGCTACGACTTGTGCAAAGTATTTCAGACTGCCTTAGTCATGTCAAGCAGACAGTCACATAGTGCAAGAAAACTTTAATATGTCCCAACCCTATTTATTATGAGATCTGAAAAATCAGATGACTATTTCTCACATTTTAACTCTTAACTGGGTGGTAATCCCCTGAGTTCACCTCCTATTTTCATTGTAGCTGCTGTTTATTGTCATAATCCCTGCAAATCAACTTGCTTTATGGGACACCAATTCATCCCTAGACTTAGCCTAAGGTCTCCTGAGTTATTAACAGAAAGATAAGATCCATTCAGAGACGTCAATGTAGGCTCAGTCAACCAATAAACAACCTTTTAGCAACTGGGCATAATCCCCTTATCAGATTACACACAATGCATTGTATTCTCTAGTCTGCAAGTGCTTTTCTGGGATCAATTAGAAGCAGCAGGAGAGGAAAGGAAAAAAATCCTTACTAAGGAATTTCTGCACTAGACAAATTTCTTGGCTGTAAACAAAGTAGGATGTTAAAAAAATGGGTAAATTTAAAGGAGCACTGCAACTCATACCACCAGAATGGGTTTCCTCCTAAACTCAACAAGACAATGCAGTTTATCCCAGAGCACTCAATTCATGAGATGACTTACGTGTAAATAGCAGAGCCAGGAGAGGGTGCTCAACAATAACTAGAAGAGGTCCTGTAGAGTGATTATGCCCTGGCAACAGTGATGCTTGCACAGTCACTTACATGGAACCGCCAGAACAAATGTGAAGAATAGAGTACTTCTAATTCATACTTTAAGAGTTTCCAAAGGGATTTTAATCTATCTCTTTAAAAATCCACATTTTTTTAATATGGGGAAGTCCACAGGGTAAGACTTTTAAAATGTGGGAGTCTGCATTCTAGACTTTATGCATAAACAGTTAAAATTCAACCCAAATCTCTGTGCCCATATGTCCTACCAGCAAAGAATACCAAGATCTCCAGTTAGCCCACAAAAAACACCAAACATAGGGATCTGAATTAGCTGGATTTGTGCTTAACTCATTTAGCAAAAATAGAATCTCCTAACTCCCCAAATTACTGAACTGCCCAAGGGTTTTGGTCAAGCAAATCTTTTCATTGCTTTTTTTACACAGTTTAAAATAAATCGGTTTAATTGGATATGAACTGGAATAAACCTATGAGCTTCGACATTTGATAAATAAGGCAGTGTTTATTAAGCATAGGAACTGTCACCTTTTTGTAAGGAGTTTTTTAAATAGAGGAAAAACACTTATTTCTAGATTGAAATATCTGATTAGAAGTAACTACCACTATTACAATCATTGCTTTTTAAAGCAATTCTTCAGCAAGAGAGACAGAGCCTCAGCTGTCCATGCAGCTCCTACAGGAGCAGGGCAGGAAGCAGGACTTCAAGAAAAGGCTGTGTCCCTGCAATGTTGATATGTGAGGTCCATCTGGATGGGAATCTGGGGCTATGTGTTTACTAATAGCATGCTGCTAACTCTAAAGGTTATCATACAGTCTGTACTGTTTCTAACATAAGTAACTACACAGGATTACATTTGCCATAGCAGAATGGATGGGGGAGAAGGAGGGAGGAAGGCGGGAGGAGGAAGATGCGAATTTATCAACTCAATTTGAAGCAAGACTTTTTATGGACTCTACTGTCACAGCTGCCTAAATTCGAAAATAGTGAAAATTCAGGCTCTCTGGACTGAGTAAATGATTATAAGTTGGATTTAAGTTGGCATAGGAATCAAAAGTTGACTGTGTTTGCTGAATCTATAGCCCTGGTTTTCCTCATTGTTTCCTCTTGAGCCTTCTACTGTTTATAAAATTGAAAAATCAAGCTGAGATGAATGTCCAATGCCTTCACTATAATTGAATCTCTCTTCCTGTGCACGTGATTGACAGCATCAGAAAACAATGTTTTCCTTTGCTAACAAACACTCACTTTGGTTTCATTGTGTCTGCCCTGGCTTGGGAATCATTCAGCCCCTGAAAAGAACGCCACTGGGAATGACCTTCTTGTTCATAATCTCCTAATAACTAATAAAGATATTAAAATGAGTTCTGCTAGATGGGTGCTAGAGAAGTTTCATACATGATACTTGCAAAATATCCTTCCACACATCTCAAATGTAGCTAAGCATCTCTTGAACCTACTTGGCAAAGACCCTGTGCAAGGTTACAGATCTTTCTTCACTTTATTGTCTGTGTGGGGGAAAATACTCATCCACATAGACATTATTTTCAACATCAGTTTTAGGTCGCTGAAATGTTCTAGGCTTCTGTGGCATTACCACTGCTTTATTCCCATGTGTGGAGCAGGAGAGTCAGACCACACTGTGTATTTTGGCATTTCAAATCTTGCTATCTAATATCACAGATTATTAATTTCTCATGGAAATTAATTGACCACTATATCTGCCTTCTCCATGATTGCAAGTGCTTTTACCTTTACAAAATTGTTGTGGTTCAGGTCCAGATGGTAAGAAAGCACCACACAGCTGCTTGCTCACTGTCCCTTCCACAAACCCACCCCCATTGGATAGCAGAGGCCCTAGTGAGCTGGGAGGAGAAAAAATCACCAAGGGCTTGTGTTTTGAGAGAAGGGCTGGGAGGGCTCACTGTCATTTATGGCTCTGAGCAAAACAGACTTGACTACTTGACTTGGAGATGAAAACAAGATCAGTTAAATCTACTACCAACTAAAAAGAGGACAGCAAGTAAAACCAGAGCAGGATGATAAGAAAATATGACCAGCTGTTTAAGACCATCTTCCCCCACCTCTCCCCTCTTCCCTGGCTCAGCTCCCTGCTCCCAAATCTCCACCTCCTCCCCCTCACTAGTGCAGGGGACAGGGAATGCGGGTTACAGTGAGACCCTCACAAATGATCTCAACTGCTCTTTCCTCCTCCTCAGAGGACTCCTCAGACTCTTCCCCTGCTCCAATCAATGCAAGGTTGCTCCCACGTGATACAGTCCCTAATGAACCTCTCCGATGTGAGTCCTTCTCTGGGGCTGCAGCTCCTCACAAACTCCTCCAGCACAGGTCTCCTCTGCAACAGCACAACTTCAGGCACATTCTGCTCCTACACTTCCTCCCCACAGAATCATGGCCCCTCCAGGCACAGCCAACCCCTCTGCCATGAGATCCTCCACAAGCTGCCAGCAGAGCTCAGCTCCACCACTGACCTCTATGGGTTGCAGGGGGACAGCTGTGGTCTCGCCATGGGATGCAGGGCAAGGTCTGTGCTCCAGCACACCTCCTGCTCTCTTCCCTCACTGACCTTGGGGTCCACATGGTTGCTTCTCTCTCTTCCCACTCCTCCTTTTCCAGCTGCTTTTTCCTCAAAAATGATTGCAAAGGTGCCTGATGGGCTGAGCCCCAAAGGTGAGTCTGCCTTAGAGTCTGGAAATTTCAAGCAAGTTCTTACAGGTGCCACCACTGCAACCCCTCTCTCATGAAAAACAGCTCCGCACAAACCCAACACAAAAGGCCTTTAAAAAATCATAGGAAACAGAGGTGGAAGTGGCCTCAAGAGCATATCTGTTCAATATACCTTCCCACGGTAGCATGGAGTAGACTAGTTGTACAGGATAGACACCCAAACTGTTCAACTAGTCTACTCCCACGGTAGCATGGAGTAGACTAGTTGTACAGGATAGACACCCAAACTGTTCTAGTAACAGCTAATAAGACCTAATAGCTAATAACAGTCATCGTTTAATGTCTCCGAGCTGCTCTTCAGGTGATTCTGAATGACAGTGAGCTAGCTGCCTTAGAGTGTGAGCTGCACATGCTTGGAGTAAAATTTGTATTAAAATATTATGCTAGATAAGATATACCCTTCTCAGCATTCTGCAAGTGTATATTACAACGTCTCACGTATATAATCTTGGTCCACTGTCTGAACAACAACTACCTGCACAGAACCTCATCTAATGACTTTTAAAGCCAGATACTGCTAAAGCTGGTATCTGTAACCAGTATTTTAATCAGTCTAAAGAAGTGAGATAAGTGAGATAAGTTCCTATTAAAAATGTTAACCAACAAGTATCTCCCAATTAAACTAGCTGAGGGTAAAAGAATCCTAATAACAAACTACAAAAGACCAAACTTCAAAACCAACCCAGAAATTCTGCATTCTTTCTCAGTCTCTATCATTTTTACTTCAGGGATTTCAGTTGATGTTATTTCTCAGTACTTTAGGAAACCTGGCTATTTAAGCCTCTCTATACAAATCTCCCCATGCTGAAATACAAAGACACTGGTGGTGGATAGAAAGGCTGATTTCTAGAGATAAACACTACTATGCCTTATTCTTCCATAACAGAGATGTCTCTAAGCTAACAGTATGTAAAAAGCAGCACAATTATACTCAAAACTGAGGGAAGGCAGAGCTCCCTTTGTTTTGGCAGCCCAGTGCCCAGGCAGAGAACTTGAAAACTCCAAGGCAGAGGGGACTGAGAGGCAACTACCCCTTTTTTTCCTCTTATGATCATCCAGAAATTATTTGACTCAATCTGCAATCAATGCCTGAGGAACACTGGAAGAGGTGGAGGAAATATTAATGGCAAGGCTGTATTTCAGCACCTGCACTTATTTTACTTCAAGTGCATTTTACTGGGAAAGATGATGTTATGATGTGAGAAACTCCACAAGAATCTAAAGCCATGCAAAGTCAGAAAAGTGAAAATACAGAGTGCAATTTTTGAGTTGGTGACAGTAAGCCATCCAGAGCATGAATATGAAAAATACTGACAGGGAAAGGTGTTGGTGGTAGTAAGACTGGAAGACGCAGGAAATGGAAACTCTGAATCATCCAGAATCATCCCAGATCCAAGGAGCAATGGAAGATGTCCCTGCTCTACTGGCCTGACCAGTAAAGGTTAAATGTTTCATTGGGGTAATGAGTGGATTAATGCTCAGCCTGTTAGTGAACTGATTTTATTGAGTGCATTAGCCTTTAATAATGCTTTAAATTTTTCATTTTTACTATCACGTTTATAGTCCTTTTGTACATGGAAGTGGCTCAAAGAACAAAGGTTATGATACATGTAAGTAAGCCACATAACAGTACAGTGGGAAAGAGACAAAAATATGCTAGAGTAATAAATAGCACATTCTGGCATTCTTACTAATCATCATATTTAATCACATAGCAATTCATAAGCTTCATATTTTCTACCTGGCATAACATTGGATCAATAGTAGACGGATACTAGCCACATGTTCTCAAAATCTCTGAAGATTATCTTAAATACTCAAGTCAACAGGATCCCTACCTGCCCGTTAATGTTGACAGCCACAGTTCTTTAATGCAGAGCTTTGATTTAATTAGACACTCCTGCAGTGTCTGATTTATTATCCTAGTATTCAGTGTAACTCTGCTAAAAAACCTGCAACATTTCCAGTCCTTCAGAGATGGCCTTACTGGGAAGAGCATTCCTTTAATCCCAGGAGTTATTAAAGATACAAACAGCTTGGCAGTGAATCACTTTTATGTGACTGCTGGAATGCTAGACTGAATTAGGGCTGTATTTATGGTAATGGTCTTCTCTGCCTTTTTTTTTTTTAATTGGTTAAAAAAGAGAGAGGGAGAGAAAGAAAGAAAGAGAAGCTGAAAAAGAATAGGAGCTTCAGTGACATTGAATGGAATAATTTTGTGCTGCAACAAATCAGTGTTTAACCACTAATGCCAAGCTATGGATATATATAAAAACAGCCTTAATAAAAGTGCCTCATTGCAATCACAGAAAAGCAGTTAATGCCCAGGTGGTAATGCTATGAATTCAATTATAAGAGCTTTCAGCTTTGATTTGTAATGCTGGACTCATTACTCAAAAGTGCTCTGCTCTTCGTATTGTCTTATAATCACGTTTCTGGGGTAGCTTTCTGGCATAGCTTTCAGGTTTGGTCACTCCATGGTCAGGTCCTTCAAAGATGTCTCAAAGTTCAAACTGAGAGAGTCATTTTCCCTCCTTTTTTTAACATATGTTAGATATATTCCCAAATGTGGCTTGGACTTGCTTCTTTTTAAAAGCAGGATAGTCTCTAGCAGTCCCACCTGGGAACAATCAAACCCAGACACCAAACTCCCCACTTAGGTATCTGAAAACAGATGCATTAGGCACTGAGCTATTTCCAAGTGGCTCACTACCAACTAACTATTCATGGGCTATTCATGGCAATATGAGTCACAACACTAAATGTTTCTGAAGTGCTTCTCATTAAATTATTGGCACAAGCTGATGGTAACTCCTCTGTGATGTGGAACTAGCTTTAACAATGCTTAGAGCAGGCTAAGTGCCACGTGGAGGAAGACAGGATCAAACAAATACCTGTGGCAAACTCTGTGCCTTACGTTTCCTGTAGCAAGACCCAGAGGCACCTCATGACAAACACAAGCCTGGAGGTTGAGGTGCAGGGTGATTTATCTGAATTTGTGCTTACAAGTCTGCCCCTTCTCCGCAGGCTTTTGTATGAAAATGAAAAAAAGCTTCAGCAACTCAAGCTCTCAAATCACCCTGGTTTTGGCAGTTTCCCTGAGAAAAACAAGGACGACGTAATTTGCCACAGGGCCATGTTTCGAAATGCAGCAGGGGAATGCCTGTCCCCTGTCACATGCTTTTGCCCACTTCACTAAGTAACACCATATTTCAAGATCTTGCTATAGATGTAAATGCTTAGTCTCACAGCATCTTTAGAGGGATGTATAATAATATATATACACACAGGAAAACCTCTGAGTTCCTTGGCTTTGAGGAGCTTTATTGCTATCAAGTGTGGTACTATTATATACTGCATGTAGTGCCAAGATACCAGAGTTTGAGGTATTACTACCAGGCTCAGCTAGCCGAACATATTGGCCCTTAATCTAGTTCCCCTATGAGAAGACCTAGTATCATGTCCACTTGTAATCAGACCTGTGCAGCTGCCTAAATGTTCTTTTTAATTGGACTGAAGTTAATCACAGTAGGATTAATTTGAAGGGATCAAGGAAATTGAGTGATTTTTTGGTGGAAAGCAGATGGTTTCTTCTGGTTGGAATAAAGCTTTGAAAGCAATATGAGGTGTTTAACTTTTCAGGTTTACTTAGATTAAAAGCTCAGTGATTCTGTAACTTAACTATAGTATACTTAATCACATTTATGCCATGTCAATGACAGAACTCTTTGGAAATTAACTGTGTGGTTTTCAAAAAGAAGTGGCTTACTGACAGATACCAGCATCCAACAATCATCAAGCACTGTGAGGAGAGGTATGAAAACATGTGTTGAAAGCCAGCATAATTATTCCCAAGCAAACAAAAGTTAAGCACTGCTGTTTTTATGAGAACCAAGAACATCCTGTCTCTCCAAATGGCATAATGTGTCATTAATAAAATTAACCATAATAAAAGGACTAGTAGTTCCGCACTGACTTTTGATTTCAGCTGTTTCCCTTTTCTGCTTTCAAAGGGAGTTACCATAAAGGAGTCCAATATCAAAGTACAGAGCAAGTACATAGCCTCTTTAAAGTTGGCCACTAAAATTCAACCACCTCGGGCACATTTGAAAATCTAGACTTTAAATGTTATAACAAACTTATAGAATCATTTCATTAATGAGCTGCTGTTCTTTTTCTATTTCTTACATATGCATGAAAAATGCATTTGCACTTTCCTGTGCTTGAATGGTCAGAGACATCTTGATTTCTTTACAAAGTCAGGCCTTGCTGAAGAGCAGAAATTTGTGTGTGATGTTCACCTTGAACAAAAAAAGAAGCATGTCACTACAATGAGGATGCAAACTAGATGAAGCTGAACGAGGAAGAGAGAGAGAGCAGGTCTATGCAGCAAGAGGAGTCTGAGGAAAACTCAAACAGGGTTATGTTGATGAGTTTCTCAAACTCCAGAAAGAAAGTTTTCCCAAAATGACAAGCAGGTATGAGAACCTTAGGTCTCTAACCATGTGAAAAAGCATTTAGAGCTCACTCACACTCCATAGTCACTGATGTCCTGAACCTAATGTGAACAAAGCCATTTCACTTCCATATAGGGTCAAAGAAAGTAAGACAACTTTTATCAACCATTCTGACATTGATCCACAAGATCTTTTTCACGTCTTCCAAGGTTATGTACCTGGGACTGCTATGTACAAAACTGAGACCGGCTAAGGCAGGACTAATGTAAAGATCTATGTAGAGATGCTGAATTTTATTTTATAATTTTTCTTAGCACAGTTTCTCCCAAATTAAATCAATCAATTCAGTTCTGTCCACACTTTTTCTCTTCTGCTCAGTTTACAGCAAAAAAAACACCCATTTCTGCTTCTTTTCGAAAAGGAACAAACAGCAATGATTACTCAGCTAGGTTCACCCTTTGAAAAGGGGATCTTGACTTACTTGAGAAGTCTGCCTGCTTTAATTATATCCAATTATCTTGTGTAGGACTATTAAATAACACACATCAGTAATATTAGCCAGGTCAGAATACCATTATGGTGAAATGCATTCCTTCATCCAAAACTTCTAATCACAGATCCCCTGTGGTGCAAGACACTTTCCTACAGATGTGTCCCTTCATCTTCCACTTACTGTTAATAGAAGAACCAGAGCCTTCAGTATCATGATAGATAAAAGCCTCACAAACAGCTGCAAGTTTATCTTCACACACACAAAAAAAACCCCAACTGGTATGAGGTCAGCATTCCCTCTTTAGAGCTGGAGAACAAAGACACAAAGTGCCAGAGCAGATCCTCACCTCTTTCTGTGCCTGCAAAAATAGGAGCAGATGGAATAACAATAGATTCTGGAAAAGGAAAAATGGGGAGTCACTGGTAGAGAAGAAAGCACAGCATTAAGTGGAGAACGTTACTTCTGCATGCCCACAGGCTTGCAGTACTTAACCTCCTTACAACTAAATACAGCTTTATGCAGAGAAGGCTATAAGAATGAAATCCATTCAGATGTATTTTAAACTTCTTTAGACACAACATAACTATTCTTTTGCCATAAGCATGTCTCATTTAAACCCTAGGGTCCAGTTCTCCTTCTATTATAGGCATTTATTTAACATTTCATAATCTGCTAGTGCTGAGAGGCAATTTAGGGCAGGATCTCATAGTGATTATCACTTAGTGCAAAGGAGCTTATTACCTTACACTCACACACCAGAGCAGTCACTAGAGATATGCCAGAGTTTATATCACCTGAAAGTAAAGATTAGCTTTGAATATTAATAGATAACATGATCATATTTTTCAATAAGATTTATGTAACTACAGACTTGTTCTATTGTGAAGTTTTGCTTTTCACAATGTAATTAAAGGCAATATACATGAAGCTGAAGTTAACAACATTGTATA
>WBNH01010624.1:0-118375 GCA_013401255.1 Urocolius indicus
ACTTCTACCATTCTATAATTGTAGAAACCGGATAATGGAAGGAAAAAATAATGAAAAAAGTAAACCAACATCAATGAGGTGCTGGGTCAGGCTTAATGCCAGCAGCTGGGCTCTTTGCTGTGAAATGGTAGAACACTACCTCAATGTGTGTTGTCCCTGGCTCAGACCAGGCTGAATCCATGTTGTGGTTTGGCCCAGCCAGCATAGCAGCACCACGACAGTCTCTCACTCGGTGCCCCCGTTCACCCCCACCCTCATTAGGATTGTGGAGACCCCAGCGAAATGGGAGTAAAAAGATAAGCAAGGTTGTTGTGGATTGAGACAAGGGCAGGGAGGGCTCACTGCCAATTACGGTGCCGGGCAAAACAAACTCCAGTACTTGACTGAGAGAGGAAAGTAGGAAAGTTTATTCTACAAGAAACAGAATGGAATAAAAGCAAAAAAGGGAGTAGGATGATGAGAAAATTACAACCAGCACTTTAAGATCTCCCTCCCCCATCTCTCCTTTCTTCCCGGGCCCAGCTCACTGCTCNTTGCAGTTTCTGCAGTTACAGGGTCCCTCTCTCAGGACAAGGCCTCTTCTGGGCACAGGTTAGATGAGCTGCTTTGTCGTGGGTTCCTTCCCACAGTTACAGCTGTGAATAAAGGGTCCCTCCTTCAGGACACAGCCTGCTCTGGCCATAGTTTTAAAGAAGAAAATCACTGCCCCTGGCTCGGGGTCTGTAGTGAAGTGAATCGCTGCCCCTGGTCTGGGGTCAGCTTTATCAAAATGAGTCGCTGCTCCTGGTCCGGGGTCAGTTTTATCAAAATTAGTCTCTGCGCTGATGCGGAGTCTTTAAAGATCTGAAAATAAATCTCAGCTTCACCAGTTCTCTCCATAGAATGCAGGGGAGTCTCTGCTCTGGTACACCTCCTCCTCTCTTTCATCACTGACCTTGGAGTCCACATGGTTGTTTCTCTCACTGTTCCTACTCCTTGCACCACCACCAGCCAGAAGAAGAAGAAGAGAAGAAGAAAGAAGCAGGAAGAAGGCGGAGGAAAGCAACCTCCTCAGCTTCTTCTTAAAAAGTGATCGTGGAGGCGTCTAATTAGCTCAGCCCCAGAAGTGGGTCTGGCTCAGAGCTGGGGAGAGTTGCAAACAACTTCTTACAGGTGCTATCTTTACAGCCCCATCCCCCTTACCAGAAAAGGCTGTCATGTCAAACCATGACAATCCACAAAGTCCTGCAGGACAGGAGGATGCTCTTTGGTGGCCTTCAACCCACAGCAGAACATTTGAGTCATACATCCCTGTTAATCCTTGACTTCTTCCTGGAGACCTGCCAAATTTGTGGATGCATTCCCAGGGTCTGTCGTTTCCTCCTGAGGCTTCCCAGCCCAGTTATCACTGCACATAGGCAATGGCAGAGCCATTAGAAACCATTGACTGAGTGAAAAGATCGAAGACTAGATATTTTTCTTTCTCCTTATATGAAGAAAAAACAGCAAATTTCTGTGGTTGTTTTACACATAAAACTAGTTGTATTAAGGCAAATTTATCTGGGCTGCTTTTTAATCTGTCTTTTTTATTTCTCCTTAATTGTCATTGAGTTCAGGTGAAACTCCAAGCTGGTGGCATTCCTGGTGGCTTTGGTCCCTCTGTCCCCAGAGGTGGCCTTGGAAAACCTCCCAGCCAGGGCACTGAAGGCAGTTTTGAGCCTGGGACTTTCCTGGCATCTGACAGCAGTCTTCTTTGCTTTCCACTAGGCTGGGACAATTCCTCTCCATCCACTCGCACCCAGGATAGGACAGGTTCATCTCCAGTTGCCTCTGACACAGCACAAGCTGAAGGCTGCTGCTTAATTTTACTAGAGCTAGCTTCCCTTGCTATGCTTTGCTTTTTATTCCCACCCTTCGTTCTCCCAGAGACATAAGTGTTTGAATTAAAGTTCAAATTAAAGAGTTATTAAAGTTAATTATGAAGTTTGGCAGGCATTGAGCTCTCAGTTCCAACACATTTCAACTTTGGGGAGATGTGAAAGAATCAATCTGTTGCAATTTCTGTGTGGTGCTCAGTAAAAAAAATACACAAAATATAAAACTGGGAAAAATATTTGAGGACTTTTGCTGAACATATATCACAGCAAAGCTCGCTCTCTCTCTTTCTCTCTCCCCCAAACAATCTCTCCCCATCCAGGATTTGTGTCCTATGGGCCAGCAAAGGAAGAAATAGAAAAAAAATCCTATTAAATCCATGGCACATCCACCCTAATTATATATTTTCAGCTATTTTTACATTTTGCTGATGGGCTGGATCTGTGAGTCGTTGAGTGCTGGGAATGCAAAAGGGAACCTGTGTGCAGCAATGCTTGGAGCAGCTGCACCAAGAAAGTCATTAATGGTGTGGCAGTAGTCTGGGGGAGGGAGAGAGCAACATCACCCAAAAATGCAGCCCTATGTCCCCCAGCAGCATCTGGAGCCCCTTACTGCTCAGCAAATGCAAACTGCCCCACAGGCTGCTGCAGGATGGGTGCAGGGGCATCATATCAGCACAATGGGGATGACAACAGCAGAGTTGGAGATAATTTAACATTTGGGTGATCCAACAATATTTCTGTTTTCAAGCCATCTTTGGTGAATTGCTTTGGTTTAAAAAAAAAACCCTTAATGCTACCTGGAAAGATGGGTGAAAAATTAAAGCATTTTGTTTCTCCAGTTCTATATTGTGTATTGAAATGCTTTTGAAGTCATTAAAGATGTGGAAATGAAGTGAACGTTTTGTTTTGGATGATAAATGTTTTAATCTCCCCAGAGCATGGAGAGATACATCTCTATATACATATTTATATGCATTTATTTTGTTCTCTTTTCCTGAACACTGGATAAGCCACAAAGCCCTGCTTTTTGGTGCAGGCGGGAAACTGGAACAGCAGATCTATTTGGAGTTCAGATTGGCACCCATCCTTAATGCCGATCAACAAACCGTCAAGAAAGGGAGTTTGCTGCCTGCTTCCCTGGCATGGCAGGAGCAAACAGATATCAGCTAACACCCAGCAGTCCCTGAGCTGTGTCAAGGCTCGCTGATTGGAGCTGTGATGTGTTCCCTGCCACAGCTTGGCTGGCAGGAGCCAGACAGCCGTGATGGATTTGCTCTCGGCTGCTGCTAATGGTGGGAAAGAGCCTGGGGCACAGTGGTGTGTGAAGCAGGTTGGAAGCCTCTGAGTGTATCATTTAGGCTCTCATGTCAAAACGTATGTGTCCCATAAGCCAAAAAACCCATAAGCCCAAAAGATATGGAGATACTTGAGATTCAACCCATGCAGTTTTTCTTCTGCTTGCCAGGCTCATAGGGAAGGAAATTCATCTCAGGGGCATCCTTGGCCAGCTTCCCAGCCATACATTTTCCATTCCAAGCTGACCACACTGCTGGGAAACTGAGGTGGAAAGCTCCAAAGCCCAGATCTGGGGTTTTTTTTTAAGACTTCCCAAAAGAGGCTGCAATACTCTCTGATTTAGAGCAACTCATTGCTCCTGTGCATCAGCATCATTATTGGCTCTGTGTTGAAATCACCAGCCATGGCAGGTGAGGATGTGTGCATGGGAAGGTACACACTTTGGTTTTGCTTTGCTTCATGATGTGGAGAGAAACTCTTGTGATTTGCCTGTTTCACCAGAAAGCACTTGTGTTGCATCAGCCACTAACATAGAAATCGTGGAAACAATTGGATCATGTCCTCAGCAGCTTGCAACTGCTCCAAATTTGGTGTTCCAAAGCTGATTTGCACCAGTAGGACCCTCCTGAGCAGGTGTAGAGATGTAGCGTGTCCTGCAGACCTGATTCCCTCCTGCAGCTTTCTGAGCAGGGGAGAGCACTGTCTCCCAATTATGACTAATCTACTGATGTGTAATTTGCCTGTTCAAAAAGGTTTTCATTGTATTTTTTCCCTGGGCTTTGTGGAAGAGTAAAATTGAGTCCTCTACCTGATCAAATCCTTCTACACCCTCTGCATAACTCCAGTCCTTATCTTCTCTCTAAACACACCCTGTTGCAGGTTTTTTTGGGAATTAAAGGAGATGGCAAGCTTTGAGGAGTGAAGTATTACTTCACCTAATGTAATGTTGGTTAGTTGAAGGCCTAGCCCTGAGGACTTGTGGGACAAGAGCTGACAACCAGCACTAATACTTGCACCATGCCAGAGAAACCCAACCAAGACATTTCATGCCACACCAAGCAGCCCACGTAGAGGGAAAGATTTTCACCCCACTAACTAATCACATATTTAACCATGAAACACTCTGACGCTTTTATCAGATATATATGGAAGAAGAAATCTAAAGTTCCCCCAGCTAACTGCAAATGCTGCCAGCTTAATAATTCACACACGCCTCTGTGATTGCAGCCTACATTATATCTTGCTTTCATTACATATTCCTTTATTGAATTTCCACAGCATATATCAATGGCCTCTATAAGCTCCCACAGGAAAGCAAGCAGTGGCTTAGCACAAGTGTTTCAGGGGAGATCTCCTTTCATTTTCCAATTATCAGGTATCACGTCATCGTGTCTGACTGCTGCCTCCCTCCTACTTCCCTGCTAAGCCCAGTTTGTTGCTGGGTAAGTCTTAGTTTTGCAAGGGTGCTGGCTCTAATTTGAGCCTATCCCAGCATTTTGCTGAGCAAATTGTGACACAGACTCTCTTCATTTATATACATTTACAAGCAGCAACAGGTATATTATCAGCTCCCCCTTCAAATCAACTGTGCTCAACTATATGCTATGAAAAATACACTTACTTAGTGGAAAATTCACTTGTGTGACTGGCTTGCAAAGGTGGGCATCTAATTTTGCAATGAAAGCCAAGAAGGACACCTAATTTCATAATGAAAGTCATTAGGAGTAGGCTTGGACAATGCCCAAGCCAACCAGCCTCAGTGCTCCATGGGTGATGCTGAGGTGTGGGCACAGGCTGCAAAGACCACAGTGCAGCATATCACAGCGCATGGTTAGACACTTTAACACCAATCTACAGACTCATGGTGTCTGATGTCTTGCAGGAGGGTGACCCATTCCCTCCTCTATCCATACGTGACACCTTGGTCTGGTTGTGCCTGAACTCCCAGCTCCTAACAGGAGTCTGACACTGCCTGATAAAACTAGTCTCTTCCATACCTACTTATGAGGCTGAATGTTTCATTTGAGTTGTGACAGGTGAGCATTTGGTAGCCAGACCCTCCAAGCACTAAGATTTTATGTCAGTTGGAGATGGCCTCGGCTGCACTGAGGCTGGGAAAGCCCTGTCCCTCAGACTCTGCCCATGAAAGGTCATCACATCCTGCACTTCACACCACGTATTTATTCATACTCAGTTATGAAATAAATACCCCCTCAGTGGGCTTGTCTGTTGCAGGAGAGTTGATTTTATCCTTATGCAGTGTCCCTGGAAATTAAAGCAGTTTTACCAGGGAGAGCCCAGAGACAGAGGCTGGGACGGCACCTGCTGCTCTCCCCTCCATCACCATTTGCCCATGGGAATATATCTGGGGGCATTGCTCCTGCTTCATACCTAGGGAGAGATTAAACTTCTAAAGAATGCTCTTGGGACAGGGCCAGGCCTCTCTGAGATGCTACTCTTCAGTGCCAAAGCTGTGCACTGAGTTTCTGAGCCCTGTGATGGCCACTCTGTCTGCCTCAGCAGCTCCTGGTGCCACACCGGAGATGCTCGGAAGCCGTAAAGGAGGAATTAACCATGATTATGGAGCATCACAGGGCATAAACACCCTCTAAATCCTCTTTAATTACATCCTAACACTTAATTACATGGCAACTGGAATGTAAGTACAAAAATAAATATTTCAGTTTTATCTTCAGCAGGGGCACTGGTAATTAATTTTGGAGGGTAACATAGGTCCCTGCTGAACACAGGCAAGGTGTACATCCCATATGTATAAAACTAAAGAGGTGCTGCCTCCCAGGACAATCAAACCTCCCTCTCTAAGAGCCAGACATTTGCCAACCATTCCTCAGCCACTTCTCTCTTTCAGTCCGTCCATACATAGGCAGAGACTTGTGGACATCAGGGTCTGCTTGCTTTCTAAGCATGGAGGAAACCAAGCATGAGAGCTCCCACAAATAATTCATCCTACCTGAGCTATGGTGTCAAACCACAGCCTGTAACCAGTCAGTGGGATTCAGATCACTTTCACCTGTGGGCATGAGGCTTTATTTCTCCTTTGCTCCCAGCACTCAGCTCAGGTGCCATCAGCAAGTCCTTGTGCTCATGCAGCTGATGCTTGGCTGTCATGTTGCATCAGAGTCTACGAGTCAACCCAGATCTCCTCGGGGCTCAGCCGAAAAAGATGCAAACGATGCAGCTTGGGATGTCACATTGCCAAAACACCACCACCTGTTACCCCTGGCACAGAGCGAGTGTATGGCTTGATGAAGATGAAGGAATGTGCACCGAAGTGCAAAGTCACATTGAAGAAATCAGATGCACTACAACTTCTGTTGCCCTGTATGATCACTGTGTGCCACCAGCACAATCACGTGTCAACGGATAACAGCTCTGTGGACCAGGAGAGGAAAATCCCTGTTATTTTCACAGCTTTTTTTTCTTTTTTTTTTAATCACAATTAGGGGATTGATGCATTTTTTTTTCCCTGGGAACCTTAAGCAGCAGCACCTGGGAACTTGGTTTGCTTTCAGTCAAAGCAAAACCACCTGCTGAAGCCAAATGAGTGCAGGTTTTTTTAACTTGTTTTTGGTTTGCCTAGTCATTTATATCCTGACCCAAAGTCGGAGGAATGGAAAATAAATGCTCATCTGGTGTGTTTTTGCATTCCTTTTCCCTCTGTGTATCTTTATGCTGCAGAGGTGAAGCAGAGCTGATGTGACCAGAGTCATGCATGCTGTGGCTTTTCACCTACCTGCTGTATAACCTCCCATACTGGAAAAGATAAGATTTTCCTTCCTTTTTAAGATATTGCTGAAACTAAATCATGCCTTATGGCTGACTTACACACATATGCAACCTATAGCAGCAGGGATCTTGCTGTTTGAACCCTCTAAGAATTGATATTTTCTACTTGCCTTCCCATTGTAATTTCCCCCTGAATATTCAGAGCAGCAGCAGCAGACACTTGTGCAATGTATTTGGGGCTGGAGCAAAGCTGCCACAGTGGAGCTGGCTGTTGTTAGTTATTTTTCTCTGGCAGATCTTGTCCCAGGTCCCTTTTGGGGACCTGCAGAGTCTCCTCAGGAGGGGAACAGCCTTGTGGCAATGACCACAAGGAACCTGCAAATGTTTTCTATACTCTCCTCTTGAAAAGACAAGTGAAGAGAGCATGAGAAAGTCAGAGCAAAGAAATGAATTGTGTCCTGCTGCAGAGACTTCATTTGATAAATAATGTATATAGAGTTTGCAGTAATAACTGCTTTTTCCAACTCAGGCAGCCAGGCCGGGTTTGACACATCCTGGATATGCTCCTCCTTCCAGGAGGTGAACGGGATGACAGGCTCTTGCTCGCTTGGTGGGGAAGGCAGGGCAAGAAGTGACAGTCTCTGTTGTCTCAGATAGGTTAATTTGGGAGTTTTCTCATTTCTGAGGAGCCATGTGTATGTGTAGGGAGAGGAGGCAGTGTTTCCAGGCACTGCAGGAAGAAAGAGATGTGCTGGGAAAGTGTTTAGGAAAGCTCCTGAGGTTAACACGTGCCATGGACATAGAGCTGAGAGGAGATGTATAGCTCTGAGTCTGCACACAGGTACCAGCTGCCCCAGCACCAGAATGCTGCACTCTTACCTGTCCACCAGCTCTAGTCCAGCTCAATGGGGCTTCTCCTTCTCAGGACCACATCTCTCATCCTTCCTCTGGTAGGGAGGGGTTCCTCTCTGAAATCTCTGATCTTTGGCTTCAAGCATACTTTCCAAAAACCATGTGGCATCCCACATGGATGGGGTCCACCAGAAAGATAGGACCTTGGAAATGACCTGCTAAATCACCCCTTGTTATGCCTGCACAGCAGTGGGAACAAGGATTTCCCTTTGCCATCCCCTGCTGCTGTTACAAGAACATGAAGCAAGCTGGTTGCATTGCTTCCCTCCCCAATTTGCTATCTCTTTGACTCTAATAGACATTGCAGTAGGGCAGCCCAACTGGCAGGTTTGACTTCCTCCCTCTCTCTTCTGACATCTCAAGACATGAAGGTGGGAAAAAAGGGGCTGAAAGCATGTCTTTTTAAGAAGCCCCCCCAAAAGTGGAGAAATTCTCCCTACCTCTCTGCCATGATGCTCTTAAAAACCACTTTCAAAACAAGTCAGAAAAATATGTCCCTTCACAAAGAACAAGATGAGGCTCCAAATCCCTTAATGTTTCAGGGGCTCATTTTGGGGCTCCTAAAGAAGGGCAAGGGGGAATAGCAGAGAAGAGAGAAGAACTGTGGCCATGGACTGAGTCTTGGAGGCCATGATGGCCTAGGGTTCTCCTAACCTGGAGGAGCCTATCTGGACCCAGCAAGTGAGAGGGGCTCACAGGTGTAGAACAGAGATGGTCTGGACTTTTAGGTTTAGTAATCCTCTACAATGTCAAGCTAAAGTGTGCAGTCAAAATGCCATATTTACTTAGGTTGTACCTTCCTGCTAGCTGGGACAGCTGCCATGGACACATCTGGGTCTGAGGAGCTGGCTGGGCCCCTGCACAGCTTCCCCTAGTACAACTGGAGGTATATGAAATGGCTTCAGTCAAGATATTCCAGAAACAATACTCTTGAGTCATTTTTATAGCAGGCTTTGAAGGTTTCTACTGGAACGACTCAATTAAAAATAGATTTGCTTCTGTTGGACTTTGGCAAAAGACCTGGGCTATCACGTTAATGGAGGTGAGTGGGAAAACCCATATCACTCCCTGGTTTGCAGCCCTGTGGAGGAACTGGAAATAGGCTCAGTGCTTTCATTGGAGAGAAAAACAAGATCCCTGGGAAAGAAAAAGAGCTGTAGTCAATGTGGGCTTGCACCAGCTGAAGATCTGAGTCAGAGTGAGGTTTTATTGCCCTATAATAGGTAAGTACCTAGTTAAGGAGTGGATATAAATGCATAACATAATATCATTGTGCCTGAAACTAGTGCAGGGCATGGGAGCTTGGAAGCAAGCCCACTGCTTTGTGATGGTTTTTAAGACAAATCTTGGATTTTTGCACACTTTAGTTCTCCCACTAGTATTGTAAGTATTGTGGTTAGATTGTTCACAACCGAGCCTTTACAGTCAATTTTAAGGCTGTTTTTGTGCTAAAGAACTACGTGGAGATGTAAGGCTCGGGATGAAGGAGATCCCTTCAGTCAGTGACAGGCAGTGATAAATGGGTCAAAACTCATCTTTGGGTTGACTCCTGTGGTCCCTAGTGTCCCAGAAGGCTGGCTCAGCACCTCACAGGATTTCTAAGCCAAAATTAGCCAGAGTCAGTTGAAACACACTTTTTTTTGGCCTGCCTTTGCTGCCCTCCTTTGCTTCTGATCAAACAGATAGATAAATAATGATAAATAACACACTATGGCCATCTGAGTAAGGCTTGCTGATGAGAGAAACGAGGTCACTTGGGTAGCAATTGCAGCACCGTGGGAGGACAGGAAACAGACAAAAATATTTGCAGTAATTTGAAAGCAAGGAATTATTGACTGCATCCTATTCCTGCAGAAAGTGAGAAGCAAACACTCCTTGACACCTGCTGGGAGCAGGCAGCCCTGTCAAATTAGGCAAACTCAACCTGCTAATTGAGGTGGACATAGACTGCTTTTCACTCACCTTAAACAGAACAAATTGTACAGTTGTCAGAGAGCTATCCTGCTATATGGCTACATCTTGTCACTCCCTGTATTCCACCTGCCTCCAGCCTCCAATGGGCTGTGCAATGAGTGCTATACAATTAAAATTTTCCCTTCAAAATCAGAAAATTAGACACTGCTGCCTCTGCTACCTGTAATGCTGAGCTGTGACTACTCAATAGGGCCAAGTCTGGAAGCTGGGCATTCCTGGAAAACTGCAGGTGAGGCCACCAGCCTGGAAACCTTCAGATGTATCATGACAGGACTGATCAGACCTCTGTGGCTTTGCTAAAGTTCAAAGAGTGGTAACAAGAGAAAACACTCTGAGGTTAAAGCCTCTGGGAGATTTGTGCAAGAAGCTGTGGGTGGGAAAATGAGTGGGAAACAGCAGAAGAAACAATTCATCTTAACTGGCAAGGCAGGATCACACCTGGGAACAGCCTTGGGTGGTTCCTTGCTTGCAAGGGACAGATTCATTGACATTTCAGAGGGGTCCTTCTTGAAAGTGGACCAGCCAGAAGGTAACACCTCAACACTTGCACACAAGTACAATGTCTCCACATGAGTTCTGCGGGGTTGGAGGACCATTAGGCTTTCAAGCAGGCTTATATTCTGGCACAGCTATGTCCATTTTGAGAGGATTGTTTTACCTTTTGGGATATAATTCAGTCCTTTGATGTGGCTGAATGAGTAGGGTGGGCAGCAACAGTCATTTAACCCCTACTCTGATCCTGGTCATGCTGTTTTGCTTTGAATACCTCTTGCTGCTGCCACTGCCGCTTATCTTCTTTGAAAAATTAGAGATTATATAGGGCTATCTCTCTATGAAATGCTGGGGTGACACCCTAATGAATAGTACCATGAGCTGGTGGAAATTCATTTCTGTGTAGAGGTGCCAATTTGATATTCCACTGTAGATAGATATTTAATTACCCAAAGTCTTCTTACTCTGGTGGGAATATCTGTGGAGCACTTTTCTTCCACAAAGTCCAAAATACTCTACTAAAACATGTATGAGAAAGGAGAACAGAAAGCTTTGTAATGGTCCTATCAGACATGTTCTTAGCTGGGCAATAATAGGGACAACTCTGCCACTGAAACTGCAAAATATTAATTTTATGATCTGATCTGAAATTTAGGTGAGTTCTCTTCTTATCTCAGCTGGCCCTGCCCACCTCTAATGTGGCATTTGGCTGGTCCCTAGGCAATAAAACTGGTCTGTGGTGTCTCTGATCCCTCACTGTCTTTTATAAGTGAAACACATGGAAAAGAACATTTTAACACAAAGCTTGGCTAGAAGATCAATATTAGCTCCACATATATTTTTATCTAATATTTGGTTTTGTAGGGCTTTGGGGGAGAAAAAAAAATTGTTTTTCAAGCTGCACATGGAAGTGACAAGCCCTACTACCAGTTTCTGGGCTTTTGTCATTAAACCCATCATTGAGACATCAGGGTCAAAGCCATATGGCCGGGGGCAGGCAGCGACCCACAACTGCCCCTACTCATCTCAGACCTTCTCACACCCAAATAGATCACAGAATCACAGAATCTTAAAGGTTGGAAGGGACCTTGAAAGATTATCTAGTCCAACCTCCCTGCCATAGCAGGATCACCAGAGTAGGTCACACAGGAACTCGTCCAGGTGGGTTTTGAATGTCCCCAGAAAATGAGACTTCACAACCCATCTGGGAAGCCTGTTCCAGTGCTTCCTCACCCTCACAGTCAAGAGGCTTATCTTTGTGTTCCTTTGGAACCTCTTACGTTCCAGCTTATACTCATTGCCCCTTGTCCTATCACTGGACATCACTGGACACCGTGCCTGGCTGCATTGTTCACATCCATCTAATAGATGGACACTCTAATGCCAAGCTATGGTCGATGTTTAGCCTATGGTGTTCTGATGGAAGGTTTTCTGATTGTAAGTCATTATAATTCTTTCCATTTATGATTACATTTCCTGGCAGGGTAATCTATTCTGTTAGATGTAGGCCTGCCTTGGCAGGTTTGGAGAAACCAAAGAACTACCAAGAGTTGCTAATAGTAATTTTGAAATTCCCTCTTCTTCACCTTGTGCTTCTCCTTTCTAAAGCTGCTGCAGCTCTCACAGGTGAGATGGATAACTGGAGGAGGTGGTACCAGCCAGGAGTAATTAGGCTGCCTGATCAGCTTCTTTAAGTCCATGTGGCTCTACTGCTAATGAAGTTTGGAGCAGTATATGGAGGGTAAGGGGAGGATTGTGTGTTCTGGGGGGAAGTAAGTATCTGGTTAGTGGTGCCCTAGACAGGCAGAAGGTATGGATAAGAGGGAGAAGAGAGATGGCTGGTTTTGTAAAGACTGTGCTTACAAGAAGAACATTTCAAGTCTGGTGGAGTGTTCATGACAATGTTGCCTTTTGATAATGGCCAGAAGTGCCAGAGGACCCTGGAGTGCTGCTTCTGCTTGGTTCCAATATATGTATTAGCATGTTGCTGGTCTGCCATCTGATAGCCTCTGAGAAGGTGAATGCTGCCTTGCTGGCGCAGTAGGAAATGCATTGATCTTCTGTGACCTGTGTCCTGTGCTCTGGTGTTGAGGTGTGCTTATTGTATTGACTATCTATTGTGCTCCTTTCTCTGTAATGCTGTATCCTGTGTAGTTTTTTGTATCTTGCACTTGAATACACTTATACAAAGACATAATCATGTATAGGTGTTCCATTTTTATGATGTGTGGTGGACCTCTGCTCTGTGTGAAGTTGGGATGCTAGAAGGACACAGCAGCTAACTGTAAAGGTTTCAAGTATTGTCTTTAAAACTTCACACCCTGAAAAGAAGAATGCTTAAAAGCAAACATCTAATCCTGAGCTCCTCAGAGCTGGCTGTCAAGCATGGGATGGGAGAAGATGAGGTGGAAGGTCTCCTTGTTTCACCCATCTTCCTATCCCATGTTTCCTGTCATTGTTTTTGAGGGGGGCTTGGTTCATGCTGGGACTTCATTGTGTGCCCAGCTGATGCTCTGTATCTCAGAGATGCTTTTAAATCTCCCCTGTGCTGCTCTCATAACTCTATCGGTGTCTATCACAGGCTTTTCTACTTCTCCTGAGTGACAAGGGGACCCTGAACATGAGTGCTTTGGAGGGAGCATACAGACTTTGATGTGATTTAAGCAAAGCTTAGAGAAAGACTTGAATACAGTAAGATGCTCTTTGCTTGCCCAAGCCACAAGGAACGATTTATCTTTTGTTGTTGTTGTTTATTTGATTTTTTTGTTTTTAAAAACAAAAGATTTTTTCTGATTTTAAGAATTTGCAGGTAAACTGGTGATTTTCAAAGTCACTGGAGTGCACAGTCCTTAGCTGCACAACTACAGCCAGAGTTATCCAGCATGTATAAGGCTTTTACAATGGACTTCTGAGGGAGTTAAAATGTGTTTTTCTTTAGATAAATTTCCTCTGTTAAATATCTGCTGAGTTTGAGTGAAACCTTCTCCTGTAAGGGCTGAACAGACAGTGAAGGTGGGAGCACTTGTGAACAGCATCTTGGGCTGCAGCCCAACCATGGGGATGGGGACAATAGGTGTCCTACAGGCACCAGGGCATCAGTTGGTGCTCTGGAGACGATGGAAACCTCTGCCCTAAGCAAATTAGGCAACTACAATCCATGTACCCTAGGGCTACTTCTGGGTGCTTTGCCTGGATTATTGCCCTGGGAAATGATAAAGGGTGGCTGTTAAAGCTGGAAAAGGAGCCTCATTCCAGCTGAATGAGGAGAAGCTGCTGGACCCCAGATGGGGCACAGCTTCCTCTGAGCTGCCATGTATTCTCTCTTTCTCCCTGATCTGGCTTAAAACACCAGCAGCAACTCAACAAACCCTTTTTATTTTTCTTACTGAATGTAATGTTTTGCATTTTCACTGTGCTTAAACCACAGGATAATGCTTCTGCATGTGACAATAAACCTGTTGGATCCCCCACTGAAGTACCTGCCTTTCCAAGGAGCTTAAGTAATATTTTTCAAAAAGCACTCCAGCAGCCTCTGAATTCCCATGGAGCACTCAAGGATGTGTGACCTGAGGCTTTGGTGTTATGAAACCAATCCTGAAAAAGCCTGGAAATTTATTTATGGCTGTGTGAGAGGCACACAGGCCTTGGAGACATGGGAGGGATGACGACTTGTTACTCGACCCTGGAAACACTTCAGTGTCAAACCATGGCCACGAGTGCAGCTGTGGTGGGTCTGTCCATCCTGCAGCAGACTTGCTCATGATCTTGCTGGGCACTTTCTACCATGAGAAAATCCCAGTTTATGTTGAGCTGAACTTAAAAAGAAGGACCCTTGCTAGTTTGGGGAGCATAAATCACAGCATCATGGAGTCTTAAGGGTTGGAAGTGACCTCAAAAGATGGAATGCTTAAAAATGTTGGTGTTGACTGAGTCCATTCATCCAACGCTTCTCCAGTGGCTGTGCTCACACACCTCTGCCTGCTTCAGGTCTGTAGTTATGTTCTTGTTAGCCTGGGATTTTCACAGAATTGTAGAATGGTTTGGGTTGAAAGTGATCTTTAAAGGTCAACTAGCCCACTCTCCCTGCAATGAGTGGCGACATCTTCAACTAGATCACGTTACTCAGAGCCCTGTCCAACTTTACCTTGAACGTCTCCAGAGGTGAGGTATCTACCACCTCTCTGGACAAGTTGCATTGGTGTTTCAACACCCTCATTGCAAAAATGTTCTTCCTTATATCTAAAGTTGGTTTGGGCTAGATTAAGAGAATTTGCCTGTATTTCATGTCAGCCTTCCTTGGCATGTTAAAAAATGTGGTGTTTTTTTTCCATTTGCTGTGACAGCAGGAGCTTAAATTGGACCTTAACTAGACATAAAAGTGTATTGGTTGTGGAAGTCCCTGCTTCCCAGGGCTGGGAGGCAATACTGTTACTGCTGGAAGGGACCGTCTCATTGCAAAATACAGAGAAACGGGACCTGGGACAGGGTAAGTCANAATCACAGCATCATGGAGTCTTAAGGGTTGGAAGTGACCTCAAAAGATGGAATGCTTAAAAATGTTGGTGTTGACTGAGTCCATTCATCCAACGCTTCTCCAGTGGCTGTGCTCACACACCTCTGCCTGCTTCAGGTCTGTAGTTATGTTCTTGTTAGCCTGGGATTTTCACAGAATTGTAGAATGGTTTGGGTTGAAAGTGATCTTTAAAGGTCAACTAGCCCACTCTCCCTGCAATGAGTGGCGACATCTTCAACTAGATCACGTTACTCAGAGCCCTGTCCAACTTTACCTTGAACGTCTCCAGAGGTGAGGTATCTACCACCTCTCTGGACAAGTTGCATTGGTGTTTCAACACCCTCATTGCAAAAATGTTCTTCCTTATATCTAAAGTTGGTTTGGGCTAGATTAAGAGAATTTGCCTGTATTTCATGTCAGCCTTCCTTGGCATGTTAAAAAATGTGGTGTTTTTTTTCCATTTGCTGTGACAGCAGGAGCTTAAATTGGACCTTAACTAGACATAAAAGTGTATTGGTTGTGGAAGTCCCTGCTTCCCAGGGCTGGGAGGCAATACTGTTACTGCTGGAAGGGACCGTCTCATTGCAAAATACAGAGAAACGGGACCTGGGACAGGGTAAGTCATCAAGGGATCATATCTGCTCATGAGCAGCTGGTCTGTGAGCACTGCTGAGCACTGTGGAGCATCCCATGGGTGCTGCTTGAGGTCCTGGCTTCAGTCTCTGTCTGGCTGCTGGAGTAATGTGTTGGTTGGCAAAGGCAAACTGAGGCATATCAAAGTAGCTAACAAACCTGCATCATGTTAAACTGCATAGTTTTAGCTGGAAAATTATTCTGAAGCCTGAGTATTTCTTTTAAAGGATATCTCTCAAGCCATGTTTCAGAATAACTTTTTTTTTTTTTTTTTTTTTTTTTTTCCTTCCTCCCAAGCAACCTCTAAGGGGAAGGAGGAGAAGTCACTGCAAAGCCAGGATTTTCGTGGGTCTTGGTGTCCTGCTGCCAAACCTGGCTGGAGGGCTGATGCTAAGAAAGCAGACTGATCTCTGCAGTGAGCCAGATACTGCCCATGAGCTGAGCTGGCCAGGGAAGAATAAATTACCCAAATACAGTGCTCCAAAGAGCGCAGCTGAGCCTGCAAGGGAGGCAGCACTGACACAGGAGCTGAGGGATGCAGGTAAGGATTTACAGCATAGTGGTCACAGCCTTATGCACTGGCTACCTAGTGCTTATTATGCTCTTTCAGATGCTTTCTGTGCTTAATTTTTCTTTCCTCCCTAAAAATGAGTGCCTTGTCAGTTGTGGGAGGCAGCTGATGTTGCTGCACACCTAGCGTGTTCAGTTCAGAGCTGTGCCTCCAACCTCTTGGACTTTGCCACTTCCTCTCCCCTTGATTCCAGTGTCCCCTAGTGGGGGGGGGGCTTTGGGACAGGGCTGGAACTAAAAATATATTTTTCCTTTCTAATTTTATTTTCAGACCCAACCCCTATAGTGCAATATCAGATCTGCTGCCACTTGCCCAAAAACTGATGCAGACTGGGCTGTCGCCCAACTCATCAGTTCAGTCCTGG
Organism: Urocolius indicus; assembly: GCA_013401255.1. Lineage (NCBI taxonomy): Eukaryota > Metazoa > Chordata > Aves > Coliiformes > Coliidae > Urocolius > Urocolius indicus. Next base: position 16,359 of record WBNH01010624.1, read on the forward strand.
TGTTTATCTGTTGTGGTAGATGATGTCATGGCCCATGGCTCATCAACAGTGTTTGCAGAAGACAACCTCTTCCCTCAGCTGTGTATATAGCAGGCCAGGGGCAGCAAGGACACCTTGGCTATGCTAGAACCAGCTTCTGTGATGTCTCTACCTTGTGCACACTAGCTGTGGGTAAGGTGCTGGAGCAGCAGCTTGCACCCCTGGAAACACTGCTTGGTGCTGCAGGCTGGTCATGAAGCTGGTGGGAAGGTGCCAGGACATTGCTGTGACATCTATTTTATGTTCCTAAGTGAGGAGGCTATGGAAGAAATACCCCTCGGAAGTTGTGTGTATGACTGGGATGGCTGCTCAGCTGTAATCCCCCTGAGCAGCTCCAAGGGAGAGAGATCCAGCCTAACATCAAGTGTTTCCCACCATATGTGCCACCACACTGTTGCCCAGTGAAAGGACCTGTGATGCTGCAGGACCTGGACAAGGCAGGCACATTGCTTGCAAGACTTGCAGAGGATCTTGGATCAGAGGACCTGCTTTTTCCTCTTCCTCCAAGCACTTCACCTCCTCTCTCTGTCAGACCCTGTACCTCTGAGCAGCCCAAGAATTCAGAAGAAATCAACATTTTTAACATGTAGATGAAGTGAAATCCCGTGTCTGGGGGAGGAGTGAATGCACACACATCCATGCAGGTACAAGCTGAGCAATGCCCATCATGGAAACTCTATGGTGGCTCAGTATGCCTGTCTCTCCTCTGGGTCAAAACCAGCAAATCTTTAATTTCTACACCACCAGCAACATCACTGCTGATGGCTTGGCACAGTCATCCTCAAAGGTGAGGGGAAAGGTGCACCAGGGCTTGCAGCAGCCTGTTCCCACAGGAGCTGGTTTGACTCCCAGTTTTTACATGGATGACAGTGGATTTTTGCCCACTGCTTATGACTTTTTTTTTTTTTCTTTTAATATATAAAACACCCAGCCAGGGTCTTTTATTACTTGGACATCACAGCAATGGCTCTGTTAGTTTGTCTGGCAAACCCTGGGCTAGAACCTGTGCATTTAGGTTCAGCCCAAAGCAGGGTGTCAGTGAGACCTGTGAGCTCTTACTCCTTGGCTGAGACATACCTGAATTTTATTCCAAACTGAGTGACTATGGATGCCAAAAGGGGAGAGTAACTCACAAAGCTTTGCAGGGCTTCAACTAAGAATTAAGAAGAAACTGTAACTTTAAAGAAATGTAACCTGAGTTACACTTCCTGGCTTTTCTTTTTACCCCCTTGAAAGCAATACAGAGCTTATAGAAAATGGCTTTCTTACAGATTTCTGTGGATCATGCTCTGCCACAAAAAAGCTCCTGCATTGGATAGTTAAAACTGCTATTAGCAACAGCATTCTGAGCTATTAAATCCTACAGGTTCCAGGGTACCTCCATCAGCTGCATTGTTATTGCATCATATAGGATTTTCCCACAGGGTACAGTTTCTTAGGGAGCTTAACTGTATGCACCAACACTCGGGCATCTACAACAGTCAAATTACATCTTTTCTCTTGTGTAACAGGAATTTTATTTCCCCTTTTATATTCTTCTCTCTCCCACTATTTCAGACATGTCCTGAGGTTTTGCCCAGATCATGTGGGCTTTCCCCTCTGGCAATGGGGCTGCTCACCCAGGGGCTTAGCTTGTGTGGGGCAAGGTTTCTGAGCCCAGGCCACAATCAAAGCAAGTATACAGTGCCTGAAAAAGTTGATTTAAAGTTTTTTAATTATTGTCTTTGCTATGCCTGTCCATGCTAAGATGATCTGTGCAAGCTTGGGGCAGCCAGCTATGGCTGGAGCCAGCTCCTTGAGTGACCACTATATGCTTGTTACTGCTTTTCTACACTTCTGCCACACTTCAAGGCTGACAAGCCTCTCAGTGGTAGCAGGATGTGTCCCTGTGACAAGGTGTGAGGATGCAAATGATACCACCAGGAGCAGGAGCTGGTCCCATTGCTGCAGCAGACCCAGTATGTCTGGGTCCCAGCACAACACTCTACTCACCCAATAGCACCAAGTCTTGCTGCAACACCCACCTCAGCACCCAGATTTGTTACCCTGGCCAAAGTCACCTGGGTTACCATAGAGCCTGGAAGGACTTTGGCTGCTGCCCAGAGGCTCTGAAGACAACAGACTGGGAACTTGATGAAAAGCAGGTGTCAGAGAGCAAAAGGGGTGAATTTGGCCATGGGGGTTTCCCTCAAGCAGAAAGGGAAGTCCTGCTCTGAGTGTCCCTCTGGCAGCCAGCATCAGGTCAGTTGTTTGTTTTGTTTGTTTGTTTTTTGGTGGTGTTTTGTTTTTTTTTTTCCATTTTAACCCTGGGTACTTTTCAGTGTGGATAATATTGTTGTAGCACTTAAAGACTGGTTGAACAGAGAGCTCTGCAGGAAAGACGGCTCCAAATGGCTTAAATGCTTTATATCAAGACTGGTGGGCAAGACATTGATCCTTTCCAGCTTCCATGGTAGTGCCCTACCATGCACTACCATGGGTTTCTGTGTTTTGATTCTTTTTCCTTTCCTCTGCTCTGGCTTTTTTTTTTTTTTTTCCCCAGGTTTTCCTCCTACCTCAGGCAGCTGTAAGCAGCTCTGTTTCAAAATGATTGGTAAGTATCCTGACCTCTTGAAATCCTCATGCAAACTCCTCCTGAGCTTCCTGGCCAGATTTGTACAGAACATGAGGGATGACTTCCTAGTACAAACCTCCCAAGAAAAAGCATGTGAAAGGTGACTATTACAGTTTCTCTTCAGGACTCCATTGCCTTCCTTGATTTCTGTTTCACAAATGTGCTCACCAATTTTATGACTTGTTATTTATGGAGGCTGGAGTCTCTGTTGATGACAAAAATGGGAGCTTTTGCTACCAGCTTCCCCAGGCAGCCACATCTGGTTAGTCATTAAGGGCTCTGTGTACAAGCTCATCCTGAAGTCAAGCAGAATTTCTTTTCCAATTTCCCTTCCTATCCTTCACCCTTGTTCCCTGTTTTCCTTTTGGGAGACCTGTTGTAGTGTATTTTTTCCCCCCTTGTATCTAGCAGAGTTTGATTTGGTGACTGGCCAGGAGAGAAAGGACTTGCAATTGCTTTGTCTTTTGGTGGGTTAGGTTATTGTGACTTCATGGTTTTCTGTTGGGGAAGTGATTAAGAAGAAAAAGTCACATCTGTGACTGAAAATGGACTTTTGGTGACAAAAAAAAAAAAAAAAAGTCCCTAGGTTATCTCAGAGGCTGCTGCAATCTCCTGCATTCTTTTTTTTTCCTAATTTTTTTGATAGCTCTTCTATTTATTTCACAGGTGCTTGAGCATTTGAAGGACACTTCTCCCCTTCTCAGGCATGAGCAGATGGTACTTTAAACCCATTAAACCCTGTCTCCTGGAAGCAGGAGTAGAAAGGTTTTGGGGATTTCTGGGTGAAACGAACTGAGGGGTGGCTGGTGGAAATGGGCTCATCATCTTGTTGGTTGATGGGTGAAAAGAAACTTTCTTTTCTGCTGTCGAGTTGGGGATTGGCAGAACCAGAGGCACTTGATGTATATGAGAGGCCCTCATCGGTGGGAAATTGGGATCCCCTTAATAAAGAAAGGCAGCTGGTTATGCCATTGTGCTGTCAAAGTGAGGAGGTGCCACATAGCCACAGGTGAACAGAACTGCCAACAAATGGCAGGAAAAAGAAACAGGCAGTGAGATCAGAAAAGGGATGAGAAAGCAAATAACATGAAAAATGTGTCTGTACACATGGTGGAGCAAGGCAAGCAAAAAGGCTGATGTTGACCTCTTAGTACTTTGCTGAAATTAGGACTTAAATAGCATTATAGGGACTTGGTGGGATAAATAAGACTCAGTGTGACTTGCTGGGGAAAGGCAAATGCAGAATGAAGGAAAGGAGCGCACCAAGAAAGGGGGCATACTTGTCCTGAAGGTTAGCAAGGGTCTGAGAACAGGCAACTTCAATATGGGTAGCTTAAATGGGGTGGAACTGGTGGGACAGACCTCATGCGAGTTAGAAGGAGGAGGTGGGTAAACATGAGAGACTCTTCAAACCCTAGATACCTCCACAGGGTAGTAATAGCATCTGGTAGTAATAGCCTGGTAGTAATAGCATCTTCAACTCTGCTGACAGCTCTTGGGCCAGTGATACAGCAGGACAGAGCCATTCAGCTCCCTGGGTCTCATTCATTTCCCAGCATCTCATTTTCACTGATGGTGAAAGCTCCTGGAAAAGATGCTACTTTAGGCTTGATTTGGGTTAATAAAGCAGAAGTGGTTGAAAAAAGTGGAAAATAATTTCAGGAAATAAGTCACCAAGTAACAGAGCTCACAATGCCAAAAGAAAGAGAGGAAGAACAGCTAAGTAAGGATAATGGGCTGTAAAAAAAAAAGACTTGGGCAACCAGCAGATAGCATCTTGAGGGAAGATAAACTAAGAGTGTAGGGAAGATAACAATCACGTAAAGTGACTGCTTTAAGGGCACTACAACAATACATCCTGATGCAGAAGAACAAGAAGAAGGTGGCACAGAGATCTGATGGCCCTAGACCTCAAGGAGATTTGCAGAAAGGGGAACTGAAGTCAGAGACCCAGCAATGGGGAAGACAGAGCGGTGGCTGTGCAGCTACAAATTGGAGATGTGAAGGTGCAGAACAAGCTCCTGCAGGCTGTCCACTTTAAGGTTGGACAAAAAAGTCTTTATAAATCATAGAATCATTATCATTGGAAAAGACCTTTAAGATTGAGTCCAACCACTCACCTCATACTGCCAGGCTCATCACTAAACTAAACCATACTGCTTGGCTCCTTATCTATGTGCCTTTTGAGTATCTCCAGGAATGGTGACACCTCCCTGAGCAGCCTGTTCCAATGTTTAATAACCCTCTCAGGGAAAAAGTTCTTCCTACTCTCCAATCTAAACCTCTCCTGGTGCAACATTGAGCCTATTTCCTTGTGTCCTATCATTCATTATTTGAAAGAAGAAATTGACCTCCACTTCACTACAGCTCCCTTTCAGGAAGTTGTAGAGAGTGACCGTATGTTCCCTCAGCCTTCTCTATGCTAAACACCCCCAGCTCTCTCAACCACCTCTCATCAGACTTGTGCTCCAGACCTTTCACCAGCTTTATTGTTCATCTCTGGACACTCCAGCACCTCGATGTCCTTCTTGCAGTGAGGGACCCAAAACTGAACACAATACTAGAGATGCAGTCTCATCAGTGCTGAGTTCAGGGGGACAATCACTTCTTTGACTTGCTGGCCACACTATTTCTGATACAAGCCAGGATGCCGTTGGCCTTCTTGAACACTGCTGGCTCATATTCTGCTGCTGTTAATTAACACTCCCAGGTCCTTTCCCACCAGGCAGCTTTTCAGTCCCTCTGACCCAAGTCTGTAGCATTGGCTGGCATTGTTGTGGCCCAGGCTGAGGACCCTGCACTTGACCTTGTTAAACCTCAGGGAGCTGGTCTCAGCCTCTTGATCAAGCTTGTCCAGGAAGAAGTGGAGCTGAGGAAAGACCAAGAACATTGCTTAAATTGAGGAGGAAAGCTAAGGGATTCAATGTGGGCTTTGCTTCAGCCTTCCCTTGCACCTAGCTAATTAGGACAGGATGATTACTCTGGGCAGGAGCCCAGCTCAGGGAAAAGACCTTCCAGGGTATTTAGATCAGTCAGGTGTGCTCATTTTGGCAGGGTCTACTGAAATCCACCCTGGGCGTACTTCCAGAGCTAACTCAACCTTGGAGGTGTCCAGAGTTTCTCCAACATTGCAGGCTGGGAGCTGCAGCAGGGCAACCCCAGGCTTCAAAAGAGGGAGCAATGCAAGAACCAGTTATACAGCAATCAGTTTGTAAGAACATGAAAGGTAATCAGGTTAGAAAGTAACAACTGATATGGGTTTGTCAAGAAGTCAAGGGAAACCAACCTAATTTTTCTCCTCTGGCAGGATAACTGGGCTAGTGGGTAGGGGAGCAGTGGCAGACGGGCAAGGGCTTAACTGGTAGTGTTTTGCAAGCAGTTGTAGGAGGGTAACCTGCCTCATAGGAAGGGTCAGGGACCTTGGGCTGAGCTTTACGGGAAGGTGAAGAGCAGATGCACTGCACAGAAGTTAAAATGAAAACCTCAGTGCATGATGTCAACTGCTTTCTGAATTGTCCCCTTAGAGTAGCACCTGTATTGCTGCAAGTTAATGTGTTTGTTTGTGTGTCTGTTCTGATGCCTCAAGGACCAGCTCTGCCCTTGCTAATTCTACTCATGGTCATCAGCTGGTCCCATCACTGCCATCTCTGCTGCAGAGGCTCATCATCCTTACTGTGGGCATGTGGCCACCATCAGCTGCTTTCTACCACCTCATCCCTGTTTCCTAGCTTCAAAACTGTGAAAGGCAGCCCTGTCCTAAAGCAAACCTTGGAGGGCTTGCCCAGGTCATTTGTCATGGTGTTTTTTATTGTCTCCTCTGCCTTGTGCTGCAGCACAGTATCTGCCTTCTCCAGGATCTGCACCTCCACCTTGTGTCTCCAGGGACTGCAGTCCTGCCATGCTCACTGTGTGGGTGCATTTGTCTTAACAATTGACCCCTTCAGTTATTATTAGCCTCATGGTCACCTCCAGTACTGCCTGTCATGATGAATTAGAAATAGAGTCTTCTCTGTATCATAATCCTCGTTAAACTAACCATCCCTTCTACCTGCCGCAGTCATCACCTCATTGTAACTCCATTACCTTTAACAACAACTCCATTACCATCCATTATCTTCCCTATAATCTCCTTTACAAGGCTGTTATCTGCACCTCCTCCTTTACAGCCATCCCCTCCTCAATTACGATTCCATTATCATTATTACCACCACATTACAGTCATAATTATTCCCATTACAATTTCGGGATCCACATCTCCACCCAGACGAGTTGGTGTCTCCCCCAGACCCATCTCCAGCAGCATGCCTGGCTGGCTCAGCCTTCTTCACTGCCTTCATCACCTACCCCTGTTACTGCCACCTTCTCTGCCTTTGTAATTATCCCCACGCCAACGGTCTTGTTTTAATTATTTTTCATTATGGTTTTATAGCCTTTTGCTGTTATTGCTTGTTTTATCAGCCATTCTCCTCTCCCTGAAGGATCACAGTTGGGATGGGTACGAAGGAGCTGTGACTCAGGTCAGTGATATTATACTGATTTGCACCAGCCCTGAGCAGGTACCTTCACAGTACTGCTGTCCTCCATCAAGCTTCCAACACTTCCTCTCTTTTGCAGCTCTAATTTTTGATGCTGTCTTTTTGTAATCCTTCAGCTCATCCCTGTAGCAGTTTCCCTGACAAGCATCACCACCTCGTCCAGTTGGTTGTGCCCCTTCTCCTCCTGCCTGGGTGCAGGAGCACCCCTGACCCTCTGATTTTCCATACTTGGAGCTGGACAGCTCCAAGGGACTGTTTATTATTTTAAAGAAGAGTAACTGTGGGATATTGGAAAAAGAAGAGGCTTTGTTACAAAGGTACCAACTTTCCTAAATTCCCACGGTACAGCCCTCGGCACTGCATCCCATCAGTGTTGCTTTCTCCATATCTACTGTGTAATGGATTCCTTTGTGCTGCCAGACCTGCTTGCATTATCCCCACATAATCTTTGGCTTCCAGAAACCAACCCAGTAACTCAGGAGCAGCACTTGAAGAGGAAAACAGCTTCAAGGCCAGCATAGAGTGGGTTGCACCAGTGCTGCACCCCTTGCTCTGTGGTTGCTGGGGTCTGTCAGTGTCACATCACTGCTGATCTGATGGAAGTGATGCAGGCTACAGCATGGTTCCTGAAGGAGCCTGACTGGCTCATTCAGCATGCTCAGGGCATTGTAGACCGTATCTTATCAGCTAATCACAGCATTTCCTCCGTGCACAAAATCATAGGCTAAAAATACATATAACTGTGCATCTAAAACTGGTGCTGAGACGGCCTCTTATATACCCATGGCAGCGACAAAGCTACGTGGTGAGAAAAGGACAGAGAGAGCCTTGATGCACCCCCACAGGAGCAGGGCATCATTTAGGGTGCCACAGAGGAGTGGGGTACTGGTTTATCTCCTATAGAGCACTGATACAGCCAAGGACAAGTGCTGTGCCAGCTCATCCAGTGCCCACACTCCTTGAGAAGACGTTGAGAGATTGGAGTGGTTACAGAGAGCCACAGAACTCCCCAAGGATGGGGGAACTGCCAGCTTTAGAGAGCTCGGTCTGCTTAGTTTATCATGAAGATTGAGAGGTGACTTCATGGCTTCCTATAAGAACTGTCAAGGCAGGGAAATACTAAAAAAGGAACTAAAGAGCTCTTTACAGTGGTGGTGAATGGCAGAGCAGGAGTGATGGCTAGGAGCTAAGGCAGGCAAATTTGGATGACTGATGTGGCACGTGGGGTTTAAAGCCAAAGAGATACCTATTGCCAGCAGCTCCAGGAGGAAGCGGGAAGGGGTGGAATCCAAGGGTTTGATTTCCACCCCATCCCTAACCCTGTGGTTGCGCTGGGTGGCAGAGAGGCTGGTAGCAGCTGGCAGGTAATTAACATCTCTGGTGTAAGAGGGGATGCAGCTTATGTTCGAAGGCCCCTGGGTTATTTCCCACGATCGATAAGCTTCATAAATAATGTATCCCGTAGGGGACAAAAGTGCTACCTTGTGTTTATCAGATTTTGTGCTCTGTTTGGTTTAGCGATGCTGAGAGGGAATACGGCTCAGAGGGAAACAAGATCAGCAAGATAAATAAGAGGGTGAGGGAGGAGGCCCTGGCAGGGCCAGGGAGCTCAGGCTGGGGTAGCCCTGTGCTGCTGCAACCCCAATCAAGATGTCTCTGGGGAGCATTGGTATGGGAAAGCTGACTAAAAGCTAACAAAGGAGCTAATGGAGAGGGGGTGAGCTGCCATGCATCCACACCATGGATGGGGCAGATATCAGCTCCCAGCACCACAAAGTGACCCCACTGCAGAGTTTGGGGGAGTTTTTGCTAATTCCATCTCAATTAAAGACCAAAGGAAGGGAAATGAAGCGGTTAGCATCTCTCCCATTATTTCCTCACTTTGCTGTTTGTAAAGGCAGCAGACAGAGCTGAACTTACTGAAAACCATGAGACAGCGCCCTCCGTGAGGGACATGGGGCCAGCTGGCACCCTTGGACAGACGTGCCATTCCTGTGAGGATTTGAGGAGAGCATTTAAACACCCAGCAACACCCTGTCCCCACCTCAGCAAGCATGAGGGGAAGGCTGAATGAAACACAGATCAGCAGGACATGAACTCTTTTGGGGTCAAGGGAAAGGATTTGGGTGAAGAAGTGAGAAAGTGCAGACAGGTGTATTTAAAGCAGCACCAGGATGGCAGTCCTGGCTTTTGATTTTAATCCATAGCCACAGATTGCCTCTTAAAAAACATAAGTTGGGCTTGCCTGAGTGAGCAGTTGGAGATCTGTCTTGCTGCCATGACCTACTGCCAGCTTCAACCTATACCTTGGTGTTATTTTACTAAATAAAAGCAAGGAGCTGTCAGAAAGCAGGCAGCATGGTGGCATCATCCCCAGTAAGCTCTCTAGTGCATTTGTGCTGCCCAGGCTCCTCACTCCAGATCTTGAGCCAGAACATCTGGAAGTTTTTCTAAACTAAAAGGAAAAATGGGTTTCCTTTTATCCTGCTGTACCCTGCTGTAAAATGCAGGATTCTGATAGGTAGTAGAGCAGGGAGATTTTTAAAAGCTTTGCAGTTTTGGGGGTTGAACTGGGGTAGCCCCACTTTCCACAGATCCCCTTGTGAGCGTCTGGTCCTGCTGCTTGGCTGCCCACATCCCTGATGATAGGTGGTTTCCACTATACACGGACAACTGCGGGCTGCAAATAACCCATCACGTCCTGGCTGGGACCCAAACAGGGTAGGATGGCTTTTACCCCATTACAAACCAGTTGCAAGCAGCAGCCAGAGATGCCAGTCCCTCAGGAGGGATGTGCTGGTCTGCAGTTAGGAGGAAGCATGTTGCAAACCACCGGGCAGAGAAAGGAGCACCTTGGGGAGTCTTTAAAGGCAGCTTAATTACATAGTTATACACCAGCTGAGGGGATAATTTGCCATCTCCAGACAGATGCTTTACTCCTTGCAACAAGACAGAAGCAGCAGCGAGTGCAGCCCCGTGCAGGCACCACCTTTCTTGGGGGACTCTCCGCTCCCTAAGCATCTCCGACGGGTCAACAACTGCTGCCAGTAGCCCCGGCATTTCCTTGCAAATCATCAGTCCCAGGGGTTTGCTGGGAAGCAGGTTTCTGTACATACCTGGCCTAGGAGTACCCATGTACAGCCCTACCTGCAGGAGAAAATGAATCTTTGCTCTAAGGGTTGGGTTTGCTCTCTGCTGCCGTGGAGTGTTTCCCAAAGTAGCATGAATGCTCTCTGCTCCTCACAGGCTGGAAAGCTTTGCTCTGCAGCCTAAATTTTAAGCTTCATGAGGCTGGAACCATCTCCTGCCCTCAACACATCACCAACCCACCAGATTAAAACTCAGCTCCCCAATCCACTCCCCCAGGACTAAAGCTTGCTTACCACAGCACAGCTTTAACAGGCCTCAGCCCCATTAGCCTGGAATTTTTTTTTTGAGATACAGTGACAGTGAGATACCCTGATGGAGATGTGCTGGCTCCTGTTACTCCCTGAAAAGCTGACCTGCTCCCAGTGCATCTCCATCCCCATCAAGGTATCTCTCTGTCACTGCAACTCAGAAAAAAAAGCAACTCAGCTTTCCAGGCTAATGGGGCTGAGGCCTGTTAAAGCTTTCCAGCACCCCCGGGGCTGCTCCGGGAGCTGGAGCCCAGATGGTCTGAACAGATTAGTGCAGCTTCTAAGGTTATCCATCCCAGGCTCTTTGGCAGGCCTGAATTCCCTCCAAACCACAAAAATAAATACAGTCTCACAGCATTAAATGCCGGGAAGGCCATGAAAAAGCTGTGTACACAATGAAAGCAAATATATGGTTAAATAACCTCTCAAACACTATTTCTATAAAATGCCTCTCTAAATAATGCCAAGTGAAAGGCTTGCTCTGTCCTGATTAACCTCAATTGAGGACTATTGGCTATATCAAATCGTTACCGTCAGCTGATTAAAAACGAAAGGAAAACAATTCCCAAAACATACTCTCTCCTTTCCAAACAAGGGACAACATAAAAATAACAATAAACTTCATAACATTCAAGAACAAACACAGCCCTAAGTCACCACAGCTTGAGGATGAAGCAAGTGATGGTGACCAGGGATAGGATGGCATGGAATGGGGTAGGATGGAGTGGTGGGGCTTGGCCACAGTGGCCCCAAGGCAAGGTGGCAGGACTGAGTGTAAGGGTCATAAGGGGCAAAGAAGATGCTGATATGGATTAATTAAACCAAATTAAATAACCCAAACAAGCTACCAAGTCCTTCCCCTCTGTAACAAGCTCCTTTTTTGAAGAGTTGGAGTCAGCTTAAGTGACTTTTGAACATCTCTCTCATTTTTGTTGACTTTTTAGGAAGCCCAGCAGACCCCTGTGGTCGATACATCTGCAGGAAAGTGCAAAGTCACAAATCTCAAGTGTCAGGCAGATGAATCCATCCCAATAGGAACATGCTCCAGCACTGAAAGCCAACAGGAGACTTTGTCTTTTCTGCAGCAAAACCTCATCCCAGCAAGTTTCCACAGAAAATATCCCAGCAGCATCATCAGCAAGCACTGAGGAGAGTGAAACAGTGGGCAAACCTGCACAGGCACCATCCTCCCCCATCAGAGCAAGCTCCCAGGGAAAGCCTCTGAGTAATAGAAAGGCCTCAAATGTTCCTTCTCCTGCTAATTATTTTTCAGTCATTTCCATTTTCTCAATTATTTTTGTCAGTAACTTCAGGGCAATTGTTGGATACCATCAGGATCTATCAACTGAGATGTTTTGAGGTCCTCCTCATCTTGGCGCTGAACACGATGCATTTTAAGCTGGAGTTATGAAGGAGAAAGGTCTCAACATTTTTGGGGTGGAGAGGTCCATCCTCCACCAAAGCTGTGCTGTTGACAATGTCAGGGCTGCTGGCAAAATTCATGTTGCCAATGCTTCTTGAACACAAACCCATCATGTTACAAAGGAGAGTCTAATTACAAACTCTAATTATAAAGAAGAGTAAATCATCTAGATTATTTTACTTTTTGGGCTTTTCCATTTGTCTTTGATGTAATAAAGAAGAATAATTGACAACCAAAGGGACCCACCATCCTGACACTTTAATGACAGCCTATTTTGAGACACCAGAACTGCAATTCAGCAGTTTTAGAAGTTGTAAAAATTGCTGTAAAAACTAGTCTCTGTCCCAGCAGTTGTAAAAAAACTTGTCTCCAACGATGAGGTGACCATGTCTGTTGGGGCGATGCCCCAAGGTGTGAGCATCCCTGCAGGGCCCAGAGATGATTATTATCAGCATCCAACCCCATGGGATATGCAGGGACCTGGGAGAGAGCAAAGCGTTACCAGGGTGGGCTTAATCTCCTTCCCAGCTCATTTTTAGAGCCATGTCATAAAAAGAGCATTTAATCCTCTTAAGGGGAGGATTGTTACTCCATGAGATGCATAGCTCTGAAAAATACCTACATGTATGAGCAAAATATTCTGCATTTTGCTCTGGCCCTCTGCAGCTCTCCAAGCCCAGGACATCCCTGCACCTTCCCCACAGTGCTGGCACCCTAAAACCAGCAGAAACCCCCACTATGAGTGTTATATATGAGCAGTGTGCATGCCATGCATGTATGCAAAAGGGAACCTCCTTTTGAGGTGCAAGGCGATGCCATTAATAGTGCAGTCCTGACAGGGGCTTATTAAGGGCCGAGGGAAGGCAGCGTGGTGCTGGGTTAACGGTGCCTGGCTGCTGTTGGGAATCAGCACTGAAGTGCTACTTGCTTTGTTTTGAATAGCTTTTTCTACTCAGGCTATAAAATTAATGTCTGAGCAGATAGCTGGGAAAATAGGAAGCCATATAAAGTAACTCAGTGTTTGGCAGGGGAATTGAGACGAGCTGCATTTGGGATGTGCAAGGTTATGACTGTATTTCTTTCTCCTCCAGAGACACCAAGCATCCTGGCACAGCAGGTACCATGTCCTCATCCCTCTTCCCCAGCTCCTCTCAACCTTCAGCACCACCCCCCAGTACTGACCTCTTGCTGCTTATTTATACACCTTCCTTTTTTCTCAATTCCCCCATCCCTTGCATGTTTATCTAACCTTCCAGCAACTCACTCCCTGCTTTATTCACTGTCTCCTTTCCAGCATCTACCTTTTGCTCCTGGTTAGAGCTTTACCTATTTATATTCTTAACCTTTGCCTCTCTTTCCCCGTCTCTTTAATCTGTGCATCAATCTTGTTTATGGCCTCCATCATGCTGCTCATCTCAGGTGCATTGCCAGGGAGCTAATACAGCCCCAGCTCTGTGTCCTCTCCTAAGCCATCTGCAGCTCTAGCTCCTCCACACCACAAAGCATGATGGAAGAAGACCCTTTGACACAGGAGCACAAAGTGCAAGAGCTCAGCATCCCACCCTGGGGATGTTTCTCCTCCTCAACACACTTTTTGCTCCAATTTTGGGGTTAGGCTTTGCCCTGCATGTGGGCATCAAGAAACCTGCAGCTGGTGAGCACACACAGGGGTACCCAACCTCTTGCATCCCTTTTGTCCTGGGATGCTCACGACCAGGCCACCTGCAGAGGTCAGTGGATCTGGAGGAGAAAGCTCACGTTTCAGTGATGCTGTGAGATTGGTACCTGGAGTAGCTTCCCCAAGCTTCCCAGCAACTGAAATCAAGCTTAGAGAATCATCAGCTGAACATTCTCAATACATGGCCCCATGGATAGGCCCTGCTGTCTCCTCCGGCACCATGGTGCAGTGCCTTTCCTCAACCTCCCGATTCCCACTTCATCACTGCACCCCATAAATTTGGCTAACAGTGTCCAGCAGAGCTTTGCCTGTAGTTCTTTCTGCCTCCTCTCCCTCCCTGGACAGTGGGAATTTTCCTCTTGCTGATTCACTCCTTCGTCACATCATAGTTTTATTTAGCATTGACGCTGGCTGTGCTCAACCCAGGGAAAGGCTAAAACCCCAAGCTGCTGCTTTGGGGACTGGCCCTCAGCCAGCCACGTGCTGCCAACTCAGCCAAAAAACCTCCACCTGTGCTCTGCAAACCCAAACCTCTCCTACTGCAGGGGTCAAATAAGGGGAATTTCAGTGGTATCTCTCTGCTGCCCTGTCCCCAGCCCTGTGTTCCCAATCAGTTCCCCATGCTGGGAACAGCACACTTCAAACAAAATAAAAGCCTTCTTTTTTAGTATAAAAATCCACTGGCATTTCAGTCTGAGCCATTAAGGTGGCAATAAAAAGGCTGAGGGGTTGGTCACAGCCCCTTGGGCATCACCTACATCCTTGGTAGGATGGAGCCCTTTACAGTCCTAGAAGGATTTTGAGGAGGGGGAGCATCCAGATCCCTTTTCTTTCTTATACCCGTAAAAAGGCTCAAGAATCATCTCACCCAAGCTACCTCCTTACCAAAGCCCATTAATTTCAGCATCCCCACCACCCCCCTTGCCTGGCAGTGATTCTGCCCCGCAGCAGTGGGACCACGCGAGACCTCACCGCTCAGGAAGCAACTCCAGGGAACTCCAAGCAATCCAAGCAGCTCCCACTCGGCAAAGGGATGCACTGGCCCTTGCAGCCGGCTCGGCAGCGCCGCTGCCTGCTCAGCCCGGGCACGGTCCCTGCAGACACCCAGGGATGTCTCTCCAATTCCTTTACGGTGGAGGGATGACTGCTGAGCACCGTGTTTCCCGCAGGATGGGTCTGAGGCAGCAGCCCCTGGACAGACCCCCGCTCCTGGGTGGGGAGACCGGGATGCAGCCCATCCCTGCCTTTGCCCCAGAATCGTGGCACATCTCTGAAGTCAAAGCCTCTGCCTCGAAGCCCCTGCTCCAGTTTCCCTAAGCAGGATGAAGAATAAACAAAATCAGAAACTCCCTAAATATATTAAAAACTGAAATTCTTCACCTTCGGACTTTGCCCTCCTGGAGAAACCTCCTGGATAAAACCCCTCCTGGCTGGGGGTGCACATATGCCTTGTGCATCCCTACAAACAGGGAGCCTTCAGGGGCTGGAGTCAGTTTAGAAGGTCTCAGTCACATCAAAGTGCTCTCCTGTCAGCAAAGGCTGCCTGTCCCCTGCCTGCACTCTCAGTCCAGGGTAGGAAAACCCAAACAAGTTGCCTGGGGCCAGCACAGCTTTGTGTCCCCCATGGCCATCCTGGGAGACACCTTCTCTTTCTCCCATCATCCTGGTGAGCCCAGAGGATAATTAGTGAGTAACGAGACCCACAATCCCAAAGTCAGGGCAGCTTTAGCTCAGTCATGGTGCAAATTACAGGGAAATGGGGATTTTGGCATTCAGCTGCATCATTAGGGATAATCAAGAGGCCTCCCCTAATATGGGCAAGGCTGTGGGGTGCAGGGAGGCAGGCAGGGGAATGACAACACAGTAATTACCGGGTAATTACAAACTAGTGAGGGGTGATTAGTGCTGCTGGCCCGGGATATAGCCAGGTGGCACTTATAGCCCTGGGCTTGAGACACCCTAGGGCACGAGCACAGCAATCTCAGGGACTAGCTGTAGCATGGGGTAGATGTGGGCAGTGGCCAGCCTCCATCCACCCTGGCAAACAAGAAATTAAAGCCTTTCTGGATGTGAGCAGGAGCTCTCAGTTGAATGACCAGCTCCCACTGGAGGCTGGGAGCTGGAGAGCTAGCTCTGGATTTGTCCCAAGTGACATTTTTCATACCAAATACACCAGAGCATAAATTGAAAGGTGTTTGTTTATTTCTTTGCATTAAAATGCTTGTTTCCTAGTGACTATGAGGGAAAAAGGAAGGGAGGAGAAAGGATCCAGCTCCCCAGAGATGATGGTCGGAGAAGGGCTGGTGGTATCCACAAGTGTCATGAGTTTGCAGCACCTCTGCCAGGCTTAACCCAGGGCTGGGGCAGCCACGGGTCCAGGGTAGAGCAAAGAGCCAGGATCTTTACCCTGGGGGAGATGTGGTAGGGTGAGAAGCTCCCTTGCCAGGGACAACCCAGCACTGGACATGTAACTGGGGTGTCCCATGTGCCATCGCCCAACGAGTCATAGGGATCCCCACAATCTGGGAGCAGAGCCCAAGACAGCAATTAACTGCATTTGTACTTCTGATCTTATATGGAGCAAGTGCTTTTATCAAGGTCAAGTCATGAGGAATGTATTTCTGTAGCTGTCTGCAGGACTTGGGAGGAATTCTGCACCCATTCTCCACCTCCACCTCCTAAAAAGCTGATTTTTCACTCAAATTTAATTTTTATCCTATTTGGATGGCTGCTGCTCCCTCCAGAGTCTGCTCTGGTTTTGGTCTGGAGCATCCCACCATTGGGTCCAGGAATTATCTCTGGATGGCTGTCAGGATCTGGACACAGCCAAGTCAGCTGCTTGGTGGGATTCGAAGAAGGATTAGACACCAAAAGGGATAACAAGAGGGAATAATAGCTTAGAAAGGATAAAAATCCCCTGGTGCATTGGTGTGTGAGGCAAATACTAATTGCTCAAGGGTCAGGTTTCCTGTTGGGAAATTTATGTCCACGGGTGGGATGCTGCTGGACTGGAGCTGGCCACACTGGCAAACTGCAGTGGCCACAGCCAGCACTGTTCCCTAGAAGCAAAGCTGAGATTTTTCCCTTCTTTGGGTAGAGATGCATGAAGGTTCACATGCGAAAAGTGATCATAAACAAAAACAGGTTTGCAGAAAGCATCCTCAGCTTGGCAGCAGTTAATGGTTCAATTTGTACCCTAAAGAATTAGAGCTGTTCTAATTTCTTTGTTGTCCTGTTTAATATGACTCCAAGCATCTACATTGACTGGATAAATCATGAATCCTGCTGGTTTCTGTGGCAAGGGGTTCCACAAATACACTTATTTCAGGAGGCAGAGAGCTTGGGTCTCAGCAGCCTCCTCCATGCCAGCTCTGCAGGCCCCATGCACACGTCCTCCCTGTCAGGCCTGGGCATCAGGAGTGGACAGGCTGGCTAAGGGCATAGGGATGTGCCACCCACCCCAGCTCCTACTGCCTCTAGGAGCCACTTTGGAGTCCCTCCTGCCTTGTGCCAGCTGACTGAAGACTGTCTTACTGGGTGAGTGGCATGGATCACATGCCCCAACATGATGAGAGGTCTGTCTGCATCAGTCAGGGTGAAACCCAGACTCCTGAGGAGGTGGGAATAAAAGCCACTGTGCCAACCTGCTGTGCTCAGCAGCCTCATGTCAGGCAATGGCTTATTAAAAAGCTGTCAGTGGCTGGGCTGCCAGATCCAAGTGCCAGGGCAGAGGAGAAATGTCTGGGCATGGTTTGGGGATGTCCCTCTGCCTGTCCCACTGTTGGCATGGGTTGGATCCTTCTCCAGAGTGGCAGCACTTGGGGACCCACATGGGCTGGACGGCTTCAAACCACTGTGTGAGTGGGGGATGAGGAGCAGTGCTGGGGGAGGAGGGCAGGTCCTCCACTGCTCTGCAGCATGGGCCCTGCTCGCATGGGGTGGTGGCATCACCATCCCATCTCAAATCCCACTGAATTTGGGAGAAGAGCATTTGGCTGGTGCTGGGGCAGGGTTTGCACACACAGGGATGACCACTGAAGGGCTGCTGAACAGGCTCCTAAATTTGCCTGCTCACAGCCAGGCAGGCTGCACGGGACCTGAGCAGCAGTGATGCTGCCCGTGGCATGCAGACGTGCAGGATGCAGCCACAGCACACACGTCCCCTCCTCCAGCTGGATTTAAAATCCAGATAATGCCTTATTCTTCTCTGCAGTGTCATCAGCTCCATCTCTGCTCTGCTCTCCCCAGACTGGGGCAGAGGAGAAGAGCTTTGCTCCCAGCTGAAAGGAAGCACATGGCTTTCCCGTGCTCCCAAGTGAAGCTCATTGGGATGCTCATCCTGCTGCTTGCCCAGGACCCAGGTGCACAATGCCCCAATAACATTAGAAACTTGTTTTTCCCACTTCATCTTGCTCTGCCATCAGCTTCACGGGATCCTGTGTGAGGGTTTCTCCTCTGGTTATGCTGGACTCAAAGGGGATGTGCAAGGGCAGGACTAAAAGACAGTGCTACTCCTTCCTGGAAGCCAAAAAAACACGGACTAAGGCCGAAATATGGATAAGTGAGAGTTCACCTGGGATTCAACACATATTTTAAAGACCAGATGTAAACCCCAAGCCCTTGCTACTTACAGTCATTAAATGTCCCCTGGTTCATTCCACAAAGGGTAAGCACATTAACCCGCTGGCCTGGCCGCCCTCCACTAACCACAGCCTCATCACACAAATTCCCCTGACCTTTGAAACTGCTCTTTTCTCCAGACCTTCTGCCTTACTCTCATTTCCCAACCCAACATTTTGAGGCTGAGCATTTGCTTCTTGTCCTTCCTCAGGATTTCATAGCATAAATGATGCCATGGAGGAAGAAGAAAGATGCCATTATAAATGTGTCAGGCACAAGCACGTCTCCATCAGCAACAGATATATTTTTGCTCCAATTAATACCGTAAAACCACAGGGAGAAAGCCTCCCTTGGCCACTGAGGGGTAGGCAGGTAGAGCCTCTCCCCTGCCAGGGCTCACCACTGCCTGTTCTGCCTTCACCACCTTGCCTGCCAGCTCCCATTTCCATGGAAACCTGCCCTCCTCACTCCTTCACTTGCCTCCCCTCCCACTAATTTAAGGAAATCAGTTGTTTTCTGCTCCCCAAGGAGTTTCCAAGACCAGCTGGAGACATTCCACCGGGGCAGGCAGTAGGCCCTCCCATTCACTGGTACTTGGCAGCCCCTGCCCGTCACTACTGGGGGGTTGGGCAAAGCTTGAATTGAATAAATACCCCTATTTCTGCTCTCTGGCAGCTTAGGCAGGAAAGGGTAGGATCCCTCCTTCTGGCATTTTCATCCCTCCTCCTTCCTGCTCCTTTCCAGCTGCCTCTCCTCTTGCAGCCTTCCCTATCTCTCCTCCCTCATCTCTCTCCCAGCTTCATTTACAGCAGTAAAAACACTTGTCCAGGTCAAACACAGTTTCCTGATAAACACATTTCCATTGATTGCTAGAAAGAAAATCCTCCAGAGCAGCAGATTCTTTACTCTAGGGATCGATAACACCTTAAGACCCCTCTTATCCCACACCCAGGCCTCCGTCCACATGAGCAAGATGTTTGGGGGACTCCCTTACAGATGGACCCCCTTCCCCAGGTGTAGGATATGAGATATGAGACCTGGAGCAGAGAGATGCTATATCACACCTGGAAGTCGACCCAGGAGACTGAGAGCAGGGCTTGAAGGGAAAATCCCTAAATCACTAAATGTTGCACCCATGGGTGACAAATCACATCCAGCTGCTAACCCAGGCAAGCACCCCTGTGTCTCTGCACACAAGTCATCACATCCCCTTCCCTGGCCTTGCCCGAGCATTCCTATTGCTGTGGAAATCAGGAACCCCTCTGCTGAGCCCAGCACCTAGCAGCAGCTGGAGCCCCTCAGGCCACTGGTGCACTTCGGATGGGGCAGCTTATGCACTGCTACAGCCAGTGATTTAGCCGTAAAGCCACAATCGATGAAGAGAATTTTAAAGGGATTAAGCTTTTTGCCCCTGCTGCCGACAAGATGCTCCCCATGGGGACCTCCCGTCCCAGACCACACCAGCCGCTGTGGGACCTCGCGGCTGTGGTACCCCCGGGTACCTGCAGGGTTCACCCGAGAGGCTTTGTTGAGACTAAAAATGCCAACTGACACGTTGCCTCCGGTGCAAACCCACCCGGGGAGTGGTTCACCTCCTCTGCAGCAGAACGCGCACCGGTCAGTGCTGGGAGGCATCACAGCTCTATGTGCCTCGCCATTTGGTGTGAGGAGAAAACAAATCCAATTATGATAATAAATAATTAATGGTTTAAAAAAATCAATTAAAATGATAGCTAATAATTTGGTCTAGGAAGAAACCAGCCCAAGTGCTTTGTACAGCCTCCACCAGAGCCCTGACCCAAGGGAGCCAGCAAAGCTCTGCGTGGCAGAGCATAAGCAGCTGTAATGAATTTAAAGTTTCTGCTGGGTTTTAATAAAGTCCTTCTGCAGAGGCTATTAAGGGAACTGAGACAAGAGGTGAGCGTTTGCTACAGATCAAAAACAGTCCAGAAGACTGAGAAAAAGATAAAAGAGCTGAGCAGTGATGAAGGCATCTGGCGAGGTGGAGGGTCTGGGACATCTATGGAGCAGAGGGATGGAGAGAGGAGCCTGGACCACTGCAGGGGCTGCAGGAGGTTGCCCAGTGCCCGTCCTCAGGAGCTGGGTTGATTTTAAAGCAGAAGCTAAACCTCATTCATACCCAGTGCAGCTATTCATTCAAAAGGAAAATCACCTTCGTGCTCAACACACTGATGCCATCTCCCTCCTGGCATCATCCAGCCTATGAGTGAACAACACAGCCCTTAACCCCCCTGAAAAGGCTGGGTTTACCCTGGCTAAGCCAAATTGATGGCACATGGCTGCCAGTCAGAGCCCATGTACCACAGCTCCAACACAGATTTTTGCACAGCCCCTTCATTTCCAGCCCCATTGGGAGTGCTCCTCAGGGACACCAGCTTTTGGTTTACCCCTTGCTTAGAGGGCAAAGATGGCCTTTCCCAAAGGAAAAGCCCCTGAGGCATCCAAGACTTTGGGGGGTTTGGGTACACCTCCCCAATCCCACCCAGCTTCACTCCTGCAAGCCCCCAGGCACGAGAGCAGCAAATGCCCTGGCACCTCCAAAGCCCTGCCCTGCTGGGATGGATTTTTTTTTTTAATTGGATTGTGACAAATGTTTAATACCTAATGGAGCTCACACCAGCACAGTTAATTAAGAAAGTGACTAATCCAATTCACTCGTGGGAGCACAGGAAGAAGGGAGGGAGGGAGTCTGCCTGTCTGCAGGGGGCAACAGAGTGGAGGAAGCAGGGGATGAGGAAAAATCAGCTAAGCTGCTATCCCCCTTCATTTCATTTTGTGTATGTGTGCATAAACGATGAAGAAGGACTTTTCTCCTCCGTTTTCTCTGTACCTTCCAAGTGCCAGAGCCACTGGGTAAGTGCTGAGATGTCTCATGCTCTGTGCAAGCACCACTGTGAGTGACAGCCCAGGGAGGGTGGAAAGTAGTGGCAGGTCAGATGCTGGCAGCTGAAGGCTGCTTGGGGCTTGGCCACAGAGATGCCCATAGCCTAAATCTTGATCTTTATTTTAAAACAACCCTCAACTGGTTTTGCAGCTCTGGATGGGATACCAAGACCTGGACACCCCAGAGCATCCTCCCTCTGCACTGGACCCTGCTGCAAGGCCAGTCTCAGGCACGTCAGGCTGGCAGAGCCAGCTGTGACAACATCTGTATGCCACTCACTCCCCATCCCCCCAGAGTTGATAAATAAAACTAGTGGAGTTATTTTGGCCCCGGAGACAGGGCTGTCTCTTGGAGCACAGAGCTGCTCTTTCTCCGACTCTCCACGGTGCTAGAGTTCATTGTTATTCCCCAGTGGAGAACAGGACCTGGATTGAGCCGAGGTCCCCATCTGCAGCGGGCAGCCGGAGAGAGACTCTCTTCATATTAGTCCCTAACGGCATCAATAGCGCTTTTAAATGAAGCCCCAGAGAGAAACAAAGGGCCGGAGCAGGGAAGAGTGTGTGGGCGAAGCTGGAGAGGGACGGAGGCGACAGAGCCAGAGGCAGGGAGGGAGGGGTGGAGCAGGATGAGCTGGAGAGGAGGATGAGGAGAGAAAATAGAAATTAAGCAGCTCCGTATAGATCACGTTTTCTGAGGAAAACTGGGCAGCTGGAGGACCTGGGATGCAGGCAGCAGTGGCACGAGTGCTGGGTACAGGAATGCTGACAACATCACCCACCTCCAGCTCGGCTGCTGCCCGCTGCCCCCATCCGCCCTGCAGCGACGTGCCCTGCGCGTTAATCACCGGCCCGCTGCAATTAGTCTTCATTATGCCCACGAATAATGCAAAAAGAGACGCTGCTTTAGCAAAATGACTAGCGGATGGGTTAAATGCAGGGATGAAAAAAACCCCAAAACCCACAAGCAACAACCCAAAGGAAAACCAACCGTCGTGTGCCCGAGGATGCTGCCGGGCCGGGGCCAGCGGCACCCACGGGCAGCAAGCAAAGAGCCCGCCGGGACCTCGCGGGGCGCAGCTCAGGCGGGCGCGGGGAGGAGGTGACTCTGTAGACAGGGAGTAATTAACGAGGAATTTCACGGAGGGTTCATCCCTCCTGCGGCCAGGAGTGAAGAGTCCCTCGGGGCATTCCCGCCCCGTTCCCCCTGTGCAGGAAATAATTACTTAAGTTAAAATTATTTACTAAATGAGGCAATTCACAGCGTGCTATCTGGGAGCTGTTTGCCCGGTTTACTCTGTTACTAGTGCTACATAATAAATTAACTGTGTAATTAAAGATAAGTTTAATGCTGATGCTTTGCAGAGGGAATTTTTTTAAGTCTCCGTGGAAGTATGAGCATCCCTTCTGAAAACACACGCGTGTGAGTGTTGTGCAAGGAGGGACTGAGCTTGTGCCACGGCTGTGGGCAGAGACTAGCAGGGCTAGGCAGGGCCAGGCAGGGCACCGATTCCCCTCTGGCGAACATCAAGCGCCCCTGGGGAGGCCCTCACTTCCCCCAAGGGACAACCACCAGATCAAACCAAATCAATCTGTGTTTTAATTACCAGTCATGCTTTGGCTGAGCTGTCTGCAGCGGGAGCTCAGCTGCCAGCAGGCAGAATTACCTCCGGTGGAGCTCCCAGCTTGTCCCTCCTGTTATCTGGTAGGGAAGTGGATGTGCTTCATCAACAAGGCTGCAAAGCTATGCAGGGATTAGAAGACTCATCCACCAAACATATCAAGAATATATAACCCCCTCCCCTGCACTTTAAGAATCCACGTTTCAGCGATTTATGCTATCATGATTTCAGCCAGAATGAAGGAAAGCAGCAGGGAAAAGGCTTGAGAGCTTCAGCAGGAAACATTTCCCTATTGGAGATTATGCTCTGAGACCACAACACTGGGTCTTGAGCCCCAAGGTTGGAGACCAGGAGCGGCTGTGTAACCCAGAGCACACTCTCCTCCTCCTATGTGCTCCCCTCATCCTGCACTCACCACTCCACTCTGGGCTGGGTACAGGCAGGGCTCAGGGGTCACCTCCTCTGCCAGCAATGGGCTCAGGAAGCCAAAGCCCAGCCTTTCCCCGCGCTGGCCATTGGTGGGGGCAGCCATCCCTGAGTGCCTTCAGGCAGCCCAGCACGGTCCCAGCAAATTGCTATCGACCCAATGATCAATCTTCAAATCCCAGGCAGATGGGCCAAGGAAGAGTAATTATGGCATCCAGCTATGTGCCCCAGCTAACAAACACAGAGCTGCATTCCCCTGGGGCACAGCCTCCACACCAGCATGCCCTTTCATATCCCAGGATGGAGAAAGCAGTGCTGGGTGGGCAGAGTTAAGGCTGTTTTTCTTCCTCAGGGGAAGATATTTGCACTTCAGAGGGAGAGCCAGCACCCAATGGAGGATTTCCATTTGTTGGTCATCTCTCCAGCCTCATCCACTGCCCCCAGCCCATAATCCCAAGAGCGATCTTATCCCCTGATGAGTGGGAGGAAAAGAACACATGATGCCTCTCATGAGTGGAGGAGAAGCACAGACAACCTCTTGTCTCTGATAGAGCCTTCTCCTGGGGAACAGCCATTGCCAAAGGACAGTTCTAAATCCCTATGTGCATTTCCCTTCCCCAAAGTGTGGGTGATTTTGACATCTCCTTTCAAAGCAGAAGGAGTTCTGGATGTGCCAAGGGAAGTGGGTTGGCAACACCCACCCAGACACCAATCAAACACCCTTAAATAATTCCTCTAACAACGACCCACATGGCCATTCACTAGCAGGATGCTTCAAACCTCATCCTATCTTGGTAGCTTGCTGTGGAGGACAAGTGCTGGGGTTCTGCTCACTCTGGGAAAAGAGATGGGGAGAAAAAATGCCCACCAAAATCCCCTTATATGGCAAAAAAAAACCCCAGAAGAATAGGGAGGAGACAGTAGGTGGAAGCTGGGATGGGTCCTAGCTTGTCTGTGTCAAGCTGCCCCCAAACCCAAGAGCTTTTAGAAGAAAAATGTTAAGATAAAGATTGCTGCTCACCAGAGCTCCTAGAGACAGAGGTCTCAGTGAGACCATATCATCTCTGTTGCCCTTTTTGCTGGAGATTTTGGGGAAACTTCGACCCTTTCCTACCCCCACCCACCCCAGAGGGTTGGTGAGGAATTTAGTGTTCCTGAGATTCCCACTCCACTAGTGAAATCTGGCAGCAATTGGCTGTGGTGTATCAAAACCAGCATGGGGAGGGGACATGTGACATCCTGCAGCCCCGACACCTTCACCCACCCTGTGTCTTCCCAGCCTCTGCTGACTCCAACTCACCAAGGTGGCTTATTAAAAGTGTTGTGATTTACCAAAGGCTTCTGGTTGAAGGTGAGAGACACGAGGAAGGCAGCAGCCTGCTTTGCTGCTCACAACTGTGCCAGCACTGCTGCCCCACAGATGTAGAACTGGGGAGAAATGTGCCAGCTGATGGAAATATGAGGTTTTGACATTGCAAAGCATCAAGGAAAATAAAAGGAAAAGAAAAAAAGAGAATCAAACAATTACCTGGGGCTCATCAAGGAGCTGCTGGGAGAGATTATGATGGGTAATTATAAATGAAAAATAAAATCAAGCTTGGAGATGAGAATGACAAGCTGGGGGGCCCTGGGAAGGCGCAGGAGTAGCAGGGCTCCCAGCATGTCCTGCGGCAGCCCGTAGTGGGAGGTTTGGTGCTGAGACTTTGGCAAGGAAGGATAGTCCTTTGAATATTAATTTGGTGGGAAAACTCGCCAAGTTTGCCCAGGGGCCCAGAGGCGGGTGAGGACGTGATGTCTCAACAGGCAGCACCAAGCAGCTGCCAGCTCCAGTTGCCTGTCCCTGGGCTGGATCAGCCCAACTACTCCAAACTTTGAGGCTATTTCAGGGAATACCATCAGCAATGAATTACGGCAGAGACACTGCTGCCACAGTGGGAAGGGGATGCTCACCTGTGCTTTGACCCATTTTTTGGCCAGGGAATAGTGGGGAGGGATGGAGGGGAGAGGCCCTTGCAATCCCCATAAAGCCTGGTTGAAGCAGCTCCCCTTAAGGAGTAGAGGCAGCAGACAGAGATGATCTTTAACTAAAGGTCAGCTGAAATGGTGCTGGGCACCTCAGGATTCATTTCAGAAGTGGCAGTAAGGAAGGCTCAGCAGGACTTGTGAGACATGTGAGAGAGCCCCAGCAGGGCAAGGTCCCTTACAGACCAAGGGATCTTCAAATGATACCCCATATTTTCTAAGTGATTTTTAAATTTTCTACCTCTATCCCTTCTCATTTCCTTATATTATTTCTTGCACAGTGAGGTGGCACCGGGCTAAGAGCAGTGATGTGGATTGGCAGAGACAAGGGACTCCTCACAGAGCAGGTCTCATAGAGACCTCGAGCTTCAAGCACTTAACACCATCAAATTCAGCAGCTACCTCCCAATAACTCCAGTCAGTAAACTGAGCACAGTTAGAGACCAGTTCCTGAGCTCTGGGAGGATCCAAGAGATCCCAGGCTTTGCCCTTGCAGGAATTTTAAACCTGGCCCGGCTGTAGGATGCTGTTACCCTGGCTGGGACCACTCCATGGGGAGAAAGGGCATCAAATGACATTGACAGTTCCTTTCTCATTACAGGCACAATTAAAAGCAGACAGGATTCCAGGCAGCAGCGGTCCCTCAACCATTGAGTGCTGCTGTTGTTTCCTCTGCCTGGCCAGCTCCACTGATGGATTGACTCCTTCCCCTGCCTAATTTATGTCTCCTCTATGTTTGTTTATATAATCTGGTTCAACACCTACTTTACATCCTGCACGCTTGTACTCATTAATGGGCATTTTTCTGGGCGTTTATCACACTGGTTCTGGCAAGTGAGTGGGAGAGGGCTGGCAGCCCTACACATGCCCTGTGCCCAGGGCAGGAGCTGCAGCCCCCAGCATGGCAAGTCTGGGTGCCCATGTGTCCGTCCCTGCCCAAGAGGTGCGGATGAAGCTGTTGGCAGCATCTCTGTCAGGGAAGGGTTCCCCTAGGATTGATTTCTGCCTCCTAACACAGTCTTTGAGCTGCTTTGGTGGGGATTGGGGAGTGTGGAGCACCATCATTAGAGAAACAGCAAGAGATCTGTGTTCCCCTCAAGCTGCTGCCTTACAGTGTCAAACCATCACTGTAGCCTCTGTCCTCCCCTTGCTGATGCTCTGAGGCTCCTGCTGAGACCCTCTGAGCAGGTTTTGAAATTAGAACAGGGTGAGGAGTTCTCCAGGGGGCAGCCTGAGCCCCTGTGTATCCCATGAGCAGCCCTATGGACATGGGGACCCAGTCTGTCCCTGCCTGTAGAGTCACCTCCACTTGCCAGGAGATGAGCTCAGAGGAAACCTCAAGCTCAGCCTAAACCAGACCTTTCTCCACCTGGGTTTGCCAGGATTTACAGCCAAACCCCTCCCCAGCAACAGCATGATGAGCCCTGGCAACTGTCACTGCATCTTACAGTCCTGACAGTATATGGATCTACACATGGATCCAAACCACCCCACAGCCCAGATCTGCCCTGTGGCCCTAGTAAAAGTCCCAGCTCTGAGAAGTCAACACCTTTTCCTGCCCAGGTACCCCAGGGAGACCTGCACCTCCTGGCAGACTGGCAGGGCTGGAGATGATCTGTGGCCCTTATCTCTCTGTGCTCATTGCTGTGATCACAGACCCAACAGCAAAATAATCAGCCAGGCTCATGCTCCACCAAAGGCACAGGCAAACTCTCCTTGCCCCCCTCTGCCCACCTGCCCAGCCTCTTGCTCCTGCCCACTCCCCACACTGCAGTTTCTCCACCTGCAGACACGTGTTCCCTGGGGCTGTGGTGTTGGGGACAGCCATAGGGATGTATCTGGCAGAAAGCGACCCCAAAATCTATCCCTTCCTTGAGACCCCAGTGCCACTCCAGTAAGGGATGTGCAGTCTCAGATGACCCAGGTAAGGGAGAGCTTACGATGGTGAGGCATTTCCCATTTCCAGATGGAAGGGTAGGATACAGGGATGTTTCCTTCCCTCGGGCTCTGCAGCACCTTGGTGAACCCCTCGCCTCTCCAGGAAGCATCTCCCCACCAGGTTCAGCCTCCTCCTCCTCTCTGGATAGATGTATTCTGCCAGAAGCCATAATGGGTTTCTGCTAATGAAGCACTCCAAATTAACACCTGTCTCAGAAATGCCCTCACTGGCCCTTCCTCCAGTTGCTCAGCCACCCCTCCCTGCTCAGTGGTGAAGCAGCCAGCTCCGCGGCTTTGCAAGTCGCAGCTCAGCACAAGCTCGGCGAGTATTTTTCATCCCAAAGCTCTCCGATGGCCCCTTCCAGGGGTCAGCTCTCCCTCAGAAAGGCACCAGTACTGTTTGCAAGCTATTCCTGAGCAGGGAAGAAGAGGAGGCAAAACTTTGGTGAATCGAAGCAGAAAGCTGGGCTTAAGGCTCAGCAGACAGCCCGGGTGGTCTTCGTGTCCACCAGCAGCACCTCCACGCAGCCGGCAGCCGTTTGCGGGAGGGAAAGGCTGTGCAGGGTGTTTTTTTCCCCCAGCCTAGAGCCAGGGCTGCTGCTTTCCCCCAGCCCTGCGGGGAACCGGGCTGCTCTTAGCCCTAGCAGAGGGGAGCCGTGGGCAGGAGGAGGGAGGGAATGGGGTGAGAAGGAGAGATGGAACATGGGCTTGATGGGGAGAGGGTGTGAATGCACTTCCACCCCCCCCACCCAGCACAGGTATGCAGCAAGAAACCTCCTCCCCCTCCCCAAACTGTCTCCTCTCCCCGTATGACGCAGGTGTCAAAAGCCAAATTTCTTTCACCTCATTCCAGCAACAAAAGGAACTTGTGGAAAGTACACGCAGCCTTCTCCTCCCTGGCAAAAACAAAAACCCCAACCCAACGCAACCCAGTCCACCTCCTCTGCCCTGCACAGCCTCCCGTGTCCGGGCCGGGGGGAAGCCGCACCTGCCCAGAGGGTCCCTTCCCTGCGCCGCTGGCCTCCGCGCCCAACTCCGTGCCTCGCTGCCCGGCTGCGGAGGCGGAGACAAGAGTGGAACACGCAGAGAGCACAGACGGCCGGGGTCGGGGCGCGGCCGCCCGCGGGGCTGGGGTGCGCGGAGCAGCGGAGCCCCTAGCGCGGCTGCCCGCGAACAGCGGAGCGGTGCAGCGCAGAGCCTGGGGCCGCGGCTCGGAGCCGGGGAGCCCGGACCACGGAAATCGGAGTGTGGGTCCCGGAGCTCGGAGCCAAATCGCAGAGCTCGGAAGGCTGAACGCCGAGCTCAAAGCCGCGGATCCCGGAGCTCGGAGAGCGTCCGCCCGCGGAACCCGAAGCGCGGAGCGCGGAACCAAAGCGCGGAGCCGAGAGCTCATAGCCAGAGCCGCGGAGCCCGGAGCTGAAGCGCGGAGCCCAGAGCTCGGAGCGCAGCCGGCGGCGCATCGGCAGCGCCGCTGCCGGGAGCTGTCCGCGGTGCTGAGCAAACACTCACCGGGCCGGGCCGGGCCGGCGCCTCCTGACGCCGCCGGGAGACGTGACGGCCCCGCTCCGGCGGGCGCCCGCGCTCGGCCTGCGCTGCGGCGGAGCGGAGAGACCGCGGGACTGTCTTGCTGCCGCTCCCTCCACTGCTTAAATTTCCAGCAGCTTTGGTTGGTGTTTTGTTGGATTTTTTTCCCCTCTTTTTTTTTTTTTCTCTCTCCTCCTCTCCTCCCGCCGCTCCCGCTCCGGGCTCTCCCAGCCCGCAGCCGCCTAGTGGGAAGAGGCGGGAGGAAAATCCCACCCGCAAACCCACGCGGCAGAGCCGCATCGCCTCGCCTCCCCCCGCCCTCCTCCCGCTGCCCCCGGGCTGCCTCGCGGGGCTCCCTCATCCCCCATCCCCCGCCCACGACCCGCCACGGCCACGCACCTCCTGCCGCCGGGCGCCGGCTTCCGAAGGAGAGAAACGGTTGGGAAAGTAGCGGCGGGGCGGGGGGCGGGGGGAGAACGCCACAAAATGGGATGGAGAAAAAAGTGAACTGGCCTCAGCCTTGCGGGGCTGTGAGCACAAACCAACGTAGGCACAGCAACGGTCCGAAGGCAGGTGCAAGGAGTTCGGGTTGCTCAGCTTGCAGAAGAGGAGGCTCTGGGGCGATCTTACTGCAGCCTTTCAGTACCTAAAGAGGACAGACAAGAAAGATGAGGAGGGACTCTAGCAAGACCAAGGAAGGCTGACATGAAGTGCAGGCAAGTTTCCATCACCTGTCCTCCGAGAAATCTGGACTAGCTATAAAGGAAGATATTTATTTTTTGCGATAAGGGTGGTGAAACACTGCAACAGATTGTCCAGAGTTAGTAGGTGTCCCATCCCTGGAGACATTCAAGGTCAGGGTGGATGGGTCTCTGAGCAATATGATTTGGTTGAAGATATTCCTGCTCATTGCAGGGAAGTTGGGCTAGATGACCTCTAAAGGACCCTTCTAACCATTCTATGAGCTTATAATCTCACACAAACAAAGTTCATGCTCCTCCACAAAGGTCACTGGTCTGCATGGGGTTTTACATCCAGCAGAGAGGCTGTGGTACCAAATTGTACATCCCTGCCTAAACAAGGGAGCAGATCTGTTTGGAGAGGAAAAAGCAGCAGCCTCTGCACCAATGAGAGGAGGGGGCTCGGTCAGGACCCTCCTCACTCTGGTCCCTCTTTGAGGGTCACACTCAGCTTACCTTCCAAGCCAGATAAAGAGAGCCATGCTAGCTGGCATTCTACATTGCCTCCAACTAGCCATCAGACCTTGGGGAAGTGGAAGGATAACCAGCCAAGCCAGCAGTAGGCATTTTTACACCCATCCTTACTTGGTTATAAATACCCAAGTTCAGCACTCTGCACTGCTCCTGTACAGCCAGAGACTGGTCTCACTGAGCATGAGAAACAAGCCTCTGTCCCCAGCGGTCACTGCCTCAAATACAGCCAGGAGATATTTTCAATCAAATTCTCTCCTTGCATGCTGAGAGCCACTGAAGGTATTTGTGAGTTCCTGACAAATTCACCCAATTACCATCACTCAGACAAAATAATGCAGGAAAGATGATGAAGAGGCTGTAATGTTATATTTTAACATCTTTGGAGAGCCGTAATTCCTTTTAACATCAGAACCTAACTGAATATTCAAAGTAATAAGTCTCCAAAAGCTTTCTGCACAACGATGACTAGTGTTGATGGTAGAAGGCGGGTTTTTTCCAGCTGAGCTGCTGAACCAAAGTTGAAAAGAGCAATTCAGTCTAATTCTGCATGCAACTTTAGACAGTTTCCACAGGTGGCTCAAACATTTTCCTGGCAAGCTGCTCTGTCAGCTGAGAGACTCCCGTGCTGGTAAGTTAAACCAGATCTTCCTTAGTCACGGTAACAAGGTGGTCCTAAAAGTCTCTGTGACTGCAGAGCTATGATCTAATTTCTCAATTTCCCCACACCTCTTGGGGTAAATTGCCTCATCTACCTCCTACCTCTGTAAAATGGAAACTCATTGAGAGGTGTCAAGCCCATTAATAACAATGAGATGCTTCAGCTGTTGCTCCCTTAGCTGTATGAGGAGCCATATACCTGCACCTACATGTACAGCCATCCCAAATGGATTGAAACCCACAGTTCTGAGGGAGTAGGCAGCGATTTTGAGTAAGCTCAAACCCCAGAGCTAACTAAGCCTGATAGCCCAACGGGTGCCAGCTGTGAGGTGGCATGCAACTTTCCCAACTACAATGCAAAATCTTGAGTTGGAAGTGAGGTATTTCAGCTGCAAGAAAACTCCCTCTCTAGTTTTACAAATGTACCAGCAAGACAAAAATCACATTCTTTGGACCATGCTGATGGACAAAGACCCAAGAACCCACATTCAAGCAATAGACTGAAATAGCTGATGCATCCTTTCCAGCTTTCTCCACCCAGGCTCCTTGTTGTGCTGGGCAAGAACATCTGGCTGGGTCCTGTCTCAGATGCTAAAGTCTTGTCAGGAGATCATTGCTCTCTTTCACCTTCCTGCTGTGATGGCAAACTTGCAAGTCCAAGTCAAGGGCAATATCCTCCAAAGTCATGGCATTTTGACCACGATCATGCGTGAGCAAGAGATTTCTCACCCAGGTCCCCAAGGGTAGGGTGGCTGAGCATAAAACCAGAGCTTTAATTCCTGTGGCAGCAAAGCTACGAGGAAAAAGCAAGGTCAAGCAGGGCCCAGCACTGTTACCATCTGCCTAAGAGGATTCTTAATGAAACCCATGGTGAAGCTGAGGAGCAATACACAAAATTCCTTACTTTTAAAGGGACTTCGGAGCAAAATACACCCCAAAAATGGGAAACTGGCATGTTTCGGGGATAACACAAGATGTTTTCCAGTGGACAGAGCTGGAGAGAAGAGCATGTGTCATGCATGATGTCTAAGTGGTCCCTGGGGAATACTCTGAAGAAAACTAGAGAACTTCATTTATAAGGTGGCTTTGGGGAGATCATTCCAAATCTCTTTTGGCTCTCTGTGTTGCTTATGCTGTTTCCAGCCCTTTGAGGCTTTGGGCCATAACCACCCATGTAGCCTGAGCACCCTCATATTTCCAGAGTCTGCCTTGCTGGTGCCAGAGGGAATCAAGACTCAGCTAGAGACACGGCGTTTTCCATTCCTGTAATTGCACAGTGCATTACGGAAAAGCATTGTCCAGCAAATAAGACCTTCTGGACTTGTACGAAAACCCCAGGACCCCTTTCCTGGGTCATCCTGTTTGGAGAGATGTGCAGCAGTGAGCTGCTGCTGTTTCCATCCTTCCCCTCCAACCACTTCTCTCTCCACACAGCCCCCAACTCACCAGCACCCACACGCACCCCTGATTTGCCCTGGAGCGACGGGAACTCTGCCTTTGCAGGAAGAGTTTGGGAAATGGCTTTCATTTCTTCTCCCAGTACTGCTGTTGGGGATGGCAGCCCCTGGGAGAAGCTCTTATGCTGAGCTACTCTGCTTTAGCGCAAGGAGCGGAACCGCCTCCTGGCAGCAGCGATCCTGCCGAGGAATGAGCCCAGGTTCCCAGCCTGAATCACCAGAAAATTAAACATATGTCTCCATCCACCCAGGCGAGGAATTAAGACATTGATCCATCCTGATTCCATCTATTTCAATTACAGGCGAGGGCAGGCGCTGCCTTCCCCATGCCGAGACCCAGGGAAGGCTGAAGGGCCCTGGAGGAGTCTCCAGTCCACAGGATTTTTTTCTGGGCAGGGCAGTATCCGGGGCACTTCAGCCCCTGTGAGCCCCATGGTGGGGATGCTCAGAGCCCTGGGGGAATGCCTGGGGCTCTGGGGCGATGCTCAGGAGTGTGGGAGTCTGCTCAGGGCTATGAGAGGCTGACAGTATCCCCAAGTCACTTCCCCAGGTACTTGCAGCACACAGGGGGCTCTGGGTCCATGGATAATAGAGGAAGCACACTGAAAACCAGGAATGATATCAAAAAGGTTTGACTGTAGTCATGAAAGCAATAAACCCAAACCATTAAATCCATCTGACACTCTACAAGCTAAGCTCTTAAATTATCTGTTATCATGCAATGGTTGAATAAAGGTGGGCACTGGCAGGGGTGCAGAGAATGCAGATGAAACCAGAAAACAACCCTGTAAAATAGACATGAGCTTCATGGCTATTCTTGAGCCTAGATACTCTGTTGGTTTGTAGCACCCAGATTTCAATCCTCTTGGTGACAGGCAGGGAAAGCCCGTCCCCAGTTTGCTGCAAAGAGCTCCACCAGTGCAAGGTCTACGTTTCCAAGGGAGAAGAGAAATATCTTGAGCTGCTCTGGCAGTGGGGAACATGGGCAAGCCCAGGTGGGAGATAGGCTGGCAGCTACAACCTGTGTTACCCATGAGGGTGTCTCCATCCTTGACCTTGCTGGCAAGAAGCAAATGGTCTTGCTGGGAAGCTGGAGGAAATTTGTCTTTTTAATGGCAAAGCCATTTATCTAACATTTCACATGCAAATAATCAATATGAATATTATAGGATGGCACTACTGTGAAGTCCTACTTCAGCAGCCAGGTCAAGCTGACATGGTGACATGTACAACTCTCATTAGGGGACGCGACCTTTCAGAAAACATCCAACAAACCCCTGCTTAGGGATCACCAGGGGCATGTAAGAAACCAAATGGATTATTCTATTTTTCATTTTAAGCATGGACACGTGTCGCATGTTGTGAGAGACATGCAGGATGGGGCAGCTCTTGGCTCTAAATGTTGCTCATGTCTTTCTTTCTCCATCTCCAGCTCCTCTTTAAGCCTCCCTGGGAGAGCCCCAGGAGAATACAGTTGCCCATGGGGCAGCTCTGAGGTTGGTCATCGTGGCTGAGGGGAAGCAGCTGCAAAGCCATGCCCCATCCTTGATGGCAGCAATTCCTCTGCTCCCTCCCAGCATCTCAATTCATTGAAAGACAGTAAAGCACCTTGCAGGGAAGTGTTGCAGTATGGAAGAGGCCATACTCTTTTAAATCACTCATCTACAGGTGTATGAGCGGCTTTGCTACTGGCCTGCGCTCAAACCCATCCCCATCCCATGTGAGATGGCCAGGGAGAGCAGGGCAAGAGGTGCCACTCTGCAAGGGCTCCTTCGAGGATCCCTCTTGGAGCTCAGATCCCCTCAAGCAGCTTTGCATCTGAGCTGGGCTGGCAGTGCTATGGGGCTACACACAGTCCTGTTACCCCACAGCCTCAGACCACCTTGCAAGCTCAGGAAGCAACTAGAGGCACCTGGGATCAAGGGGACAGTGACAGCAGCATGCCCAGCAGGCAGGTTGCAGGTGGTGGCAGGGGATTTGAGCAGGCAGGTACTGAGACCTGCCATTGGGCTGAGTGTTTCCATTGATGAAAAACAACCCAATCTCTTTGGTGTGCCAAGGTTCTTGCACAGAAAGCAAACTGGAAGCCTTCCTCCTCTCTCCCAGGGCCAATGTAGTGGTGACAAAGAGAGGGTTTATTTAAGCCCAGCCACTCTCATCCTGGCAAAACACAACAGCTCTCAGCTTTGCAAGTCACACTGGGTACTTTGGGGCATTGCCTTCACTTTTTTTCTTGCCCTCTGTGCCTCTGCTCACAACAGAAACAGCAGCAAGGCCACTCGTAGCTGCTCAGAAACGCTCAGAGCAGCCAGGCCCCTTCCCCAGGTAAGTGGTATCGACGTGGTTTTTGTTCCCTCTGCCCATGTCTGAGGTAAGCAATGCTGATACCAACTCTCCAGCATCAGCTCTCTCATCCCTCAGCAGCACCAGCCCTGCAGAGAACATCTCCAATACCACAACAAATAGCCCTTAAAAGCAAAGGCAAGAGACAAACAGCCTCCTGGGGGCTGGGAGCATCTGTACAGTGGGGAAACCCCCTAAAATCTCTTTTCAAGCAGCCTGGCCCCCAGCTCCCCACTACCTTGGGCAGCAGCACCAACCCACCAGCTGGCACTGCTGAAATTCAGGGCTTTGTGTGACCAAAATGAGACTTTCACAAGCTCACAGACAGACAAATAGCCACAAACAGAGCCAGGGGAAAACAGGCACCCAGGGGGTGATGGCCCAAGAACTGCATTAAAGGCGAGGTCTCGAAACCCTGATCTTTATTGCAAACAAGCCTAACATGCTCCTGGCACTGCTGCCACACACGGGGCTTTCACAGGTCACAGAAGTACATTGAAGTAATGAAACCCCATATTTAGACTTAAAAAGTGGGGTTTCACAGGTCACAGAAGTACATTGAAGTAATGAAACCCCATATTTAGACTTAAAAAGTGGTATTAAAATGAAATTCTTGGCACTCTGGTGGTGTACAGTGTCTGTCTGGCTGCCTCACAGACGAGGTGAAGGATCTTTAACTCCATATCCC
Source organism: Urocolius indicus (assembly GCA_013401255.1). NCBI lineage: Eukaryota > Metazoa > Chordata > Aves > Coliiformes > Coliidae > Urocolius > Urocolius indicus. Next base: position 51,458 of record WBNH01010624.1, read on the forward strand.
TGCCTTGAGCTGAGGCTGTGCCATCCCACCTTTGCTAGCAGATGGGCACATCTCCGGGTGTTTCATGTGCTCACATAGAGCCTGGGCATTGAACAGACGCAAATTTGTGCCCATTTTACAGCTGGGTGAAACAAGGTGGGAATCACAGGTGGCTCAATTCTTTGCTGACAGACATGGGTTGGGAGCAGCTGCGAGTGCTGGGGGGAAACTTGCTCTGCAGGGAGCCAGCACACAGGTAAAGAGCAGTGTTTCATCACGTGGCTGCACACAGGTTGTGAGGGGAAAAAAAGATAAAGATGAGTGGAGGAGCATAGAGCATTCTGGCAACCCTTCTCCATCATTCCTTTCCTTCCTAAGCAGATCAAATTATGACCTGAAATCACTGAATACATATTTTACTATGTGGATAATTTAAAGGATGAGGGTATGACAGAGAATTCATAAAGAACAGTCATATTAGAAGACAAAGAGTTCCCATTAATCTCCTACTGGGAAAAACTGAAGAGGAGAAAAGGAGGGGGACACAGTTTGTCACCGAGGCAGCCTTTTCCTCCTCCTTGTTTTGAGTGAGCAGGGATGTCCTAAAATCATAAAATCATTTTGATTGGAAAAGACCTTTGAGATTATCGAGTCCAATCACTCACCTCAGACTGTCAAGCCAATCACTAAACTAACCCATAACCCATGGCCCTCGGCTACACAACTTTTAAGTATCTCCAGGGATGGGAGCTCCACCACCTCACTGGGCAGCCTGAGACAGGGTTTAACAAACCTCTCAGTGAAAAAGTTCTTCCTAATCTCCAATCTAAATCTCCCCTAGTGCAACTTGAGGCCATTTCCTCTTGTTCTAACGCTCCTTACTTGGGAGAAGTGTTGGACTCCCACCTTGCTGCAGTCTCCTTTCAGGTAGTTGTAGAACTTGTCTCCCCTCAGCCCCCTCCAGAATTAACACCCCCAGTTCCCTCAGCTGCTCCTCATCACACTCATTCTCACTTGTCTTCTCCACCAACATCCAGACACAGGCTGCTCCCGATCTCACAAGGTGGCCACAGCACTCCCAGCTCTTCCCAGCCCCGTTGCCTTTCAGCCAGCAACAGAAACCCACCATTGCATTTCAAGAGCCTGGAAATCAGCTCTTCTCCTCCGTGCAGGGATGCAGCCAAACCTTCCCCCCAGCTCCACATCCCCCGCTCCTAGGCTGCGCTGCCCCCAGCCCGCCACTGCTGAGGCCATCCTGGGGGCTGTGCCGTCGCGGTCTGCTGGGCTTTAGCCCACTTGGCCACGCTCAGCTGCCCGTCTGGCGTCAGTTCGAGCGTGATGCTCCTGTGACTTTGAGGGGTCGTCCCCTGCTTTGCTCCCCCTCAACCCCCCCATCCCAGGAAGCTATGGGTTGCCCCATACCCCACAGATCAATGCCAGCTTCAGGATGTTTCTCAGTCGCTGTGGGGCTGGGGAAGAGCTATCGGCTCTTAGTAATTGCTTTACTAATAAATTAACTCTATAATTTATCACTCTATAAAATCACTCCATATTTTATAGGTAGTGGCACTGAGCTGGGGAGAAGAGGGCTCATCCCTGTGGGGAGCACCCCCAGCACACATCCCTGACCTAGGACACTGGTGGCGGGGCAGAATTGGCAGAGCTGGTGAATTCAGCCCAGCTCCTGCTAAAGCCTAGGGGCATGAGAGAAGTGTGTCTTCCCTCTTAAACACGTAAACGGTTTTATGGGCATTTTGACAAGTCAGATTAAGCACCATAATCAAGACAAACTTGTTGTTTAAACAAGGCCCCTGAGGACAAATCAGCAGCTGCTGAGTGTTTTCCCTGCCCTGCACATCTCATGGGCAGGGGACAGGCAGTGGGCTGAGGTCACACCTGCAGCATGAGCTGCTCAACCTCTGGTGCCACTGTCCTCACCATGGGGGCTGGTGAAGGGTATGTGTGAGATGGTCCAGCACTTTCAGCTCCATCCATGGGAGCCCAACACTGTGCTCATGGCTCTCTGCAGCTCTGTGGCAGTAGCCAGGCCCCTAGGGGAGAATCATGATGGTGAGGGTTTTTCAACGAGGTAACCTTTAAACAAATACCTTTAATTTCTGAATTAGAAGCCCCTGAGGCTGCTCTCCTTCCCAGCACGGCTCCTGGTGCAGAGAGGGGCAGTGGGAAGACAGGCAGGCAGGGCTGGAAGGGCACATTGGCGCTCACTGGTGTGCGATTCACGTTGAGCTCACGCTGCTGGCTTGGTTTCAGCTGTCACATGCTATTACTCATGCCTTCGCATTTGGGTTTTCTTTTTTTTGTCCTGAAAGTCTCCAAATTATTTTCCTTGGCTGCCTGAAAGGATTTTAAGAGACTAAGTGACAGCATGCTTCCCAGTCCAGGGAGGGGCAGAGGAGCCGGAGGGATTGGGGGGAGGATTATGGGGTTAGACATACTCATAGAACTGCTACTGGCACAAGTCTCCAGGTGAAAGCCAGTCCCATTGTCCCTGCCCCTCGCTCATCCCAATTTTGGAGTCCAACAAGAGTGTCACAGGGAGTAGATCTCCCCAAACAGATGAGGGAGACAGCAATGCCTTTAAGAGAAAGCAAACTCAGGAGAGGCAAAATGTTAACTTGCCTCTCTCTGCCTTTGCTGCTGCACGGATCAGAGGCTTTGGGCAAGCAGCTATCACAGCTGAGATTGGGTTTTTTTCCCCCTCATTCTCTGATAAGCTATTTTCCACCACAGCCCACTGATGGTTGCACACACTTGCTATTCCAAGCAGATCAAAAGACGCTGTGCTGGGTGCATGAAGCCCTCCTCCACCTGAAAGGTTCATGAAGGATGTCAGGAGGATGGAGCCAGGCTGTTCTCACAAAAAGTTCCACTTAAATACAAAAAAACACTTTCACTGTGAGGGTGATGGAGTCCTTGACACAGGCTGCCCAGAGGGGCTGTGGAGTCTCTTTCCTTGGAAGTCTTCAAGACCCACCTGGACATGTTCCTATGCCACCTGATCTAGGTGAGCCTCCTTCTGCAGAGGGGTTGGATTAGATGATCTCTAAAGGTCCCTTCCAACCCTTAAGATTCTGTGAAGTAGGATGCCCTGTGAGATGCTGTAGAGCTGGAACCACCTCCTCCCCTTACAATGGGGGAGGTCCAATACTTACTCTTCATTTATTTCTAAAATATACCAAAACCCTCACATTTTGGCCTTACAAGACTTTTTCCTGCTGCTTGATCTCTTGTCCTGCAGCTGCTGAGTACTGATGACCATCCACCAATCAGAGCCAGATTTAAAGTGTGAAAGCTGGAAAGATTTAAATCATTTTTTTGCAAGACCACCTCAACTCAAATGGCTGGTTAGCACATGGAGCAGAGGAGGAAGCCTTGCTTTAACCTAATCAACCATTTAAACTTATTTAAGAAGATGTTAAAGACATAGAATACCCAAATATTGCCCTGTAGTTGAACAGAGATAAGGATGAGAAGACCCTCACTTAAAGAATCCATTTGCAGCTCACTCTGAAAGCAAAACTAAAGCCAACTATGTGGTGATGGTTAACCAAAGGCTGTGGGGACTCGGGCTACAGATGCCTCTCCAGAAGACAGAAGATACAGGCTCTAGTCCTTCTGCCACAGATGCTGCTATGATTCATGGCTTCCCATGATCTCAAGCACACCAAATCTGTTATTTCCTCAACATTTAAAGCAGGTGACAGTCCCCAACCTACTATGGATGCTCTCGAAGAGCCCTACACCCTTAACTAAGTATGGCTCACAGCCTCTGCACTGCTGAGAAGACAGGAAACCCCTCTTGGAGAGCAAGTGAGGAAGATCCTTGTGAGGCTGGCCTCCAGAAAAAAAAACAAAAGAGTCTTTGCAGGCAGTGTTGGGGCCTGGCAGAAGCGAGGATGCAATGACCTTGGCTGGCTGCTGGCCAGGCCATCGGGGTTATCGCTGCTGCCTGCACACGTGGGTGCTGCTGACACACCAGATGATGTCCTCAAGAAATGCTGCAGTCAACACCTCCCTTTGGCCTCAGAACCCTGCAGGTACTTGCTGGGTATTTCTGGCCTCTGAAAAGCAGCAAGGAAGGAAAGAGGACTTTTGAGGAAAGAAGGAGTTAGATTTGCCTTTCCAATTATCTGCTGTTGTCATTATGACCTTCCATAGTCAAACAAAGTTACCCTAAATAAGCAAGGCTCCAGCACTTGGGCCGAATGCTGGCATTAGCAGCTGTCTACTCACTGCTGAACAACCCCGAGATTAATTAAAATTTTCCCGTGACCGTCATTTTTTCTTTCCTCCAGCACTGAATTTCTTTTTAGCACTGAGGCATGTTTCTCCTACTCTTCTATTAAATGCTTCAAAATTAATAAAGAGACTGGCTGGCTAGGCAGGGTTTTTAATTCCCTTTCTCAAAAAAAATCTGACTCACCCACCACCTCTTGCAGGGACATGAGCACTAGAAGCAAAACCACTCTGGGGCAGGTTCCAGCCAAGGGGTTTGTAGTTCTTCTCCTTCAAAAGAGGAAAATGAGAATAAAGACTCTAAGAGCCCACCACCTGCAATTAATTTTTGCAAGGAGAATTATTAAGTACTGGAACAGGCTTCACAGAGGGACTTCAGAATCTCCAGTCCTTGCTCTGTTAGTTGTGAACATCTCCAAGCCCTAGAGCATCCTCACCCAACTTAGAGGCAAGCCCTGCTGTGGGCTGGGGGTTGGACCATGGACCTCTAGAGATCCGTCTTAACCTCAATCACGCCCTGACTCTGAAAAGGCTGAAAACCTGACAGGGGCCATTTGTTGAGGAGGCAACTAATTAAAAAAAATATTGACCAAATGTAAAAAAATAAAGATTACAGTAAGTAATTATATGCAACTTCATATGTCAGCTGCAAAGAGTTACCTGAAGGGAAGAACATTAAAGGGATTAGAATAAGGAGCGTAACACTCGTGACAAAGAGACAAAGACAAAAAATGCCATTAACTTGTTTTTTATGAGCTGCTGTGTTTCTAATTAGGGCCAGGCAGCAAATTTGCATTCTATCTTGATTGAAACAAAATGAAAAGTGAAAAAATAAGGGTGGCCAATGTTAAACTGCTTTCCCTGTTTAATTCAAGGAGTAACCTTAGAAAATTCAAAACACTCTCAGCTTCACTGGAGTGATTTCAATTTAAAACACAGAGGACTTGAAATGGGGAAAAGGACTGAGGTCACCTGCATGGCTTGGAGCTGGGGTACAAACAACAGCCACTGCAGCTTGCAAAACCAATTTAGCATCAATAAACAGGCTGGGGCCTGAGGCAAACCTACACCTGAAAGCAGAGGAAGCAGCAAGAGCAATGGCTGTCAGCTCCTCACACTGGCCTTGCCTTTGGAGGCGGCTGTCTGAGCAGTGCGCTCCACACAGCCCAGCACAATCATCCAGCACCAGATTCTCTTAAAATGCAGCAAAACAGAGACTGAGCTAGTGCTCAGCAGGATGTGGCAGACAGCTGCCATCAAGTAGAAGGAACCAATTTCATTTCCTTCTGCCACAGTGACTCACATGACACAGAACTGCAGGTAGCACCTCAGAGCAGCTAACACGCTCTCTTCTCTCTGCCTTCCACTCTCTCCTCACTCCCACCCTCAACTAGCATGCCAGAAACCAGTGAAAAAAAACCAGCACACAGCCTCTGAGGACCATCCACACCCCTCCTGGAACTGAGCATCACATTTCTGACCCTCGGCCAAGACTCTCCAGAAGCAAAATGCAATTTTGGTGTGTCCCACATCCTTCTACCTTTGGGGGAGCATTGCATTTCCCTTATGCCCCCCCTCAAAACAGGCCCCAAGATTGAAGCAGGAGAGGCTGGGTCCCCAGTTCTGCTGTAAGGCTTCACTCCCATATCTTTGTTCATATTGCCAAAGGGCATCCTTGCTTTTCTTTTCTGCTCTGGGAACAAAGGATGCAAGAAAAATCACACAATCCTCTCGGGTTTTAACACCTGGAGGACATAAAACACCTTTTATATGTTCTGGGTTACAGCTCCTTGATGGCAAGCCCAAGATTGTGGCAGGGCCTTGCTTTGCTGACACAGAGAGCAAAGTCCCATCCTCAGAGGTGCAAGGATGACATGGACTGTGATGAACAAACACGGACAGAGTCTCTTTGCAAACCAAAATGCTTCCCAGAGGTATCACCACGTACACTGCACCTCCATCACCCACAGCTAGGAAAAGATGCTACACCCACCCAGTCCATGTCCAAGCTTATCAATTTGTGGCAGCTCTCAAGCCAGCTCAGTGTGGCTGCTGCTGGTGAAGGCTGTCTGCACCTTCTCATCCCCCTGCTATTCTGCCAACAAAGCAACGACGACACTTTGCACCATGGTTTATTCCCCCTCCATATGTACAAGTGTATCCATGACCATTAAAAATAAGGCTACTTATATCATGGCTCTGAAACACATCACAAACCAACTCCAGCCCCTCTCTTGTTACAACATTCCAAATGCTTGGCTTGCCCAGTGTGCACAGGGGGGCCAACACAACCAGACCACATGGGCAATTAAGTGGTGCAGGGCTTCAGTAATGGGATCTAGAAGCTTCCTCCTCTAGCTGAGATAGTCAAACAGCCAGGTCAGTGGGAGGGAAGATCGTTATCCCATGACATCTTGGTGAGGTCAGTCCAGGTCTCAGGCAACTGCACATTACCTCATCTCAGCATGTTGCTGGTGTCAGGCAGCAGAGGGGCCCAGGCTCACGCTTGAGGGGAGGACAACTTCACCCTCTTCTTTGGAGTTGCCCCTTCAGTCGAGGCAGTGACATAAGGAGAGGAGGAAGGGGAAGTTGCCCTCCTCTTCTTGATGACTAGAAGTCTTCAGTCTCCAGAGGTGTCAACCTCCATGACATTTCTCAATATTTAATGCATCTAAAAAATTAACAGCTCAAAGGAACACCCAAACCTGATCATTATGGGATCTCAAAGTGAATCACTTGCATGTCCAGGTAAGACTTAGAGATTTTCTTTTTCCAGTGGAGATGAAGAATAAATAGTCCAAATATAAGTAACCGGAGTTGTGCAACTGAGGACAGCCCTGTGGGGTCCTGTAAGCTCCCTTCCCAAGTAAATCTGTTCCCACATGTAACGAGAGAATCTTCCAGCCTTAGCTTGTGGCTCAATAAATTTTATTATTAATTTTTGTTTTTATTTAAAAGAATTTGTTTTCCTGTCATAAAAATTAGACAACCATACCACCACCACCATCAGCAGCAGCAAAGTCTGTGGAGTTAATGTTGATGGCAGACAGTTCACTGGTGTTTCCAGTGTCTCAAAAAACGTCCTAGAAAGTCCATAAATGGAAAAAAAAACCCAAACGTGATGGTTTTGGGGAGGAACATCAAGGTGGTTTTGGTTTCTTGCCCCGCTGAGGATCCCAGATGAATATTGTAGCACACAGGACCAAGTATCTCATGCCTTGAGAAAAACTCTTCATACCAGCTCCAGTACCTGATTAGTAGGGAAGATGAGACATTTAAATAGGAATGTATGACATTCATTATCTCTTACATCAGCACATAGATCATCAGGACAGGACTAATCCTTCTGTCTCCATCCCTTACCCTTTATTCACCAGCATGCAATAATATCACACAAATAGGATAAGCACTTGGCAAGGACTCCAATTTTGATGCCTGCCCTTGCTAAGATAAATTACTGCATAAAGCAAAGCCATGCAGAGTTGCCTCATTCTCACTCATTCCAACCAACCAGCTCTTAGAAATCCTGTAATGGAGACCAGAGATTTTGTGCTCTCAGCCCTCTGTGCTCACATTTTCCTGGCCCACACTAAGTTGGTGTAGCAGCCTCTGAAGGGACAGTCTAGTGATGGCAGAAAAGCCAGGGTCTGTCACAGCCTCTATTAACCTGCTTTGACTTCACTGGGGGAAGCTCTGGAGTTTTAGTCCATGGATACTGTTTGGCACAGCATCTGCCCCTAGACTGAAGTGGGTTTGTGTAAATCCAGTCCTTTCCCAGATCATCCCACCTTTCCCCTGCATGCTGCCAAATGCAAATACCAGGGTTCTGACAGCTACCTTGTCTCATTAGCAAGCAAAGCATGTGAGCAAAACTTCTCCTCTCTAATCACTCTCCTGTTGCTGCTGGATTCACTTCAAGATTTCAAAAGCATCTGTGCATTTTGTCCATTTTACTAAGAAGGAAGTGACCAAAGTGATGAGCAATCAGATTCCAAAGCCTGCTAAATAAACTGCCTATGAATGAGAGGCTACAGCATCACACAGTGCAACAGCAGCAGTCACCAGGCCATTCCTGGACCAAAACAAATACATCTTGACAAGCAGGCAGACACAGGTCACTTGAGTCTCTCCCCATTTCTGCTTTTTCGTGAAATTTTTTTTGCAGGACCACTCAAACCAGCAACTCTGGTCTGGCTCCAGAGAGCTGCTGCTGTCACAGAGACATGAGGGGAAATCAAGATGAGGACCTCAGCTTCACAGGAGTGACAGTTCAGCATGTAAATTTGCAAACAGCAAGGAGACCCCTTTATTAGCAGCCACAGAAAGCTGCCAGGGCTCTGGGCTAGGAGCTAACAGTGTTAACCATCAAGCCTCAAAAGCATGGTGGAGGTCAATGCTGCTGTGTACAGTCTGGGATGGCATCAGACCTGGGGTTGTCTGGAGGATCAGCACCAGCCTGGGTTTGGGTACTGGTTTTATTTGGCTGACAAACACATAAAGAAAGATAAAGTCTTTTCCATATTACCTGACAATTCATAGATAGAAAGACACTGAACAGACACTCTGGAAGACTTTGAATTCAAGTGCTGAAAAACCTGGCAAAACACTGGTGTCTCAGTGCACGGGCAAGGTTGTTGCTTTCCCAAAACCCTGTGCTGATGGCTGCTGTGACAGTCAGTCTGGGTGCCAGGAGTGAGCAAAGCCAGGGAGCATCCCTGCTCATTTCCAACACTGCTCCAGCCCGCTGCACACCAGGAGCTCAGCTCTCAGCTCTGCTGCTCCCTGCATCAGCAGCAGCAGGCTCTGGTTAATGCTGCTGAGTTAAGGTGCAACCTCTGTGATTGCAAGAACCAGTGGCAGCTCAGGGAGCTGTTTGTGCCGTCCAGGCCCCGAGGAGCAGTGGAGGGACAGCAAGTTCTGGATGTCTGCCAGCAGCTTTCCTACACCTTACTTTAACTGGGGCACTAGCTCCTCACTCTGCCACGTGCCAGAGGCAAACACATAATTTAAATGACTAACTTCTGTAGTTGGGATGGCCTCCTCTAATGGTTTCTCCTAACTGCACAACTTCTCTGACCTTGCACTTTACCAACAACAGATTCAAGCATTTAAAGAGGAGATGTGTGAAATAACTTACCTTAATTGTACCCTGACTGTTAGCAGCAATCAGCACGTTGGACTCCTGGAAAAAAAAGAAGAGGCTCTATCACTATCTGCCATTGCGGTTTTTTTATCCACTTCCCCTTTTTTGGAAGAAAGAGCAGAGAATAAGCAGTTGTTTTTATCTTAAATATTAGAAGTATATCTAATTTCAAAGAGATTTAACTCTTCCAATTTCCAAGATGCTTTCAAGGCTAAAAACCTTTATAAAAGTTATACTACCTTGAGGAATTAGAAAGCAATAATCCTTAGTGCTTCTACAGAGCTTTAAATCTCCAAAGCAATTTACAGACATGAATTAATCCTCACAGTTTCCCTGTGAAGTGGGAAAATAATAATAATTTTCATCTTTTGTCAGCATATGGACAAAGGTCTGCAGTACCCTAACTAGACAGACTCATGATGATGACAAAACCTCTGGGTGCAACCTCTCCTACAGCCAGGAGGTTTCAGACAAGTAAAACAAAGAGAAGGGATTTGACAGCAGTAGCAGATACATCTGGTTTGGAAAGAAAGACAAACAGAGATGGCTCCAGCCCTGCTTTAGTCAGAAAGACAACATTCATTTACCTCCTGCCAATTGATGGAGTTGCCTTTGGAGATACCCTGGTTGTCTGCAAATTAATGGTCTGCTGCATTAGTCAGACAATCTCCAGGCAAAAACCGGGGGGAGACAGCCTCTGCTCTTCAGACCGCATTCCTGATGTGACCAGCAAACGCAGGGGCACACTCCCAAACCAAAATAATTTAGACGGGGGGAATTCAAAGGAACAACACCCCTCAAACGCATGAGTGCTGTGGTGCCGGCCCCAGACCCAGATACCTGAGGTCAGACCCTGCTCCCAGAGCCCTGTACCACACCTGTCCCCACGGCTGTGCCGTGTGCTGCCAAACAGCTTCTCTACAGAGAGCTGATGTCTCCCCTTAGACACAATTTTTCAATTTCTCTCACTGCTGCTATCCATCCCCAGACAAACCTGCTGTAATTATCTCATCACTTAATACATGCATGTTGAATTGCCTTGGTGACTAGAATCCACCCTGCTCCAAAGGGTGTGGGGACAGGTGGCTCAACACAGCCCTAACAGGGTCACACGCTGCCTTGCCATGAGGTCTGGGACTTGGCACAGCCACCAGCTTTGAAGCAAAAGGAGAAAATTCCTCTTCAGTGCAAAACCTCACTTCTCAGGTAAGAGAAGCCTTGTGGGGGACCACTGGGCTAATTGTTATAGATAAACTTGTTATCCCCTACCCCAGCACAATCATTAGGGGATTAAGTTAAGCCTCCTGATATTATCTCACCAATGATTCTCCAAGTCAAAGCTCCTGAAAAGAAAGTATATCCTCAAAGGAAGTATATATACTCTCATTTGCATTAATTTTGTGGCTAAAAGAGTGTAATCCTGTGAACAGATTCTGGTTACTAGCATTAAAATCCAAATCCATGCTGTGGGGGGAGGGGATGCAGATATAAACGTGGTTCGGGGACTAAAACAGGGACTGAGATGCCTGATAGGATTACAGAGGCAAGGGAGAGATATCATGACCTCTCCAGTGTGCATTACAAGAGACTTGAACTCCTGAGTACAGATGATCCAGGGTCTCAATGATTCCTGTGTGTACTGCGAGTGATTGGCAATTCATCCTACTGCTGCAGTCTGCTGGGGGACCACTGTAAATTAACTGTGGTTCAATGAACAGTTTCACCTGCTAAATAAAATAAAAATGCCAGAGGGTAATATACTCTCACTCCCTTGTTCTTCAGAAGCCACTGGTGGTTTTCGTCTACCCCTCACCCCAGCAAGGTTTGAGCTAATCACCACTCTGCTGCATTCATCCACAACCAAGAAACAAAAACAGGAGCAGACAGCAGCAAAATTAGCACCAAATCTGTCATGGAACAAACATTGACTTGCTTGTTAAGGCACTCTAGCACTGCTTTCCCAGGAACACAGCTAAGTAACTTGTTTTTAATCCTCTAAAGAAACTTCTCTTCCTTTTGCGTTGCTTGTAAACCAGTCAATATATTCAACATGTTAAACATCTAAGCAAGTCATGAAGTTGCTTAGATGTCTAGGTTTGTTACTCTTGACAGTCCTGACCAGTATTTTAGCCAGGACATGTCGGAACGGAGTCACCACATCCTCAAAAGTTAATGATCACTTAACTGTCAGAACACCCATTTCCCCTACCACACACAACTACAAGCATTGTGTATCTCAGACATGAAAAACAGGGTATCACCTTCCATTGTGACTGCATGTTCTACTTCATCATAATCATTTGGCATTTTTATGCAGGGCAGGAAGGCTGAAAGGCTGGCATTCCTCAACCCTCCAAAATCCATTACCTGCAGGAGCCAGAAACTCCCATAGCAGAGTCAGGGGTATGTTGGAGATGCCCCTGAGCTGTCCTGCTGTGAAGAAACCAGCTATCGAAATATCTCTTCTACACATGCACATCCTCCTATGGGTGGTTAGCACCTGTAGCCCCTTCTTAACACAAAAGCACTAGCTGACTTTGCTAAAATAAGGCTGAAGAAAAAAAAAAAAAAGGAATGAACACAACAAAAATGAAGATATGAGAGTTTACTGCCTGGCAAGGTTACAGTATTTTGTTCCATGCAGCATCTTAAGAACTATTGCACCCTGGTGGAAACCCACCAAGTGCGGAACCTGATGGAATGTGGCAGCCTCTCCTCTGCACATCAAGGCAGAGGAGACACAGAGTGGTGCACTCAGGTTCCCTTGTGAGGAGACTATGTGGCATCTCAACAAACCAGGGACAGTCATAAAATTGACAGGAGACAGCTGAAGAGGTTTGGTTCTGTTAGGTCAACAGAAAAGAGCAAAGCTCTGTGGATGCCAGAAGTGTGCACCTTCTTGTCTCATGGCGCTACACATGAATTTAGAAAGGTTAATTAACAAATGCAGGTGCATCTCAGGACTCATGTCAAGATTAACACAGGGTCCAGGTTCAGAACTGCTCTAAGAAGCTAAAACTTATGAATGGCCTTCCACACATGCCAACTTGCTCCTGAACTGTAGAGATAATGTTATTAGAAGTCTTAAGGACAGTTCCTTGACATTGGGAAGGACTTGACTCTACCACAAATCTTTGTTATTGCCTACAGACTGGACATCTATCCACATAAAGGTTGGCATTATGCAAAATAAAAGTTATAAATCAGTCCTACGGGCAAAGACAGATCAGACAGATGCAGCTCTGTCCTGAATCTGACATGTCCCCATCTCTGGACACGGCACTGGATGAACACAACTCATCCACCTACAAGAATTTAGGAGCATTTGCCCTTGGGATTTGAAAGGGACTTTCATTGATTGCAGCAAAACAAGAAATTTCTGTAGCATTCTTGATGGCAAAGAAAAACAAAATCAAATTTAGGGCCTTCCTGAGTAAATGAGATATCTACTACATTCATCATTCAAAGGAATTATTCACCCAGTGACAGCTGAGTTTCTTTGAAGCACACTGATTTCCTTCCCTCCTAGATCAGCCCTGTATTTGGATGGCCCTGGGGAAGCAATTTGTGCAGGGAAGGAAGGAGAAGGCAAGTCTGGCTGACTACTGGTATTCATGCCAGAGCAGTCAGCATTAAGAGAATCAAAAATGCTCAGGATGCTTTGCAAAGCTTGAGGAAGTTCACTGAACAACTGAAAAGTCACCAGAGTTGCTTCAGTGGGATAGGGAATAAAAGATAGCTGAGGCTGTAACCCTTCCACTCTTGCTTTACATCTTCCTGCAAGAAAACACTGTGGTGGAGAACAGAACTAAATGAATGTTACCCTAGATGGACAGCTGCTAAAAATCACACACACACGTCTCCTTGGAGGGATACACGCTGCTATCCAAGCAGACTCAACTCCACGAGGCAAAGGAAAGTTCCAGACAGAGCCTCTGTCTAGTAAGCTGGAAACCCATCCTCTCAGTAACCACAGGGCTCATCTCTAGCCATCCCTCTTCACTAATACAGAGCCACCGTGGACACCTGCCTGCAGCCACAGTGCTCCAGGAGATAAGAACTCTCTCTCCTGTCTTGACAACAGGCTCACTCAAAATCACAGCAGAGTATTTTATCATCTTCCTTTTCTGACAAGAGAGCCTGTCCCAAAGGAGCTCAGAATTGGCAAGACGAGCATAAATCATTTGCACCTTCTCTCTTTCTTTAATATAATCCTTTGTGAGACCATTCCTCCTCCGTTATCCCACATACATCCATCCTTACTGTGAAACTCAGAAGCTCACGCTGAGAGAAAAGCTGGAGCATGGTCTAGGCAAGAGGAGGAGCCTGGATGCTGACTTTGAAGCATCTCAGTGCCCCTGTTAGGAGTGCAACTGTGAATCACAATATTCATGCGAGACCATAACCTACACTTTTATAGTTTGTAAACACAGTAGTTTTGTGAAAGCTAGTCTTACTAGGATCAGAGTAAGAGCACTTGAAGGTTGGGAACTGTAGCTAACAACCAAAGCTTTGACTACATAAGCCAACACATGAAAGATGTAGCAGCTCTGCTCTGTGCCACTGGTCCAATGAAACTGGCCTTTGAAAAAAAACCCATCCTTACTCAACTGTTTCCCAAAAGGCCCATGCTGAGGAAGGAAGAAAGTTTAGCTAAAGGAGAAATTACACACCATGGACTTATTTTCTGCTTTTGCACTCCCCTCTTACATTCTACATATACACTGCAATCATGTACTGGGCTGAAAAACTTGTTCCTCATAATTATAAAGATGCTGACGGCAAAACAAGACGCGTCTCCAGCTTAGGTATGTGTATGTTCATGCCATGAATTGGAAGTTTTATTTGACGCTTTTGCTATATTATAAATAATTACAGGCCATGAGGTTCCTCTTTGTTATTCCCCCTTTTCTGCACAAATAAACCATATTTGTCTCAAACTTCCAGCGCAGTTGTCACTGAGGTAAGTGTGAATTTTCTGGATTTTCAGCTAGGTTTGCTCTATGGATTCACAGTCAGGATTCTTAAAGATCTTATTTTAAATTAACAACTTCTCACCTTCCCACCCCACCAGACATTTTTGCTAATGAATGGCTGGTTCGTCAGCAATTCTCTTTCAAGCAGACAGACTCGCTGCCAGTGAACTCTGAACAGTTACTCAAAGGAACGGAAGTCTAATTAAGTAAAGTTGTTGATACAATGGGAAAATATACTGGGTGAGAAACCTTGCACTCATGTGGCCATTGTCTTACCTTATTTACGGGCAGAATAAAAGTATACAGCTGAACTAAATCTAGTGCTGTTTGTACAGAAAGCCCTTTCTTTAAAGTAAAGCTGCTCGGTCCTTACTGAAGATGATAACTATTACTCACGTGCTGGCTTTTAGGACTGAGCTGCAATCATCCACAAGACATACTTCACCATAACTTTTCCCCATCAACTTCACGGGCGAAGTCTTTTCACACATCAAAATACATGAAAGCGACTCCCCAGACAGACCAACCGTCACTGCTTGACTGCTCTTCATCTTGTAATTAGCAGATTCTATTGGCTTTTCACTCTGATTCCCCCGAGACTTGGTTATTTTCTTGTTGCACGACTCAAGTCAGCTTTTGTTTTTGAAAGAAAATTACAAATTCTAACCTAGGAAACACAACGAACCTCCAGAGTACAAAAATCAAGAGGTTTTTAAAAGCTAAGCTGCTAGATTAGATCTCTTCCCAGCAGGACAACGTGCTGCACAGGGAACTTCATTTGCTTTTTTTCCATTGCTGTGATACAATTGTTATCAAAGTGGTGCACAACCCTCCACCTCCCTGTGTTCCACAATCTATGCCATCATGCTCACCTAACAGTAATCCCTTCTGAACGATTTTAAGGGAATATTATCTATACTGAGAACATGATATACAAGCAGAAATTAATTACTTCTTTCAACCAAGCACTTCTTTAAAGAATGACATCTTACACGCAAAAGGTGTTGTACCAAGACATCTCAAGAGCAGCAAAACCCAACTCCTTGGGTTTTAAACCTGGAACAGGTTATCTGGGCTTATCTGGGCCCCCAAAAAACCCCAATAACTCAATATATCTGAAAAAGGTCTCACCTGTGCTTCCTTCTAGATTGAGTTGCAAATACACAGTTGCTGAGCTTTAAAATTTATAAATGTTACACAATTACACTCGCACAACATAACAAAGGTATTTTCTTAACACAATAACCCACAGATTTACCTCTGACTGCACTCCTTTGGCTCACTTTCTATAGAAAGTCAAGCCTACAATCACATGCACACGCATATAGCTTCTGCTCACGTATGATTTCATGGACATACTATAAAGGGGAAAAAAAAAAGCTTTCAAACAAATTAGTGTTTTCATCACACAGAGTTTGCAGCTTCTGCACAAGACAAAGCATGTCTTGCTAGGAAACTTGTGCAGATAGAAATTCAACAGCTCCTTGAATCTCTCCTCTCATTTCTCTGCAATTCCAGACTTTAACCTGTTTACCAGGGATGCTTTTATCAAGTTTTCTGACACTTCCACAGCTGGTATTTTCTACCTGTTACTCTCAGTACATGAATATATCCCTCTCTCCTGCTCCCCAAAGAAGGAGGTTTGGATTTTGCACTTTATGCATTTTTTGACTCAGCTTCAGATCAAACTCAGCACAAGTTGATGCTGTGTAACTGGAAGCTTATTTGTTATCATATATATATATATATATATATATATATATATATAGACACACACACACACCCCCCCAAGGCTCTGTATTCATAGCACACGGGTGCCCAGAGGAAAGCAGTCCAACTCTTGCTACAATGACACACAAAGAAGTAGGAAACTGTATCTCAGCCAACTCAGAAATCACTTTTTCCTAGCATGACCTTTCTTTTCAACATGTATCTCAAGAAAATAAGATCAACAAAGGCAACTGAAGACCAAGCTAGAAGAAAAGTATGCATGGGTATGGTCCTGCACATAGGCATCAATTTGCTTGTTTCTACATCATGTTCTGAATTCAAGATGGAAACAGGAGCCAATGACACTGATGAGAAAAGGGCAAAGAAAGCTCTGTAAAGGCAGGAGAGTCAGCCAGCAAAGTCCATCCTTGGAATCATGGCAGGCATGACAGGCAACTACTTCTGTAATTTAGTCATTCTGGAACAACAAAGTTGGTTTTGATGAGCGCCTAATTTAAAATTCAAGGTGATAATAACTTGTCAGACACTTATTATTCTGCATCTACTGCAAAGCAAAGTACACAGCTCTAACAGCTGTTGCACACTCCCCATCAGGCAAGGTAGGCAGACATCTATTAAAATCAAATTATGTCGGCATTAATCCCCCTCCCCCAAAGGGCAAGTCATCTCCTCCTCCACATGTGGGAATATTGAATTCCACTGCCTATCTGTGACAAGGTCTCTAAAGCTACTTGTTCCTACAGTCATATATCCTCAGATTTCAGATGCTCCCCATAAACAATATGGTCAAGGCGCAGGAGAAAGTAACAGCAGTATATAAATAGAGCTTGCAATAACCCTACACAAACCATATCCATAAACATGCAACACATTAGCATCAATATTGCAAAAAACACAGGAAATGGCCAGGCATTAGTTTAGTGAAAACAGTTTTAAGCATCTATTCTCGTAATGCTTCAATCTCCCAAACATTGGTTTGGCAGTTCTACATAACACAACGCTGTGTATTGCTTGACAACTGCACAAAGACCTGTGCTCCTACCACCGATACATTTTCCTCCTTTTTCTTCTACTGTTTGTTGCAGTCAGTCATTATTTCACGCTGGAGATGACGAATTTAATCTCTCCCTAGCCAAGGTCACACTGCCTTGCCCATCAGTGCTGCATGTGGAAAACCCAAGCCCTGGAGAGCTAAGCATTACTATTGCTGCTGCTTATCCCCTCCTTCCAAACCCTCATCAGAAATAGAATACATGATCTGAGAAAAGGGCCACCAATCTGCATGAGAACATTCTGAAATGTGAACTAAACCTGGGAGTTTTAGCTCTTGATTTTGCACAGACCAATGGCAAACTGTTAGGGATCTGAGCCCTAAACAGACATCAGTAGAACACGAAAACTCTTTTCAGTCCAAGCTGTCAAGTAGTGCACTCTACAAGCACAGCCTGTCAAGAGTGCTTGTGGTGGTTTAGCCCAATATCCACCCAGTCATAATATTACTCCCCCTCCTAAGCTGGACAGGAGAGAGAGAGAGAGATATAACAAACTGCTTGTGAGTTGAGATAAGGACAGAGAGATCAAACTCGGCAATTAGCATCACGGGCAAAACAGACTCAACTTAGGGAGAAAAAGGTTTGATTTTATTAAAGAAACAATAAAAGCAGGGATATGAGAAATAAAACCGTCTTAAAACACCTCCCTCCACCCCTCCGCTTCCCGGGACTCCTTTCCCTTCCCCCCCAGCGGCGCAGGGGATGAGGAATGGGGGTTGCAGTCAGTTCATTACAGATGGACTTTGCTGCTGCTGCTTCTCAGGGGGAGGCCTCCTCACACTTCCCACTGCTACACTGTGGGGTCCCTCCCCACGGGAGACAGTCCCTCATGAACTTCTCCAGCGTGGGTCCTTCCCATGNACCTGTTTTACCATGGGCCTCACCACATATCACAGGGGAGCCGACTTTTCAGTGCCTGGGCACCCTCCTCCCCCTCCTTCTCCACTGACCTTGGTGTCTGCGGAGATGTTTTCACATTCTCTCTCCCTGTTGCTGCTGCAGTTCTGCAACTGCACAACAACTTCTTCTGCTCAAATCTGTTATTCACAGAGGTATTACCTCTACTACTAATTAGCCAGGCCTGGGTCAGGTGCAGGGTCCAGCTTAAAACTTAATGGCCCTAACCCTGTCAGCTACAGGGGAAGCTTCTGGCAACTCTCTTTGTTTAAAGAAGCCACCTCTCTAGCTCCCTGCTACTGAAAAACCTGTCCCAGGCCAAAACCACTACAGTGCTGCACAGCCCAGTCCTGAAAGCACAGCAAGAACCACTGCTCCCCAGCTGCTGCACTGGGAAGGAATGGATGCTGGTAGGAAACTCCTGAGAGATGCTAAGAGACATCCTTTCCCATGACCCCAGCTCCTAAGGCCTCTTTAATTTACAGCATGCTCCTTGCCCTACAGTGAAGGGCAAACTCCAATTTGTTTGAGACCTGTTTAATGTTTAGTTGATCCTCATGTCTCTTTCTTCTACACTCATCGTTCTCCCACCACTCTCACCCTCTCTGCTCTTCTACCTTCTTTTTTAACAAGGCAACATTTTTTCTTCTAGCTCAACTGTATCCAATGCTCCTCAGTTGCTCAGTTCCCTCTTTCAAATCTTCTTCACACTTGAATCAGCAATTCCCTAGTTTATGCAAGAACGCTTTCATCTTTCCCAGACCATCTGTCCCATATCCTTCAGGGCTTCTGCATTTGTGAGATCATTGTCCCTTGCATGGAATCTCTCATCAAAACCCTATTTCCAGCAGTCCCTTCTTGAGTTTTAACTGCCTGTTCTACAGCACTGTGCACTGTGTGCTTCCATCCAGCTCTTTCTCCCTCCCCTTATGAATCCACCTTTGAAAATCCTGCTTACAGAACAGTTTCCTTTGCTTTCTAATCTTCTGCCTCCAACACGCTAGTGCCAATGTGTACACTTTTTTTGTGTTTAGAATGGGAATAGATGACTGTTAACCTTCCTCTCCGGCACCAATAACCAATCAACCAACTGTATCTGCTCCCACAGGCTACCTTCTCAGCTCTGTACTTCTAGGTCCCTGAATTCATTACTGCATTAGGATGACATATCTCTTCCTCTGGTCTCTGCCTGGGCTGTCAGTTACAGCTCATTCCCATATCCACCACAGAAACATCTGCCTACAAAAAAAAAAAAAAAAGAAAAGCCAGAAGAATGTAAGGAGGCAGAAGCATTATCATTAGATTGAAATGCCAAGACACTTTGGGGGAAAAAAACTGCTGCTGGACCAGGAGCTTTCACTAGGAGGTGATCCACGTCAGCAGCTTTGAGGACACACACATGCCCCAACACCTCCGTCTTTCATGCTTTTTTCCCTATACCCAAGGGCTAATACCACACATCAGCTGCCAGGCTAAACTGGAGCACACTCCTCCAAAGGCTGACAAATGGTTTTCAAGTTGGGCCAAGAGAGATCACACATCTGCGCTCTGTGAAGCTCAGTGCACTGTTGATGCTGCCAGGGGCTTCCCTGGGCCAGGGCCTGGAGTTCAGAGCTTAGTATTAAATCAATCCCCATGTAGAAATACCACAAAACAAGCTGTTGGCTGATCCAGCTCCTCCTTCTTCTCCTGGTGTCGTTAGTTTCAGGCTCTAAATAGCTGAATGATACAGGCTTAAAATTGACCCAACCACCTTGGTGTTAATATTTTACATTATTAAGTCTTAGTTCTCTAATGCCAATAAATCATTTATATATGCACATTTAATTAACAACCCAATCAGTAAAAACAACTTAGCATTCGCACAGCACATTTTATCAGAGGAACCAAAGACACATTACAACGTCAATTAAGCGTAACAAATGCCCTGTCGAGGTAGCTAAGTATTATCCTACTTTAACATGTGGGGAAACCGAGACAACACACTCAGTGGATTTGTCCAAGGTTAATCCAGATGTTCACAATGAGGCACTGAAGCGAAAAAGCAGGGAGAAATATCACTGAGATTTCACTCTGCTAATAAGCATTCCTTTTCTGAACTGCAGTATTTGCTGCTGAGAAATCTGTTCCAGATGCATTCCTCTCCCAAACAGACTAAGGGCACAAACCACTGCTACTGAGCATGCTAAAAATCAACCCTGAACTGCAACAGTCTGGCAGGTGAGGCTGAACACACTAGGTCCAACGTCATACCCAGCCAAGGGTTCTGAAGAACACCTCATGACCCTTCCCGCCACCACACAGCTCACATCTGTGTACGCATCTATGCTCAGAGGATGCAGGATGACTACCTAGCATTCACAGTTCCTAGACCTGCACCAGAGTCTGGTATCTGCCCCCAGCACTCCAAAAACTTGTCCAACCCTTGGGGAGTTTCACGTCAGGCTCCCATGCCAGGAGCATGAGAGAAGAGCAAGAAATTTGTAAATGACACCAACTGCTCAGATTCCAGTATTCTCACTCTTATATGAACCCATAGTTTAACCAGTCTTTCAGGCCACAAAGAGCCCCTCCTGCATCTCCCCCTCCCCTTTCCACAGCCAGACGACAACCTTCACAGCGGTCCCAGACAATGGTGACACCCACATCACTGTGGCAGCTCTGTTTGAGGACATGCTTCTCTCTACCTTCAACCTACAGTTGGCAGCAGTTATAGATGCAGCAGTTGTGTTTGCTTCCCCCATTTGGCACAGATAAACACTGGTTCCTGGGACTGAGGCTACAGCTGACAGCCAAATTGATTTGCTCAAAGTATCATGAATGTTTATTTTGATAGTGTCTGGCAGTCATCTAGAATTCAGTCCAACAGTCCATACTGGGGCAAGTGCAGACTTGCCTTTATCCAGAAAAAAAAACCCAAACAAACAAACCCACAAATTCTGCTTTGTATGCAAATAGCATGCAGTGCAAACACTTTAGGTTTCCCAAACATCAAGTGAGAAACCATTTCAGACCCAGATAGTGCCTACTGTTGGCCCCTTTAATCCAAGGGTGTGCCACTCACAGCTGGATGGATTTCCAGAAGTTCTCACTGAAACCAAGAGGAGCTCATCTTGTCATCATCATTTTTGGTAACTTGATCTTTATTATTAAGGGATCTGAGTATCTATATGAAGTCTCATGATGGTAGGGTGCAGAGCCTTCCTCCTCCATGTATAAGGATGTACAAAGTGTCACTTACATGACAATCACCAAGTCACCAGTTCCTGCATGGATCTCTGTCTGAAATAAGGTGTGCAAAAGTTTAAATAACACAGTATTTCACCTAATTAAAGTGAGAGAAAGGCTTGACTAATATTAAGGTGTTAAAGATACCATAGGCTTAAGAAAGGTTGGATAATGCCTCAGACTAACCTTTGGAGAAAGAGACCTTGCAACTGTGTAACTGGTGGGAACATGTGCTGGCCAGTGCTATAGTGGCACATGCTGGAAGGAAAACTAATCCCCTCACAACACCATCCCTCAAAGTAAAAATGGAAGAACAATTAATGCATTACAACCACAGATGGTGGCAATCAGTGCAGGAGAAGTGGTTAATCACAGGAGATGTCAGAAAAAACAAGGGAGGCCAAACTGCATCAGGCTGGCTGGGTCAGTGAGAGAGCGACCCTTTGGCAGGAACTCATGAAATGGTTGATGGACTGAGGAAATCAATTTATTTAAAACTGATAATGGATTCATACTCTGCTACTGTTCATTTCATACAGTTTGGCTGTCAATTCTTTGAGGCAAAAAGCTTTCACTTGCTCTCTGTTTGGACAACACCTAGTAAATTGGATTGCCTGATGATTGTAGTTTCTTTGCACCGTTCTAATGAAAAAATCACCCTCGACATCCAAGATTGGCCTGACATCAAGTTGCAAAAAAGAATCACATTAAAGCAAGCCAAATTCTGACATGTAATGTGTATGTTTTAACTGTAATGACATCCCTTGAACATATCCATCTATTGTTAAGTGGGATTCCCCCACCAAACCAAATCCTGATACTATGGTATCCCAAAACCATCCAGCTTTGAAAGTTCTGGACAGATGTTAAAATCCTGACTGTTTCATTAACAGATCTCAGAATAACATTGCAGGGGCACTCAAGAGGTCAATAACTGCAGAACACATTAACTATTCTGAATGTTTGCTCATGCCAGCTGGTAAAGAAGGATGATGGTTTCACTGCATCTGCAAGCCTTCTAATTGTGTTACTGGCTGAGCCAGAAGTCTGGCAGCCATAGAAATCAAAGCCTTCATTTCTGTTTAATCCAGGAGCAGTATATTTAACAGCAACAGGAACAGAGTTACAGGTTTAAGCATTGGCAGTGAGGATACTGTCTGGTGAGGGGGAAACAACAGCAAACATTAAGATGGTGCATCCCTAGCCAAGGCTGCAGGAAGGGAGGATGGCGGAAACACACATCTGCGTGTTGAGCAGAGCTACATCATGGGGAGGGGAAGTGAGGCACAGCAGGAGAGTAAAGATATGCCATCCCTGGAGGCTGCTTCCACCCAAAGAGCTGCAGTTGCTTGATGGTAAGAACAGAAGAGGGAAGAACATCTGCCTGCAGAGTGGCCCAGCCTGTAGTTGCACAAGCCATTACAGGACATATATATATATATTTTATTTTTTTTTCTCTTACATACATATGTGTGCCACAGAATTCAAGTCACCAGGACCTGGGGAGATTAAGGAAGGGACAAATTGTTTCTTGTAGAGTAAAATCAAGGCACAAGCATTAACACTAGCATGCATATGAGCTTCATGAAACTATACCTATACTGATGCTATTTATAACATATGCCTATTTGGGAAAGAGGATTTAGATTTAAGGAATGAAAGTTTAATTAAGATAAAACAAAAGTTTCCATTAATCTTGAAAGAAATCACAATCTGCTGCTCTCTCCTTCAGCATCCAAGTCAGCTAATGTTATAACAAGATTGACTGCAACACTACATACCTGAAACCTTCTGCAATGCAGACACGGTTGGGCACATGGTACCAAACCACATGGCCTTCTAATCTGTAGACACAGGAAACTTTCTCTCCTCAGAAATACTGCTTTTAAAAATGTCCTGAGCACAGTAAGCAAATATTTTCTGTAGCCAGGGCATGCAGGAAAATTATGAAGGAGAAGAGATGCTGATAAATTTGAGACTGGCAAAGAAACATGACTAGAGCCTACACCTGCAGGCAGGAGGTTTTGATGACATCTAAAACCACATATAATGCCACAAGTTTGCTTTTGAGTAGTAGCAAGGTAACATTCCAGTTATACTTAAATTTTCTCAAGTCATAGGGCAGTGTTAAAGTTTACTGTCTTCTGGTCCTGCAATACAGGGTGAACACAGGTAAAGATGGGGTAGCAGAATTGAGCATCTTCTTCCAGCCAGCTGAACCATCTTCACCTACAGCCAAGAACAGGTTTTGAAAGCCTCTAACCCTAACCCATAAGCCTGGCTTACGGTCAGAGTGGTCTCTGTAAATCTATTATGACTGTATGCAGAAGGGAGCTGAACTGGACTTTGAGTGTGGTCATGTCTGCAAGTGTGTTTGGAAGAGAGTGATCATTCATTTGTGAACTGAAAGATGCTGAAGCCCTCAAGCTGGTTTTTTTGCCAGTCAGTTTTCCAAGGCCACACTGGAAAGTATCAGCTTTGATTACCAAATTGTATGGCTAGTATTAAAAAAAGAGAGTAAATTTAATTTTGGTAAGGTGAAGAACTTCATTAAACAAAAACATACAGAGGTTCCTTCTCCCATATCCTACTACTGATGCTTTCTCCACTGCATTTATTTGGGGGTAGAAGGAAGTGGGACAAGAAGCTCTGCCTGAGGTATTAAGAATTACAAGAGTACAGCTTTATAGCTTTAGTACAATAAATGCAAAGCATGACACTCTCCCTAGTTCGTTCTGCAGAATGAACTATTCAAAAGATAATAATGAACTTTGCATCATCTAGAGGACTCAATTGTGCTCTGCTGCCTGCTTCCCTAATCACATCTATCTAAAACACTCCTGAATCCAGAAGGACATGTGAAACCCGCAACAAAAATGCATCTAAGAAATCAGAAATCACTGGGTCATTCAGCTGCTGAAACAGCATTTCACATTTAAAACAAGGGATGTAAAAAAAAAACAAACCAAAACAAACAAAAAAAAAACCAAACCCACCAAGGACTGAGATTGAAGTCAGAAGAAAAATGTAGGATGTCGTTAGTAAGTTCATTGATTGCAAGACAGGGGAAAAAAAAAATAATCTGAACTCAACACACATAGTTCTCATTAGAGAGAAATTCCCTGTTCTTTCATTCACCTTCCACTTCCCCTCTCTCCTCCAGTTGCTCATTCATCTCCCTGCAACTTACCTTTCTCTAAGGAATACTAGAAGATAGCCCCTGATTTCTAAATTGCATTTGCTGTTCTACTAAGTCCCATAGATTGAAATGGGCAAACTGAGAGGGACTCGCCTATCAGGCATTTGCTGCAATACTAGATGAGAAGTCACCTGAAGCTCTCCACAGGCTTGTCTTTTGTTTATGGCCTTTAAATAATTCAGAGAGCGGAGCTGTCAAGCTGAATCTGCAAAGCTCCCTTGACTTTGGACTTACACTATTAGACTGCTTGCCTATTGTTTATAAAGACAAAAAGGAGAACGTTGCAGGATCATATGTCCTGCATGAGAGGAGAGTCAAAGTCTAGAAGAACAAGGACTGTCAGGACAGAAGACATTAAAAAAAAGTAGACAAGAAAGTTAAAGTAGGCAATAGGTAAAATACAGATGTAGCAGCAAAGCAGGAAGAAGAAGTTGCCACTTTGGTTGTCCTATAAATAAACAATGCTCTAGTAGTTTCTTGTGTAATATTATGTCATTTTTTTGAAAAGGAAACACCCAAATTGCTAACTTTAGTTAGCAATTAAAAGCACAGCTTCCCAGCTATGCAGCTCCAGCCACCTCTCCCAGATCTGCCTCACTCCTGCAAGCCAGTGACAGTCATCAGGCAGTGGACCAGCACTTAATAATCATCCCAAACCTCAGAGAGAGCCCTGTCATTCCTTCTCCTTTTCTTCGTTTTTTAATTTTCCTGTGCTTTTTGGGTAGACAAAGATTTACTAGGTCCTGCCTGAGGTGGCAGGAAAACCACAGGTGATGGCCCCTGGCATCCCAGGAAGCTCACACACTCCAAGGTGCCTTTTAGATGTATTTATTTTTTTTTTTAATGGCTCTGGGGCATGCACAGCTTTGATGGGGTTTTGCACAGTCATTTTCAGTCAAAACTGCAAACCAGGCTTTACAGCAAATGATTATTTCTCGAAGCAGTAAGAAGAATGGGGAGAGGGAACCTCAGGACATGCAGCCCTGCTCCACCCATACATATTTCTCTAACCAGAACATAATCACCTCTACTTGCCAGTTTGCTAAACCCAACAAGGACTTTAAAGGAGAAAAAGGGCCTTTTAATATAAAACCCAATAACTATGATTACAGTCTACCAAGATGGATTAACTCTTGGTAATTATACTTAGCTCTGGATGCTGCAGACAAAACTCTGCCCAAGGGCTGTTCTCACATGGTGAGGTGTCACAGCTGGGCAGCAGTCACTGCTGAGAATGCTGCAGGAGCCGTCTTAGCACATTACGGGATAATACACGTGTGTGGAGGGGAATGATCTGGTTTAGCTGTCTCTCCTAAAGCATATAGATATCTCCACTTTGCTCTAGGAAGACTGCAACAGTGGACAAAACATATTTCTTTTGCCCACAACTGGTCCCAACTGGCCCCAGCAGCTTCCAGTCCTACAAAATTTCGTGATTAAAACTGCCTTTTATTACACTGCCTTTTATCCTGGGCTTCTGACCGTATCAAATCCTAAATGAAACATGATGTAATGTATGCAAATAACCTGAAGAAAAGAGGATTCAAATTATAGGGAAATATCATTAAATGGGAAAGCTTAACTCAAAAGGTCAAAATCATTCTAGCCAGAAGAAAAAGATACTGCATGAGGTGCACACGCACACCCAATGGCTGCTCTCACTTGCTTGGCGAGTGCCAGCTAACAGCAGGGCCTCAAGCTGCAGTGCCTTAATAAGTCCCTAAATCTCCTGGCCTTGATTATGCTTCTAAACCTTGCCAATAATGTGCTGCCTGCCAGCATCCCTACAACAAGGCCATGAAACAGTGAGCTGCTCCACTCTCCCCACCACCTTTTTTTTGGTTGAATTTTAAATGTGGTAGATGCATCTGAACTAAGTATTGCCAACTCCAAAATGTTACCCATCACAGCCCCTTCCCAGGTAGGAGTCCCAAAATGAACTGAGAGGCTGCCAAGGTCACACCACAGCCTGCAAATCCTTGAATTAAGTGCTTCTCCCATTCTCTTTCGGCCCTCTGAAAGGGTGAGAAACCAGATGACGCCCTTGGTTCCCTTCCAGGGGGAATCCAGAGATTTAGGACAACTTGATAGCTCTACACACTTCCCACTGGAAAACAAGAGATTGAAAAGAACCATTAATTTTTAGTGTATAGTTTTGTTGTTAACAACACTGCATCAACAGTGAGCACTCTGAGCCAGCAGCAGCAATGGAGAGCGGTGGTTCACGCTGAGGCTCTGCTGGATATGCTGCCCAATGGGCTTGGATAGCTGGAGCTTGAGTTTGTCCTTCTTTGGGTTTCCCAGAGAGAAAAGAAAGCTGCATTAAGGTACTTAATTTTCCATTCTGACCACTCCACATACCCAGCAGCAGCTCACCTAATGGCAGACCTTTAAGCTGTCACAGGCTTTTGCAGGTGGAGTGAGCCCTTCTTATAAGCCAAAATAATTTGTAGCTAATTATACTCCACAGATTTAACCCACTTCATACAAAACTCCTTAATAACTTTATTCCAAGAAAATCTTGAAAACATTTTACTTTCTAATGAGCCAGCAAAGGAGGAAAAAGCATCTTCCTTCATCTGGTGTACTCACAAGCAGCATTCTCACACTCCAGGTTTCTCAGCACTGCAAGACCAGAAATGAAGTGAGATCTAGGTAATGTTCTACATCACTGTTTAAGGACAATTCAATCATCTTTCTTCTGGATTAAAGTCTTACTCCAGATTAATCTTAACAGAGCAATAAACAGGAAATCCACATCCCAGGAAGTACGAAAGATTTTAAACTCAATTCACAAGTAAAATCATCTCTCTTACAATGGATAATTCTGCTACTGTTCAAGTTATTTTCACACAGTCAGTATAAAAAAAATTATCTCTAGGTATCTCAAATTGAAATGACTGTTTTTAACTCTCCCTGTCATTTTGAATGCATGCAAAGACTAACAATACTGTATCAAAAAGAGGATCTTAATCAAGAAATCCATTAAGCTATCAAGGACACTAATAGCAAAAAAGGAAGTTTAAAAACACTCAAGTATATAAAGAAAAAAAATAGTCATTTTTCTACTAGGAATATAAGAATGAACAAAATCTGTTGCAACACAGTACCTCTGATTTTATAATATCCTTCAGCTACATAAATATTAGAGTACAAACCCCAGGTCTGCTGACAAAGGGTAAGGGAAGACAAACAAACACTTTTGGCATTTGAGGTTTTTTTTAGCTCATCTGCTTTAACCTCACTCAATTTTAGATATTCTTTCTGAAAAGACATTGCTATTGACTCACTCTTCAACAGACACCACAGAGCCAGAGCATCCAGCAGGTACCTCCTACTTCTGTCTCAGCCTGACTATGCCTCAAATGTTTCAGAGCAAAGATGGTGAGAAACATGAGACAAAATACAGTGGATAAGAAAATAACTGTCCTATGTCGGGACTACACATGATTTATTTCTTGTCACAGCACACTGATATGTATTGCAATAACCATCAGCAGAAAAGCTCCTGTGAAGAGTTCACAATCATCTACTGCCCTAGCTATAGTTTCCAAAAAAGAAAAAAAATGATAATATAACGAAATGGCCTCTAAAAAAATAGGACTTTACACAATATGTGTCTGTGTGAATAAGGACAAATGAGACAACGGAGCTTGGTTTGTGTGACATTCATTACTTCAGTAACTTTTGATTTATCATGAGCTAGGCTCAAATTCCACTCGCATGTTACCCAAAACAGATACAGAAGCCCCAGCCTGTGTGAGGATATGCTTGTCTGCATCACAAACTCATGTAAAATCTGCTTGCAAAGGAAAACAATGGAAAATTCAAAAATCTGTACAAAAATGAGTTTTCACAGCTCCCCTCCCCACTGCAGGACAGGTAACTCCCAGGTTCACAATGAGCAGCAAAAGCCAATGATTTAGTGACTGTGGTGAGCTTACAAAGAGGAGACTGTCCTTGTCCCCACTTCCATGCTCAGAGAGCTCTGCTCCTGGGGTATGGGGGGAAAACCTGAGAGCACTACAACAGGAAGAAGAGGCATGGGTGCAGAAGTGGCCAAGAAACATAGGAGATGGTCTGAATTTGCATTCCAAAATTCACTGGGAAAGCAGCAGCCAGATTGCATCCCTTCACCCTGCTACCACACATCTAGCCAAACACTGATGCAAAAGAAATCTCTCTAAAGCACCATTTTTAACTTATGCAAACATCTGAGCATCTGCACAGTGACTTTTCACAGCATGGATCTTTGCTTCAAAATATATATACATATACACATATATATGTATTTACCTTGCCAAAAGTAAGCAAAGAAAACTTCCAAGCTTCCAGTGCAGGCTTCTGCCTGCTCTAACAAAAGAAAAGTTTCACAAGCTACTAACACCATTTTTACTTCAGATTTTCACGCATCTCCCAACTGTTTAAATTTCTTCTCTTGCATTGTCAAGCCAAGCGTAAGCCTAACAAAAACAGAAAGCTGACAGCAAGATGAATCTTTTTGTACTAAATAAGGACATTTTGTATTTCACTTCCAGCTCATTTTCTGTTTTTTATTTTTTACTCCTGCTGACCCAAATTCATCTTTTCAAATGCTGGAGCTAATGTGTAAGTTTTGAAGCAAGGCACATACAGAAGCATTATTAACCTCCTATTTTAATCAAGGATATTTCACTCCAAACGAGTCAAGACATCCCTCAAGCACATACTTCCCAGACAAGATTGGCTTGTCTTTTATTTGATGGTTGGAAGAACCTTGGCCAGAGCACTCTGCTTTGTAGAGGGTCTTTCTTAGATGAAAAAAAGCAACGAAGTCTCAATTGATCAACTTAGAAACTAGGAAGAAAAAATGATGTATGCCTGATTTACACTCAGAGACTTGGGTAGCAATGCTGAGCCTCTGCCAGCAGAGGTAGCAAGGAGGAACGCAGCTTCTCCTCCCACTACAGTTAATTTATGTGCTGTCTGCAGATTACAGGTAAACGGACTTGTTTTTAAAAGAATTAATAGATCTGAACCAATCTTTCCTCCCAGTATATGTAATATTGCTTATCTTCCTTCCAGTATCTTTCATTATTATAAGTAAATGGAGAACAATGCACTGTCTCATCTGCCAGCTCCCCAGGCTGCCCCAGCTATACCTCTCTGCTTAACTTAATATTCCCTTCAGACCTACTAAAGTAGAACTGGATAATCCAGCACCAAACCACTCACTTCTCTCCAGCTTTAGTAACCAGATAAGAGTTTCGGAAGAGATTACAATATACAATAACATGAGACATAATTGTTTGAAGTAACACTTCTCTTGCAGAACTCAAAACAACTCACACCAGAGTGAGCACAACCCCATTCAGATGCACAACCCTGCTGAATTAACAGTATCATTTCTGTCTAAAAGGTACTCATTAAATTACTAAACAGAACTTTCCTGCCATACTGGCTTTCTCTTCCTTAGAAAGAACTGATTATTACTATGCTGTGTGTATCCTGTATAAAATAATTACCTATCTTAACTACATCCAGGTAGTTTCAATTCAGACACAAGCTTGCCTTCAAAGGAGTGACTTTTCACTCCACGCACACAGCTAGCTCATCCAGCATTAGCTAGAACCACATCAGAACAGCATCAAAATAAACCAAGTCTTATTTAAACAGGTTAAAAGGACAAAAATCCACATTGCTGTTAGGAAACCAGTCTGGAGCAGTTGTTTTTCAAAAGAGTGTCACAAAAGCTTTAATTCTTGCTTTACTAACATGTAACTGGCATCAAAGTTGGGTTTCAAAACACTTTGGGGTTTTGTTACTGATAACAGAAGGGCAAAAAGCTTACGAAAACCCTTAGAACAGTTGCCCAAAGCCAAGCAGTTAGGTATATATTAACTTAGAGACCTACATAAAAGTAAAGCTTTTGCAGAGAAAACTACCTGTGCATAAATGCTTCTACTTCCATTTCACCCAGAGGTTAAATTAACTAATCAAAATCTTGTGCTGGAAAGAAAAAAAAAAAAAAAATCAGCTCATACTTTTCCCACTTCATTTAGACTCTGTAAAACATTAAATCCTGCCATTAAAACTGCTGAATTAGGAGCACTAGAGTGAAAGGTTGATGTGGCTCATGGGCTGTAACAACTGAATGGTGGTGGCCTGGCAGGACTTAACATTGGTAAACACACTGAAGCATGGGAGGGTGAAAGAAAATAATATTGTGAGGGTGCTTTGACTGTAATTGGAGCGGTTATCACTTGTCAGAGGATTATGAATGAGGTTATAAACCCACCTTCAAACAGCAGTGACAGCAGACCATCAGCGGCAAAGGCTTCAAACACCTTCGCTATGGGAATTCTGCTGCTGCATTGAAGCCAACTTCAAAGGCAGTGGTTAACCCAATGCCAATGGCTTTTCAGAACCAACTTCACTCTCTTTCGCTTTGCTCTTGCTGGTCTGAAGCCAGAGTCCTCCCTTCAGCACTAAGTATTGAGAAACACAGCTTTACCCCTGCAGCTCCTATCTTAAATGACACCCTTCATCTGCTTCATAAAACACTGAATACTGCCTAGCTTACTGGGATTAGCTCCAAGCATTCAGACCTCATCTCACTGCCACTTTGTGCCAACTAGAGGCTTCAGCAGATAGATGGCACTTCAGAAAAAAAACACCCAAACCCAGCATTAACCTAGCAGTGGAAAGAATAGCAAAGGCTGCTCACGTAGCAGAAGCACTGACTCAGAGGAGACCAGCTCTGGTTGGAGATGGAGATCAGGCAATAGGTGTTGGCTCAGTACCTGCAAACTTGCCTAGCTGCTACAGTGACTTCATGCTTTCAGAGCCCTCTGCTCCTGGACACTATACATAACCTACATTGTAACATCCCCCTCCACAGGCATGACTATTCTTACACAAATGCTAAGAGTTGTGGGAGAAGAGAGTAAACATGCCTGCCACCTCTAATCCCTGGGAGAAACAGAGAGTGAAGTGCCCACAAGACAGAGGCATAACACTAAGAACAAGCATGAAAACACTCACAATTCACAACAAGCAGGTTTCCAGGCATCACCTGAAAGAAAAATCCCAAATCTTATGATGGGTTAATCAGTTCTTTAATCAACATCTTTAGAATCCAGCAGGATATATATCAGGGTTCAAAGCAAGGGGCCCAACCACAGCACTGCAGACATTGGGTGGGAAGCAAAACCATTTGGCCCACTATTTAATTCTAGAAATCAGATGCTTTCTGAATATCAGTCTGCTCCTTTTCTCTCTCCATACCAACATACAAGGCTGACTCTGAGTATGACCCTAAAGAAATAACTTTCTATTAAGTTGTGCTGTTTGGGACATAGCTTGTACAAAGGGCCACATGATACACACTGCTGCCACTTCAGCTTGTACATTGTAACATTATTTTCAGTAAGGAGTTGGAGTCAAGAATGAGGTCCAGGTTCCAGGTAAATTCCTGACTTGGGTTCACCTGTTATAAAACTCATACTTGACTAAAGAATTGATGGCTACTAAAGCAGCAGAGTCTCAACAGGAGCAAAATATCCACTTAGAAGTTTAATGACGGCTGCAGAGAGTTCTTTGCCTTCACAGTGTGTATCATAGCAATACAATTTGTGATTGCATCAGGATGCTCTTATTTTTTAAAGCCTACAAAAAGAGCCTGCTCAGACCTCTGCTTTCATCAGCAATGAACTGCAATCCATTATCTCTACAGCTGCACCATTGGGATCAGCTACTGGAGCTGTAATGTCAACAGCACTCAGAGTTATGTCAACCACTACGTCATTCATTTGCTCTAGGAAAAAGATAACTCTAGTAACGAGGATCTCAGTCCTATCAACAGCATGCTGTCTACTTCTCTTGGCATTAGAAGAGACATAGTGGTAGGCAAATATCAGCTGCAAAAATCTGAAAGA
Source organism: Urocolius indicus (assembly GCA_013401255.1). NCBI lineage: Eukaryota > Metazoa > Chordata > Aves > Coliiformes > Coliidae > Urocolius > Urocolius indicus. Next base: position 83,836 of record WBNH01010624.1, read on the forward strand.
ACAAAGGCTGTCTTCATTCAAGAGACATGCGTGACTTTGATCTGCCTTCATTTCAAAAAAAAAAAAACCACATCAACCCCTTGGCAATTTTCCATGATTATGTAGGAAAAAATAAATATATGCCTCACCTTGCAGAAGGAGAGAGACACTGCATTTGCAAACGCAAACTTTAAATTGACACAGAAGAAAAAACTCAAGATACCTACATTTCTTGGAGAAGCTATTCTTAAAATAGAAGCTAGAATGATATCAGAGTGCTGCAGTACCACAGGGGACCTGAACTTCCCAAGCCGAACAAAGCGACAGACTCATCCCCCTCTGCTCGCAGCAGTGGCACAGCTGGCTGCTCTGTCTCCACTAATGGAAGAGTTAACTCAAAAGCACGCCACTGAAACAGCAAAACAAATGCTGCCATACACTTTCCCCCCCCTGAACACACTAGACTGGAGGAGCATGGCAGAGATCAGGGTTACCAGGGACTTGTCTGGTTCCTTTAACCCCTGTACAGACTGCACAGGTCCAGCAGGCAACTGCCCTCACTGGGAAGCAGCTAAGAGGGTGTCCTGCAACTGGGGAGAAGCAATACTGAAAGGATATTTACCAATAGTTTTCTTCTACAGAAGACTCAATTAAACACTTGCTCCTCAAGCCTGTAATTTGCATAATCACATTATCAAGATGGTCTTTCATATCGACCAAAGCCTCACCACACTAAGACTTCAATATAATGCATGAACTGCTAAAATAGAGTATGATTTCTGTTTTTTCTCCCCCTCAAAGCTCTCTGCAGTTGGACTCCTAAGGATTGTCATGGGAAGTAAAATATTGTTAGTCATCTAAGTATTTTTTAATTAACTCTCCTTAGCCACAGAAAAAATAGAGCCCAAAACGACCATGAAGAGATATAGATAGGAAATTTTATGAGCATATGGAGCATACATACTGAACTTGCAATATCTTCTATCAGCATGGTAGAAATTATTCTGCATATAAAGAGTTTTCAAGCAGCATACAAAACAAAATATACAGTGTGCACTGGTATACGAGTAATATGCTAAAAATTGGGAAAGGGGAATCAAGCATGCATGATGCATGATGTGTCTCTTGGTTTTCTGGGTTCCACTTGTTTTGAACAAAGATTTGAGATTTTTCAAAGAAGTAAGGAAGCAATAGACATGAAATGGATATGATGTAAGAGAAAAAAAAACGTATTTACTACTAAAGAAAGTGCAGAGTAGCACAATAATAATTAAAAAAAAAAATCAAAGAAAAGTTCTTGTTTCAAGCATTGCCAATGGCCAGAGAGCAGAGGGCACGTCAAGAGGAGTGGGAAGTCATCACAGCTGTGAGCTTCACAGCACACATGCTACGAGGATCAGAGATTCCACAGGAGGGAGGGAAATCTTTGAAGATTTTCAGGACGGGGAGAAAAGGTTGCATAATAAACCCAAAGTCACAACCTGCTTTTTTATAAGCTGATCATTCTCAGTCTCGTGTAAACTGCCATACACTTCAATCATGAGATAGAAGATGAACACCTCTGTTTCCAGGATGAAGCAGCAGTCTAGTATCACACCAGAGAATACCCTGCAAGTACATCCTTTTGGGAGATTCTGTGCATGATGCTAAGGGCCAGCCCTGGTCTAGGAAAGAAAGGACGAGTCAGAAAACAGCAAGCATGCTGCCTGAAAATACTGCAGTTGAGAGCTACTTCCGCTGCTGTCTGTGCCACAGCTGATAGCAGAGGCAGGCAAGGGACAGCTTGGATCTGATCATTCCAGGTGGGCATTTATATCTTACTGGAACTTACAAAGCTTTACATCACTACCAAGGTGTATCTCAACAGACATCTGAGCAACTAGTTGAGGATCCCTCAAAAATAAAACAACACTGAGTTGAAGCTGGAAGTCAAAATTCTCACCAATTTTGAGACTTTTGATTTCAGCGGCAAAGCAGAAAAAAAAAATCAAGTCTTCCACTTGTTTTCCCTTGAAAATTCCACTGGAACTCATATTTCTAGTTACAAGAGATGCATTTACAGTCGATACAAGTTACTTAAGAATGACATTGCATAAGCATTTGGTTATTTGGGAATGACAAAGGAGGTTTCCTTTCTAATGTTCATAAGTCATCCAAATTAATCAGTGCTTTAAAATGGGAATGTATCACTTCCTGAAATAATTTGTATTGGCTAAATTAATTCCAGTGAAGGGAGACAATTTGCTGATTGTAAATTATCAGAGTCCCTGACTAGCTCCCATGTACGCTGTGTACCATTTATTAGGCTACTGGGAAACAAAGGATGGCTAATTTCAACAGTGAGCAAGATTACAGCCCTATTAAGTGACCAGCTTATTTTGGTACAATTATTGGTTTCTATTTAAAGAATTCAAGCCAGATATCACTAAGAAACAAAGCTGAATGTTCAGGAGAAAGGAAGAATAAATGGAAAAAAAAGCTGGTTTTCTGAAGAGAAGCACAAAAAACTATTTGAAGGGAGTATGTCCATTGTTTTAGATTAACAAAGAGAAGTTTGGAGACACAAGACTAATTATGAAGATAGTTCCATCGAATGAGAGTGCCTCAAGGCAACCTGAAAGCCTGAAGTGTCAGAGACTGCTTCTCTCACTCACAGCTAGATGATTGTTTCGAGACTCCCCTAAATTAAAAAGACTTCTGAAGAGCAACAGCGACGTGAGAAAATGCACGTGTTTTTGCTCTCTCCTGTCAGGCAGAGAGGTTTCCAGAGCAGTGCCACGCTGCCACTCAGATAAACCTTCCCCCTAAGCACCAGGAAACCTCTGCATCTGTCCTGCATGTACCACCATCAGCCACCCACTGCAGCAGGATGACCTAGCTAAGACCTGGGAGTTCTGGTGGACAGCAAATCAAGAATGAGCCACCAATGTGCCCTTGTGGCCAAAGAGAGTGTGTGACCAACAGGTCGAGGAAGTTCTCCTCCTTCTCTGCCCTGGTGAGGCCTCATCTGGAGGCCTGTGTCCAGTTCTGGGCTTCCCAGCTCAAGAGGGACGGGGAACTGCTGGAGAAAGTCCAGTGCATGGCCATCAAGATGATGAGGGAACTGGAGCATCTCTGAGGAGGAAAGGCTGAGAGACCTGGGGTTGTTTGGCCTGGAGAAGAGAAAGACTGAGGGGACCTTATCAATGCTTATAAATACTCATAACGTGAATGTTGAGAGGATGGGGTCAATGTTTTTTTCTGTGGTGCCCAGTGACAGGATAAGGGGTAACTGGTACAAGCTGGAATTCCACTAGAATTATGAGGAAAAACTTTTTTTTCTGAGAGATCACTGGAACAGGCTGCCTCAAGAGGTTGTGGAGTCTCCTCTGGAGGTTTTCAAACCTACCTGGACACATTCCTGTGCAAGCTATCATGGGGCACCTGCTTCAGCAGGTTGGATTACTGATCTCTAGAGATCTCTTCCAACCCTCACCATTCTGTGATTTTGTAGCACCCTTCTCAATGGATTTCCCTTCATTACCACTCCAAAAGGAAAAACAACTGTGCACCTAAAGCTTTACTTAAGCTAATTTGCATAGCATTCTTCTGCTTTTAACTGCACCTCCTCAACATTTCTGCTTGAGAAATTTTTCCCCAGCCAACCTGCTTATCATCGGTAATGAATACTCATGCAAACAGGTACAAAATTAAATAGCTTCTTTACAGTGATTATGATAGATTGAGTCATGCTTAAATCTACATAATCAAATTGTTTTTGTGTTCAGCAGTAATACCTTTTTGCCATCCTGGGCGCAGTTTCAGCCTTGGTTTCTCTTTTGACAGCTTCTTTCTGGTAAGACCGGGAAAGGGGCTACTTGAGATGCAATCTTGTAATACAGCTATATGAGGCTCATCTTGAACCCCGCAATATGGCAAAGCAGCTCCAAACAAAAGGCATTCCCCCTTTAGGGAAGGGGAAAACATCATGTAGGACATAAAAGTACAAACCAACCTCCTCCAGCTACTGTCCACGTACCTAGACATGACTAGATTGATCAAAGACAGATAAAAATATCTCTACTCATCTAGCTACAGTGAGCTAGTACCAACAACTACTATAGTTTCCTTTCCCTATGCAAGAGCATTCCTATATGCAGAGCATCGTCTGCTTACATGCTAATGTAACAGGGGAATGTATTTTTCAACCTCAAGACCAGATCCACATTTCAAACCGACCTGGCTAAATCTTGCTAAGGTGCCAGAAACAAAGAATGGCACAGGGATGTTATTAAACCTTTGACTCGGGGAAAATAAAGGATTTGGTTCAGGGCAGGTTCTGAAAAGCACTTCTAACTCATGTTTATAAAAGTCACTGAGGCCAGAAGCATCCTGAAGCTTTCTGTATTTTTAAATATTGAGCAATTTTTAGAGTAAAAAGAGAAGTGAGAAATGGCTTTCCCCACCAACTGTAAACAATACAAAATATTATACAGTCAATATTTACCTTCATCCAAAAGACAAAGGCAAATATTGTTCCTGCTTCCAAAGGAAGCAGAACAAAGATTTACTTCCTGATGCACCAGCTGAGAGTTTTGTTGTTAACTTGGACGTTTCTAAGGAGTCTAACAGAACTATTAGCCTACAAGCTAGAGCTTATTTCTAAATATTACCCAAGACTTGAAAAGTAAGCCTGATGCAAAATGGAAATAAGCACTTAAGGAGAACACTTTCTTTCCCTTGCTGGAATGAAGGTGTTGACTGGACCTCCAAGGTCTGAAAAGCAACAGCTCTATAAAGAAGGTCCTTGCATCTTTGTAAATAAAAGAAAACCAGTGCAGAAGGAAAAAGATGGGTTCTGGCAAGGGCTGCTGGCACAGTTTGACTTTTGGCTCAGGAGAAAGTAAAAACTTAAATTACATAAAAATAGATTTAAGAAAGAATCAATGACATTTCATCTGAAAGTTCTAGAGAAGTTTTAATTACGATCCAAGATTTTGCACTTATGTGCATGAAGTGAAGGAGTACATGTACTCATTGCTTCCCCAGATAACTGACAGATCTGAAACTTACTCATCTCATCTCAAAAGGTTAATTAAAGAACAATCCTTGAGAGTAACACAGTAGGGAAACCAAGGAGAATCTGCTCCACTGGGGAGCCCTGAGGAAAGGCTGGCACACAGTGCTTCCATCTCCCTGCTCAGAAACGCTCCTGAGAGCAAACTGAAGCTGCTGCCCAGTGATTAGGGCATGGAGACAAGCGAGACAGCTTTGAAGAGCTCAGGAAGACAAGGAGAACAGCATGCCCAGAGCAGCATAAAGCTTACTCACTGTGCTTCCCTGGGGCAGGTTTCCCAGCCTATGTCTGGCTCTGCACAGCTGCTGGGCTGAAGCTGCTTTGATACACACTCTTCTGCAGCACATACACCATCACCACCAGTGGTGAAAGGTAGGTGTGGTAACTCTTATTAATTAGGAAATTAAGGCAGAGTGAGTCATCCAGGATCAAAGTCTGCAATTAAGCCAGAAATAGGCTGTGGGTTCCCCAGTTCCCACAGATGCTGATAGCACCATGAGGCAAGTTCATCTAAGCATCATTGAAAAAAAACTACATCAGCATTTAGGGAAACCAGTATATATGAAATGAAGCTCAGTTGAAAAAAAATCTTATGTCAACTTTAGGAAATGTTATTAAAAAGGAGAAAAAGAAAAAAGGAGTTTCAACATTCTGCCTAGACTTTGTGGACATAAGTGACCTTTGGCTGTGCAGTAATTTAATTTCCTAAGAACATGATCAATGTCTCAATTAGGTTGGAGAGGACTGCTGCTTCAGTACAAGAGGGAAGAGCAGTGCGTGGCTGCATTGGGGAAGAGTACTTCTTATTTGGTGAGGGGGGAAAATCGACTGGAGATACGGTGCAAGGGAGCACTAAAGCTTCTTGGCAAAAGCAATTGAGGCTGCTTGCTCAATATATGAAGCAGGATGGTATGCACTGCAGAATACTCAGACCACAGGCAGATTTTGCTGCTTTCTTTACAAACAAGAGTCAGGTACTGTAGCTGCCATGAAAAAAACCAGGCTAATTTATAAGAAGCTCAGGGAAAAGAAGAGGAATGACAGAGACAAAAATGATCAGAATAGCAACAGATTCTGAATACTGCTTAATGGAGTGAAGTCTGAGCCTTAGTTGGTGCAATCTTGATGGGCTTGATTTAACTATTACATTTTTGCACAGTATTTTCGTGCTTGAGAGCTTTTGGTGACTGCTCAAAAGATTCTCTGTCACTTCAGCAGAGGGTCTATCAGAGTAAAGCACATTAATAAGAGAAAAGACTAATAAGGAGCAGATGGCAACAGAAATAACACTGGAGCGAGACATCCCTATTAGTCTGTTGTCTGCAGAAAAGCTGCCCAGGAGGTCAGTGGGCAGGATAACACAGAAACATTGCCATGAAGACAGTTTAAAGTAGGGTGTTTCTGGACACAAAGTCCCACAGCACATTTTTATACAGCAGAAAGACAAATTATGCAACTTACAACAGTCATTCTTCATCTGAGACGTGACATCTCTGTACAACAAATTCTCCGAAATCCCCATGCAGAAAGAAGCTGGTGACCCTACACTTGTGTCCACTGTTCAACCTACAACAGCCCACTTTTAACTTTTAAGTCATTTATATTTATTTTTTGTTTGATTCAGAAGCATTTATCTGAAGTGAGTTTATGTCAGTGGCAAGTGAATCATGGTCATGGGGGCAGTTTCTTCACACAGAAACAAACTGGTTAGATGCAACCCTTCCAAAACATGATCTTTGTGAATGCAATATCTCAAGATATCAACCAGCCAATGTTCCACTTCAGACACTTGGAAGACTATTTAGGATGAGCTCCTTTCCTCCCTCTCCCAACAAGCCCATTAAGTATGTACAAAGGTTTGCAGATCAGATACAAGAGAGTTACCTGCTCAAGATTTTTTTAAGCAAGGTTTTCAAGAGCACTCTGAATGTAAAAGCAGCATTTCATTCTCCAGAGCAGCCTCATGCCACAAGGCCACTCTCATAAAAGCTGTGTCAGGTCTGCCTGCAGCATTAGTACACATGCTGTGTCTATGAATTAAGTGTCACTGAAGCAGTCATTGAGGTGACTGCAGCCTGGGCTCACCTCCTTTACATATCTACTCATCTCAACACAGTGGCTGTATTTCAATAAGCAAGCTCAGATAGACACAGTAACACCAAGGCTCCACAGTGAGTGTTTGCTGGTGCCTTCAAAGTGACAAAAAACCTGCTAATGCACCCACAAAAATCATTAAGTGCCAGAAATACAATGCTGCTTTTGGCATTTCAGATGTCAAGTACAGAAATTTAAACATCCATGTGGAAGAGCAAAGAGCATAGCTGTCCCTTCTCCCCGAGGTGTTTCAGTTACCCTCCAGATCGATCTTCCTTGTTCTCACACTGATCTGCAATAGTAAGTGCAGTCAAACACTCAGCAATGCTATTTTGTTAGAAAGCAGGACACATTCCATTTGCACCTGGCTGGGTGCCTGGGGAGAAAGCTTACCCCATCTGGTAGTGCCCTCCAGCATACAGCACTCACAAACTCATTTGTGTCATCTTCTTTCCGGTCCTTGTCCAGGACACTTTTGACTGTATCAAATTTGAACGTCAGCAGTGTCTTTGAGAGGCCCTTATAGTATAGGTAGAGTGAATTATTTTCACTTCCTAGAAAGAGGAAAAATAAATACACAAGATTAGTAGCAGTTCTAGTAGCAGGAACAGAAATAGAGGCTTCTTAGCTCTTCCATTGTTTAAGACACGGCCAGACATTTTGTCCCTGTAGTTATGACTGCACTCATGGTGCCCTGGCAAGTAGAAGTGCTCCACAGCAAGCTTTCATGATGACTAATGACAGGATCAGGTTTTACTACAACATTATTGCAGTATGCAAACTTCCTTAAGGCAGAGCATTTTGAGCAGAGCAGAGCATCTACACTACCAGATGAAACACAGCTACATCCAGCCTGCTCAGTGTTACAGCTCTAAGGCAGGTAGCACTGTCACAGTTCTGCTTGCTGTAATCAAGTATGACAGTTTGGTCTGTGGAGGTTTAAGTAAGAGAGACTAGACAGTGTGCAGGCTTTATTTAGAAATCCATCCCAATTTGTGCCTTGCAAGCTGTACACAGATCAGAGAATACACAAGCTAAGGTCCTCCCTTTAGTGCTGGCACCAGCTGCCCTGCTTATTCCACAGCTATCAGCCTGTCACTGCTTTCCCACCAAGACCTGTGGATTTACAGGGGCTCAATAGTCCCACTTCAGTGGTGAAAGGAGAGAAACAGCCAAAGGGCTGTTGGAGCCTTGGAGCGATTCAGCCTTCTAGGAAGCTGCTCACAATGAGGGCATTAGTATAGCACTGTGTGGCGAAGCAGTGACAAGTACAGGACCCATGTGTGGTCCAGGCTACTACCCTTCCTTAGGAAGATGTGAGAAGATATGTCAGTTGATAAACTTGAAAGACTTAAGTCATATAAACAGTAACCACATTAGCATTTTAGTGGCAGCAAGTCTGGGTCATCGTATACAAAGAACCCATTTGAAATAGAAGGAAAACAACTGCAGACTCTCTAAGGTCACGGCTCCTTATTTCATGCCCTGGGAAAGGAATGAGGGTGAAAGAATAATCTTCTCTTAAAAAGCCCATGCAGCTACATAGCACAACTGCTGCTGTGTTTCACAAAAGGAGTGGTACCAGGTCTGAGCAGTCCCATTAGCACTGGTCAGAATGGCTGCTCTACTCACCACAGGCAATGTAGTCTCCGTTGGATGCAAGCCCCACAAAATTCTTCTCATTGATGTGACCCTTGAAGGAGCGCAGGCAGTGAGGCTTCCCTACATTCCACAGCTTCAGCTGACTGTCTGTTGACCTGAAAACAATACTTAAAGTTACCCTGCTGCCATATAGCAGGAACTCCTTGCTCACAACCCTGTTCCTTAACATCCTACTTGCAATGTAAACATAGGAAGTATTAGTGCACTCTGGGAGATTTATCCCACTTTTGACCATATGCAACGCAGCTTGAACTCAGAAATGAGCAAGAGTATGACACTATTTTAGATGCCTGTCAAGTAATAATTAAAAAGAAACCCTCACTTCCCTGAAGTATTACTTTTCCTTTCTCCTATCAGTGGCAAAGAGTCTTCTGCTGATGAACTGAATAACCTTTAGGCCATTACTGCCTCCTCCAGATCCTCACAGATCCAGGACACGTTGAGTTAAAGTAAACTTAAAAAAAAAAAAAAAGTATTTTTTAAGACCTCAGCATGGACAATACAGCATGGACAATATCTGTTTCCTTTTCTGTGCTGGCTGCAGCTCTCATTCATGTCTTTACAAAACCCAGGCAGCAAGTACTCTCCTCCCCCTTCAGCTGACCTGGAAGTATGTTTTCCTCCTCCCACCCAATACCAAGCAGCAACACAGAAAAACCTATGGGGGTTCAGCGTTGCTTTTGCTATAGAAGGCCCTGCTCTGGCAGGAGAGGTTGGACTAGATGATCCTTTGAGGTCTCTTCCAACCTTTCAGATTCTATGATTAAATGGACATGGCTGTCTCATATGCAGTTGAGACTGTATGGATACAGATCTCAAACTTCCACTTTTTTCACCTTGGCAAAGCTAAATATTACTATTAAAAATAGACAAACTCTATTAGGATTAAATCAAAGCTGATGTTTTCCATTGTTCCCATATATCCAAACGTACATGCCTTCAGTATGATTTTCTATTTGCTGTAAGCAAACATTTTCCCTTTGGCAAGAGAAAGGAGGTGGAGGTAATCTCCTCTGTCTGACAGAGCTCAACTAAAAGGTCCCAGGTTCCTGGACGACATAGGATTTATTTGTTCCCCTACACTTGAGGGAACACCAGCCTCTCTTACTTCACAGGTGTTATTCTCTAGCAATCGTCAAGCTCTGACTGTCTGGCACTCTGTGACTTATGGTGATATGCTCCGCAGCAGCGGAAACAAGTGTGGTGGGCCTGGGGCCTTGTGAAGCCACCCCTGAAGTAAAGGGTAATGCTGTTCTGATCTTAAATCTGAAAGACATTGGGAGTGGGATCTATCACAGCCTGCTAGGTAGGAGGCAGGAGAGGCAGGCAATGCATCCCTCATGCAGTTGCATCACCCAACCTTGCTGTTCTCTGAATATTTAGAGTTGAAGGGAAAAAAACCCACCTAATATCCATCTACTACTACCAGCAACATAAGACATTAGCCCTGCTCCAATGTCACGTTTACCTAAAAATATAGCACAAAAGAGGAGAGATGCACCTCATGCTATACTGCACAAACTTTATCTCAGTCCTCGATGACAGTTGGAATAACAAAGGAGTGATAAGGAAGCTGCAGTGAGATTTGTTAATCATTTGTAATAATAGTATGAGGTCAGAACAAAAGTATGAACTTTAACTGTAATACAGTGACTTAAGCAGCAGTGCATTCCTCATCCCGAATCTTGAGTGAGAAGGAAGGCAAAAACAGTATTTACCTTCTCTGTCTGATGTTTGTTCCACATCTATCTCTGCCCTACACTGCTGCTCACTCTTCCCTCTGTCTTTACCGTCACAGTAACATCATAGCTCATAGAAAGGGCAATGGGGACAAAAAGGGACACACTACTGCTTTTCTGACCCACAAGTACAGCGAGGTGCCTTCTCTGCTATTAGGGCAGGCATTTTTAAAATGCTACTTTTAAAAGCCTCAGAGTTGCTTGGAAACTAAACTTTTCCAAAGGCAAAGTAAATCAGCAAAAACCTAATCCCTGGTATACAAGCTGTCAGATTCCAGTGATAGCTTCTGCTATTACCTAACCCATCAAGAAGACCTCATATATATAGGCACTTAACCTCTATATTTTAGTAGCACACATTCTAGGTCTCTTCAAGTGGTTTTATTTTAATGAAGTCCATTACTAATGGAATGTTTTTACTGTTAACAAATTCTCATCAAGCTCTAGCCACGTTTACATTGCTTAGGATAAGCATGCCATAGAAGAAGGAAGTTATCTGCCACAGGATTGAGAGGAGAGGAAAAGGCCATTGATCCTGCTGGTGTAATACTCCTCTTCTAGTTTCATACCCTCTCCAAAAGAAAATACTATGGATGTGCTGCTCTGTTAAATCTGTCTCTCTGTAAATCAGCACTGCAATCAATGCATTGTGCTAAACACCAGCCAGTTCTGAACACCCTTGAGGTCAAAACCTAACTCTACAAGGCAAAGTAAATCAATGCAATCTATAAACCAGCTTTAGCTAAAATCTAGAGAATATGAATATACATTTTTTTTATTTAAAAAGTCCCCACAAGACAGTGCTTGATTTTTGGGCATCACTACTGCTATGTCCTCAAATTGCAAAAGAAAGACATGAAAAATAATCACTCTGACGTTTCTTTTTGTTCATGCAGGAAAAGATAGGTGAACCCTCCAGTAAATCTCTTCACCCTGTTGTTGCCTGTCCAAGTCTTACAGCTCCTACGACTGTGGGATATGCTTTCTCAGAGGGTTGGCTCCAGCAGGACAGGGTCATTCTATCCTAAAACACTCCATAGATGATGGTCCACCGATTCATGGCTGTGAAGCATTTACAGCCTCCTCCTGCTTTAACTAAGCACTATCTTCTTACCCAGGTTTGGTTCAAAGCATTAAATCTTATTTTCTCCGTGTTCTGGGTATGAATTTGCACCCTTATAGAGTTATAATGTTAATGGAAATAAGAAGAGAGGGGCTGATTAAATATAAACAGTACCAGAAGCCACCAGGGAACCTTCTATTACACAGCTCAGCTCAGAGAAACTCACTAGTAGCCTGAATACACTTTAAAATTCTTTCCTCTGGCTCCAAGCTTCTAGTGCAAACTACATGAACACGAGACAGAGCCAAGCTGGACAGTCATGGGTTTGGTACACGGCAGAAGGCGTTAAGTTCTGGGACTAGATCTACCCTAGTGATCCATCCCTGCTACCCTCAGATGTTATAAACGAGTATGTTGAGATCAAAGCTTCCTATGCAGCTCCCCAAAGTTGCTCATGTTTTCCCCAACACGTATAGTGGGATTCACCTCTGGCTTATGGAAGGAGCTTGTAGCCAGTCATTCAAATCCTTTGGTACGTTATCTGACAGACACACTCATTCCCATGTGACTGAATACCTTCTTTGAACTGCAGCAGTCACATCTGGCTTTAGTGTAGACACATCTGGCCATGTAACTGAACAAAAGCTGTAGAATATTATTCTTCAGAGTCTCCCACAGCAGACTTTGTGGCCTACTCTGGCTGAAAAGCTGCATGCCATTAGGACCACAAAACACAACTTCTGCCTGTCTACTTTCTAATCCAAGTGTAATCCTAAAAAAGTCCTTCAGAGAGCAAACTAATAAATTACTAGAGAACAGATCAGTTAGACCGACTAGAGTTGCTTTCAGGCTGTGGCTAAACCTCCTCTTCAGATCTAGCAGAACCATTTGATCATTTTACCACAAACTACTGTCCTCAAGGCTCTGCAGAGCTTTGGTCAGGAGCAACCTCAGCCCACAAAGCACTTTTTAAAAAAAAGAGAGTCCACCTTCCTCAAGCTGAGGCTTGCTCTTGAGGAGCTGCACCTGGTTGTCTTTGTGTTCCTCACAAGCTTTTTAGCTCCACAAGACAGAGCCAAGTGACACCAGGAATGAATTTTTATTTTAGTCTTTCAAAAAAGCAATGATCTGATTCCTAAAAGCACAGCAGCTAGCGAGAGCACCCACCCACACAGGTGAACTTGCACTGTGGCTCTGAAGAGTATCAGAAAGCAAGTGCTACAAAGTTTTTAGCCTACGCAAAAGGCAATACTTACGCAGAGACAATTTCTTCCCCGCTCACAAACTTTGCGTAGGAGACTGCCTTGCGATGCCCTTTGAACACCATGATTGGCTGCTTAGTGTTGCGAAGGTCATAATAGTGAACACAGTGATCTGGAGATGAGAAAAGAGGCAAAATTTAATCAGTTAGGAAGGATGAGTGGGACCTCTAATAGCTCACAATAAAAGCCTTGCCTGTAGCTTCCATAACCCACTTAAAGCCTTGTCTAGGATAAATAGTCTGCACTATAGTGGTGTTTAAGCAAGCTTCTTAAAACAGCCCCAAAATTCAGTCTGTAAAAGTCCAAGCAGACTTTCAAAGAGTTAGCGAGGGGAAAAGGCACACATACATGTCTTCCTGCAAACCTCATTTGGTTCATGTGCAAGCCAGCTGCTAAAACGACTCTCATATCTCCTGCCTATTCATGGCTCCCTGCCCAGCCACTCTAATTGACATTTCTAATTACTTGCATCACCTTCTCCCTCCTCGATTCGTCCCCGCTTTGGAAAATAGTTGAAGAACCCTAGGCTAAAAACTCAGTCTGTTTGCTAGTTAAATGAGATTATAGAAGTTAGGGATTACATTTCTCATGCTTATCCTAAACAGGTAACCTTCCTACTTTAATTTTTGCTTGTCTCCTTTGATTGCCAATCAAGAGAATAAGCATTTCTGCTAATGAGAGAACGACTAAATTCTAGTTACTTAAGATTTAATTCACAGTTGTGCTGCAGTACCACAATCATATAAAAGGGATAACAACAGAATTAACAATACTTTATATTTTCTGCACAACTAAATGCCAGCTCCGAAGAAAATACAGAAGAATAGAAAACCCCATGAGACCCAAGCCCCAAACTCCCTCAGAGCTCTTTCCAGCTCAACAAGGTTAATAAGCTACTCCCTACCCAACTTTCAGCCTTTAATGTTGAACCTCCTTTAATTATCCCCTGCTGGTGTGGAAGCTCAGGGAGGGAAGGCCACACCACACCAGGAAACCAAGCTGGACATCTTTTTCACCAAGCAACTTGCGATACCCAGACGTCAGCTGAGAACTGCTCAGACCCTCCTCCCACTGAAATAACACCCCACCAATGCAAGTTTATCACAAAGATTACACAGAAGTGAATTTAAATGCCAATAGCTACAGTTATTTCTGTGTTTCCAGACTGTTTCAAAGCAGAGCTCTCAGCCATAGAAAAACCACCCAGCTGTCTCAAAATCCCATGTGGTTTGCAAGATAACTGGATTTACATCCATCAGGCTACAGCAACTGCCATCAGACCAGAAAGGGTAGCTTCTCCCCTGTATTAAAGGGCTAATTGGTGTCTCTGGCAGGACAGGGGGCTGTCAGAAATACCTTCAGTTAAACAAGGCGAGAAGGCAAATTTGTGCCTCTTTCTGCTTCCAGCATTTTCCATCTGCCTAAGATGAGTTCAGAGACTTCTGTGGTAAGAGGTTTCTGGCTCTCTTCCTTCTCACCTTGTAAAAAGATACTCCCAAGTTTTCTCCATGACTTATATCTGGCTGTGGAATTACCCTGTTATGTTGAAATCCAGCAGCTATTGTACCCATTACTGCCCCCACTGAAACTCTGGGATGACTGTGCTGTACCCGCAAGCACTCATTCAAACAACTGTTTCTTCCACCTCTGCAATATTAACCCTCCAAATCGACAATGAGAACACACCGATGTTGCAATAGACTTATTCAATAAAGGAATTAATTTTCAATATGACTTTGAATTCAGCATTAGCACTCCTTTAACAAGACTTGGGCATCCTGATCCCTTCCAATTCTCTGGAAACTTAAGCCAAAAACTCCACAACTTCTCATCTAGCCAGTGGACTTGCTGTGGGAGCTAGGACACAGTCAACTGGCAATTGCTATTTTAATGAGCAGAGTTATTCTAGTAGGCTTTTCTATTAGGAACCAGTTAGTGCATAAGCCTTTCAAGTCTATTTTTGCTTACTGCTTCAACCTCCTCTCCAGCTGGCCTGGCAGGATACCTTTTGAGCACCAGATTTTATCCTTCAGAGAGTGATGGGGAAAGGGGTACCTGTGGATGGCTACGTGTGAGCAGCTGAAGCAATACAGAGAAGAAAGAGCCTTAGCAGGAAAGACATGTCCATTTGCAGAGCAGAGACACGAAGTTGCATTCACCTTCTAAATACCTCAGTAAACAGCTCGAAGCCTGATGGCATCTGGCCCCAGCACTTCATGTGCCTCTCGGCATCGGCAGGGCAATCAATCACTGTCTGCTCTGATCAGAATGAGTCCAAGGGAACAGGCAAGGCCAGTGGGTTCTAAAATTAGCCACTTAATTATTAATTGATTATTTCAGCAGCCAAAGTGTTGGTACCCGATTGAGGTTTTTTTTTTTTTTAATTCAGTTGAAGCAGCTATTTTAAAGTAGATACATGAAGACAAATGCCCACTGCATTCATTAAAATCAGAACAGGTAGTCATGTTTTACAATTAAAGCGATATTCTCTCTTGTAGGCCATATGGACTTTCTGAAAACATGATAAAAATGCCATCTGCTGAGGAAGCGGAAAACCCAAGAAACGAAGCTAAATGAGAAGAATACAGCTCCCAGGTATCCCAGCAGCAGCCTTGCCTGGGGTTTGATGAGCTGAAAGTGTACAAGATCGGCAGCATCCCAGGCATGGCAGTAGGTCTGAGGTGAGGCACAGGGTGCTCTGGGCAGCTCAGAAAAGGAATTAGTCTTAAGAGGCAGTTAAAGGTAAGGAAAAATGAAGAGTAGGCATTGAGGGGAACCAAATATTTCCCAAACTTTGCAAGAGCCCATAAGATCCAGCATTCCACTGCTGGCTCCCAGCAAGACCATGCAAGCATCCTTGCAAGACCATGGAGCATAACCTGCAATGCACAAGGGTATTTGCGTCTTAATTTGCTCCTCAAACATGAGAATAAAAATCATAATTTGGCAAATTTTTTGAAGCTCTGCAGTTCCCATCCCAACCGCAAAACTCACTTAGAACAATCTCAACTTGGAAGTGACATTTCCACAGATAAAATCTTCATGCCTAACCCTTGGGCAGCAACAACTTGCTGCTTTACTTTTTATTCTGTGTTTAGGCTTAGTTGAAATATGAGATAATGGGAAAGAACACATATATACACACACCATAACAAGTTAAACACTCTGAAGCAATTCTTATCTAGTTCAATGTCACTGCAGAAGCTGAGCATGACAGAGCTCTGCTGCTGCACCTACAGAATTCAAATATTGGCTGTCAGGCTGTGCTTTATTTTATTTTTCATTTTTTTTAGTGTGATTTCACATGGCACAAGGGCAGCTAAGCTCTGCCACTGCTGCTGAGAGGTCTCTGACCACAATCCCGAGTTTTTAAATTGTGCTTTTCCAGAAGTGCTTCCTTGCCTCTTAAGATGCTGCTGCTGTCACCTACCTTTGAGCTGTCTAGTGACAACTAATCAAGAATTCAGACTTTTCCAAACTTCCAAAAGATCTCACCCCCTCTTCAGCAAATATAACCTGCCTCAGCAAAGGATGGCATCCCTCAGTGCTTGACAGCTCATAAATTCACAAGAATCCAGCTGGCAGGAATAGGGTGAAAGGGAAGGATGGCTTTGTGATGTACAAGGTGATGCGATCAACACCTTCTCAGTCTCAGACCTCGGACTCAGCTTGGTAGCAGGGGTGAGGACACAGAAAATAAACTGATGATGTGGTTACATGATCTTAGGAAAATCAGGCAGAAAAACTTTAAAAAAAAAAAAAAAAGCTGGGAATTCCCAATGGTCAGTAGCATCTTAGGTTATTTCAGAGTTGTTTAGAAAGATGGAATCTTGCTCTGAAGTTTTTGGTTGTTTAAATAAAACAAAAAGGGTAAAGTCTTCTTATTGCCAAAAGTGATTTTCCTTACAGTTAGATTTGTTAATAAAATTCATAAACCAGCTGTTACTAGCAGGCTTTAGGTTAACATCACCTATGGCAAAGCTCTTAAAATATATTGATCAGCAGCAGCTACAGAAAAAAATAGGCAAGGGTTAGGAAAGAGCATCACACAGCAGTAGTTTACCTTTCACTGAGTACTGGTATATGCAGGGTAGTGACAGCAGAAACTGAAGAGCAGAGAGATCCAGCTCTCCAGGCACCCAACAATTCTGAGTAACGTTTCTCTTCCAGGTCATGTGCTCACCCCACCTTCACCATGAACATGAACCAGCATGAGCTAACTCACAAGAGCCCCCCAGGCTTCTTTTTGACCAAAAACTACTTGCTTGAACAAATATCAAGCCAAGGACAGCACAACAAAAACCTACCTGCAATGCAACAGTTTTATATTCAACAGACGTAATGACTAGAAAGTCCCAAGAGCTGCATACAAAGACTCAATGACTCCTCTGGAAAACTGAATTGCTGGAGAATCAATGACCACTTTTCATTTTTCAATCATTTAGAAAATCATGTTTCTCATCTGTTCAATATTTAGATTATTGATCCATTAAAAAAATAAGCAATTTACATTACTCAGATTTTTTTTAGTGCTTATAGACTTGAGAATATAAGTGGTGCACACTGTTACATGTTTGATGTATGTCACAGCCAAGATGGAACCACATTCAAAACCAAAGTTGTAATCAGACAGTAAGTAGTCTGTTCGAAATCTTCTGCTATCAAGGCACATTTGGTTTTTTTTTTTTAAATGAGAGAGACCCTCAATACACAACTGAGAGGACAAATTAATTTCATGTATGGCTACAGGCTGCAGTCTGTAGTCCTGCATGCCTCATGCTCCAACTGTTTTTACTGAAACAAAAGCCCAGGATAGAGCATAAAATTTACTGTGTTTCTCTTGTGCTTTTTGGACCACGATGACCTGATTCGTTGCATCTAGTAACTCATGTCCTCAGCTGATGATGCCCTAAGTTTTGCGCATCTGTTCTCTTCCCTAAGAACTTCATGCTTGCATCAAGGCTGCCTGTTTTCACCAGTGAAACTCTAAATCAGTAGCAAGAGACTCTGACAGTCTGAGGGATGTATGTAAAGGATTTATTCAGCAAGATTTAAACTGAGAGCAAATTTGGTGCAAGATGCCTCTGTTTGCCTCCAATTATGTTATCTCAAAGAAATCAAAAGAGCAATAAAAGAGCATAAAAGCAGCTCACAAAACATCTTTTGTTAGAATGAAAGAAAAGGAACGATTTTGTGGTATTTGATTACATTTCATTTTCATTGGTTAAAAAAATATTTCAGAGATTCTGAAAACTGCTCAATACATATTGAAGGGGTTAGCTGAAATCCAATGATTTGTATTTAAACATCTACTTACAGAAACTGGTATTTCCTTTCACTTGTTTCTCCTCTGTTTATCAAGTGTAAGCAAGGTAACTCAGCACACAGAATGAAGCCTTCAGAGCTACCTAGAATTGTATCTAGGCAACCTGTTTAGCAGGAAAAGATAATAATATCCTTCTGCCTTCAAGTGTCCAGAGCCTGGTGGTGCAAATCAAAGCTTGTTTCAAGTGTCTCTGGGTGAAAAGAAAGAGTATGTGCTGTCATTCCCTTAAGTGGTATGCCATGAAGGAGAGGGCAAGCTACCTTAATGAATTTTTATTGAAGCAGTAGAAGAACAGAACATCAAGATGGGTTAATCTAAAGTCTTTTTCAGCCAGACCCAGTGTGATTTCTTTCTGTGAAAAGGAAGGTTTCATCCTCAGAGGTAAAGTCTTTGGCTATACTAAAAACAGAAGCAGAATCAGGAGGCTCACTTGCCTGTTTTCTCAGAGAAAGGAGATAAAAAAGGGACCACATTCTGATTTAAAATCAACTCAAATCAACAGTAGTACACTGTACTACAGTGTACTGTATTGCAGTACACTGAAGATAACTTGTCGCGTCAGATGCCTTAGTCCTTATAGAAAGCTGAAAAAGGATAAACAAATGCTGCTCTCTCTCTCAAAACCTGAGAAAAGACAGACAGTTGCTATCAGAACTCAAAACTTGAAGACAAAACACTTTAAAATAAGTTTCCTTTGAGAGGAGACCTGCAAAAACTGCAGCACTCTTGACCTTGAAGCCATCTAGCAAGCTGCATACTTAGAGACTGACTAAAAAGCTATTAAGAAAGGGGATCACCTGTGTACCAGGAAACAAGAACCTCCCCAAAAAGGCTATATCAAAAAGTAATATCAAAGGCTGGTCAAAAGACAATTCAGGATTTAATCACAACAAAGCCAAACTAAAACTTAATCCCAGTGCACTTTCTGTTTGGAATCCATTCTTGCTCAAGGGCCCTGAAATTTGTAGAACATAGGCTGGAAAGGACCACTGGCATCCAGCCGGTCTGACTTACCACTCCAGGAAGGGACAACCACAAAGTTGGATTCAACTTCTAAGTGAAATAATTGTGTTCAAGGGTCCTAACTAAGTCAAGCTCTAAGCATTTCTGAAGACAGAGATTCTGTAAACTTCAGCTGCCTTGAAAAGTGCTCTTACGTCAAAAGATTAGGGAGACATTTTTATAAATCCAAATTTGCTCAAGTTATTGGCAATTGACATGAGAAAAGGAAAGGCACTAGCCTGCTTCTCAGCATTACAGCATTAATGTGTAGTTATTAATGCTTTGTTGCATGAGATTCTGGCTTCTCAGATCTTGCAGGTTTTGTCTAGGGTGGCAAGACTACTGCAATATAACCTTAGTTCTTCCTTTAATGATTTTTTTAATTATTATTACTAGTAAAAAAGAAAAAATAGAGAACTGCTGAAGTTTTAACTATTGCCAAGCCTGTAATACCAAATGACGGCACTTAAAGATATCTTCATGTGACTGAAGAGGCTTTGTTACGAAAGCTTATGGCGGAGATTTAGTCTTCCCTATGGCAGAAAGGTGGGCTGGGGCTGGAACATCCATAGGCACGCATTACTCTGGAGAAAAGACTGGGGACACAGGGCAATTGAACATACAATTTTTGTGAACAATTCAACTCAACAAGGCAGGTAAACCTTAATTCATGGACCTAATAAAGAAACTGACCCAAAACCAAAATTCTATTTTTTATCTTTGGTCTCTTTCAAGGTAGAAAGAGAGTGTATGGAGGAAAAAAGCATCTTTATCATAGCAATGGAAATGTGGCGTGGCATTTGGGCATTCAACACAGAATGGTGAGGAAGCCTTCCAGCCAACAACACACTATCAAGAGATTTATTTATTTCACTTGACAGAGTAAAAGTAGGATGGGATATGATCAGTGCAGTTTCTGGTCTATCACAAGTCATTCTAGGGAGAGAAGACAGCATGATAGTTTCCACTACTTAAAGGAAATAGATGCTCTGGGAAAAGAGAAAAGACAACAAAGCATTAGGGATAGTGAATAAAGTGGACTGAAATTCCAGCAAATAAAGCCCTGCACCAAAGATTAATACAAGAATTTTCTGAAGAAGAAATCAGATGATATCGACAACAGTGAGTTGACATCAGTGCCCTCTTTACAAACCATTTCCCTTACTGTAAGGAGGAGATTAAAAATGGGTTTGATACAGCCTGAAGCAAAGAACTTTTCACAGACAAAACTATCTGGAGCATTTTGCTGAAGAATGCAGTGCACTGTTTTCCACTTGCAACATGACAAATCACACGAAGAAGAGACAGCAGAAATAAATCCATCTCCCCCAACAATTCTCTGTAGAACACTGCAGAGCAGGTGAAACATTTTTTTTTCCTATCCATACCTTCCCTTAAAGAAACTAATGTCAATAAAATGAGAAAAGTTTATCCCAACAGCCACTGCTACAGGTACATTTTAATGTTTGCTGGATATGGCTTTATATTCACAATTTTCTGTTCCAGCAGAAATTGCAAGTACTTTGTTTCTATAACTAAGACAAAATTACCCATTTGATGCCTTTTCTTTTTCATCCTCTTTTTACCTGGAGTTGCCTTTGCAGTAAAGGAACAGTTTTTCCTCTGAATAACCATTTTCTGTTGCCCTAGGGGAAGCTTGGCAATCTCTTCTAGAAGCAACGCTCTACTCCACAGCAGAGGGCTGGAACAATGCCCTCATTTTGTATTTTATGTGTGTGCTTGAGATGATTTGGGATGCTGTACTTCATTCATGTTTGCTACTGGAGTTCTGTCTAGACAAGTGGCCTCATATACCACGGCACTAGACTCCCAAGAAGCTCAGGCACATCCTGTCTTCAGAGGTGTCAAACATTCAAACACACATCCAAAAAGGGACTGAACTTTGGAAAAAGCATTCAATATTTTCCCTGCAGGTCAAAGCCTCTCCCATTTGCTCTCCCCTTATAGCATGCTCTGAAGACTACAGAAGATTAAGCAAGGTCGTATGATTTATGTTGCTACTGGCAAAATCTAAAAAGCCTCAAACTTTTAAATGAGGAATTCACAGAGGCCGTGATGCTAGCGAGCAGATAAAAAGGAAGTTTTTAAAGCAGAGGGAGGCACATGGGTATTGGGGATGACAACTCAATCTCATTTTCCTACACTGTGGTACAGATGATGGGTGACAGCCTTCAAAAATCATATTTATGGAATAATAAAAAAAAATCACATTGAAGGAATACAACGCAAATCCAAGCCAGGTTTTCATTTAGATGAAGGAAGAGCACAGCTTTGAGAAGCCGGAAAATCCCTAGCAGTCTTCTGTTTAGCAGACTGGACAACGAAGGAAGCAACATGAGAAAGGCCCACTCCAAAAAAAATGAATTAAAGAGAGCTGAGGGTAAATTAAACGTGTCTGGCAGCATCAGTTTAAACTCTGGCAAAACCAACAGTACAATAAGCATCTCTACCTTTCCTTCTCCCAGGCAAGGCTGAGGGATGTGACAGCAGAGAGTTTCAGGTTAGCACTTGAAATACTTGGACAGAACTCTGGAGGGAAGACTATATACCCTGCTTCAGCCAGTGATTTTAATCTTAACTCTAAACACACTTTTTAAGAAAAAAAAAAAAGATAAACATTAGCATTTCATATCTATATCTATATCTCCCTCTGCTGAACAGATGAAGGGAACAGCAGCCTTGATGGCAACCACCAATTGGGTTTTTAACCTTTGTATTCGACAGATTCCCTATGGCTTGAAGTTACAGATGACATTTTCCAGGTTATGGATAATGGTCTTTACACACTGGGGACATTTTTTACTGACATATCTAAAGCTTTTGACACAGCAGCCCATAAAAACTCCATCCTAAATAACTTGTCTCATATTAAGGAGAGAAGGAGGAGACATAAAACATGAGAAATCTTAATCAATTGAGAAAAGGGCTCTGATGGGAGGGAGAAGCAAAACAGATTGCTCTAGAACTCCTTTGCAACTTTGACCTTTATGGTTTTTTAAACTCTTCAGAACTACAGAGATTTCTCACAGGAATAAGGGATAGATTGTCTTGCACAATTCAAAGATAGCCTTCCATCAGACTGTTGGAGAAACAAAATATTCAGTACCCATAAGGATGATTTACTAACATTACAAAACCAATGAAGACAGTATGAGTAACAACCTGCAGCTTTTAGAACAATTCATTCTTTATGTCTGAAAGTAAGAACAGAATTAGATACTGTTCAGACTCTTAATCCAACTTTTCTCATTGACTATGGAACACGTACAACTCCACACACGCTAGTGCACGTAGGCTGATGTCCAAGGTAAGTTTTATGATACCTAGAATATGTGAAGAATAGTCATGTTACAGAAAAATGTGCTGCAAAACCCACACTGGATAAATTGACTACATCTCAGAAGATCTGAAACTTCTCACCTGATTATCAGGTGGCTTATTTGTCCAATGAGTGTAGGAAACATGCCAAAAGTACTGCCTCATTTGCTGAAGAGTTCTCTCTCAATTCAAGAATCTTATTTCACCCAGTATTTGTTCTTAATTCAAGCCTATTCTAGCTCTCAATGTTGAGACTCAAAGTTGAGCACGGCATGGAGAGAAAGGGCAAGACTTCCAGGAACCACATGTTACAGGAGGTTAAGATCATGTAGATAAGGGCTTGACGTAAGAAGAAAAGAAGATATGAGAAGGAAGATGTTCCTTAAGATTTTAGGAGTGCTTTTATGAAATCAGTTTTAAGGTTTTTGTCATAATCCATAAGCACCATACAAAAACAACAAAACTGGCTTCAGAGATGACAAACTAGCTCTAAGGAAAGTGCAGGCTGCTGCCACACACATTACAACATGCAGCTGAGGACCCAAGTTCACCAAATTATCAGGCAAACATGATTTTAGTCCAGAACTACATTTTGCTTAACTAGCCTGAGGAGTTATTAGGTTTTTTTTACTAGGTTCTGGAGACAGCAATCTGACGCATTACCTAATCTGGCCTCAAAGCAGTTGACTGCAAAATAAGAGACTATAGATATTAAATACAGTGTCCCAATCACTAGTATTCAAGCTTCAGATAAGAATGTTTAAACTAGAACCCCAGAGGCGTGGTTGATTATGCAGACAAGGACATAGGCATAGGAAAGCACATGGTGATGCAAGGGTATCCGATGTCGAAAAGTAGCAATGCACAGTCTAGCTAGGAAATGAAGTCAAGTCATGTGAAGAGAGACTAGATTTCTACACATGTCAACAGTCTGACTTTTTGTCAACTTCTTGAGATTCTGATAGTTAATGGGGCCTCTTTAGAGGAACCTAGCCTAAATATTCAGAAGTTCTTCTCTTAAAACACTCATGACATGCTGAGATGCTTAGACACTGTGAAAAGACACCTTCAAGATCAGAGTCCACGCTATGTTTTCAGGTCACAGATCTTCCTATACAATGTGACAATCTTTACCAGTTTGTATGGAAAGAGTAGTGGGTGTTCTAGAGGTGTAAACCAAGCTGGAACAGTTAGTCTACACAACAGTCTGAATGAGAGATAACACAGGAAGTCGTTACAAAGGATGACATCCCAATGAGCAATTCTTTTACAATGAGCTACCAGAAAACTGCAGCTTTAGGAACTGCTGAGGTTGGAAAGGATTGAACTCCAAGGAATACAGCAACAGCTAATAGCAAGAGCAATTTGGCATTCTGAAGGAAAGATGAATCTTAGAGTTATCTATCTGTTCCTGAATTTCAAGGCTCATTTCAGTTTTAACTTGAATTTTGTAACACAGACTAAATGACTTCTATGCCAGTTTGTAAGACAAAGTGTTCAGGAAAAGAATATTTAAGAAAACAATTAGCATGTTCATCTCTGCTAATGACAGATTTATCCTTTTCTCCAGAGAATCAAATGGAGCTCTTCAAGTTAATTTTATTAGTTCACTTATTACTGAAGTGTGATGACCTCCGGGATAAAGCTGGGAAACTCCCAATAGGTCTCTATATTGTTACTCACTGTTCATTGCAAATGCTTTATCCAATACAAAGTCAGAGACTTTTTTTTTTTCCTGTGCAAGTAAAAATGTTACATAAAGCTTTTAAATTCTGAAGCTTATGTGAAATTTTCACATGCAACATGTCCTGCCCATCTATGAGTGGTTCCAGATGCCTCTGTGATTTCCCAGGAAGCAGCTGCAGCAAGGCAGGAAGACATTGTGCAGTGCCTGGCTAATCTGGTTAGCATGTCTGATGTGCAGACATGGGCAAGTCAACCTAACCGCAAAAATCATATGTTTAAAATCACACAGCATAGTTGCAGTTCTCTAGCTTGTCAGTCCTGAGCAGAAGCAGAAAGTGATCTACCTGTGTCGTGGTTTTATGTCAGCCAGCAGCTAAGCACCCTGCAGGCACTCCCTCCCTCCTCCCCCTCCCAGTGGGATGGAGAAAACAATCAAGGAGACAAAATAAAACTTGTGGGTTGACATAAGAACAGTTTAATAACTCAAGTGAAATTTAACATGATATCAATAATTAAAAATATAATAATTGTAATTAAAAAGAATATAACAGAGAGAAGTGAAATCTAAGGAAGAAAACCACATGTGATGCCCAACGCAATTGCTCCCTCCACCTGCTGATGGATGCCTGGATCAGTGATCTACTCCTCCCAGTCCATATACTGGGCATGACATCCTGTGGCCAGTTCAGGTCAGCTCTCCTGGCCATGCTTCCTTCCAGCTTCTCAGGCTGAGCATGGGAAACAGACAAATCCTTAACTCAAGATAAAACCTAATTAGGAACAGCCAAATCATCAGGTGTGTTACCAACATTATTCTCACACTAAATCCAAAACACAGCCTGCATCAGCTACTAGGAAGAAAATGAACTGTATTCCAGATGAAACCAGGACAATCTACCAGTGCTGGAAAGATTGTCTTCACTAGGACAGAAGAAGGTATGGTTTGATGTTTTGCTTTCATTTACAACCCTACCATCCATGAAGAGGGATAACATATAAATCAAACCTTCAAGATGGTGATCTAAACTAGCAGACCCACTAAGTTTAGTGCTTCCTCACATTAAGTACTGTTGGGACAGAGATATAATCACAATCACATTGGCCAAAAATACAGATTCCTTCTAACCACTGTCAACTGACAGAAGCGCTGTAAATGCTTTCAAAGGCTACAGCAAATGAAACTCGCATTGAATTCTGCAGTGAGTTTAACTTATAAGGTGACAAGTGTGCAATTACAAAACATGGACCTTGTCTCCTACTTCTCCTGCCAACAGTCTCAGAGACTGTAAACCAGAGGAAGATCATTGAATATACACAAAAGAAAAAAGACACCCTGCAGGTAAAGTCCAATACTAGTAACAAGCAAATTCTGGGCTGCTGCATGCCCATACCAATCTAAAAGGCTGAATTTTGAGCACTGTTGTAAAGCTTTTCCAGAAGCTTGAACGAAATGCCTTTGAATGTGTCAATGTGTGTGCCTTTGAGCACTGTGCTCAATTCATAAGATTATATTTATTTTATATCTTAAGCCCAAAGAAGCCACCTAACTCCACCCTAAACATGTGACATTCACACAAATAGATTCTTGCTGAGTCACTGTAGGCTTTCAATAACACAGAGTATTTACCCATGAGAATCTATTAAGGTAAGATCTCAATTTCAGCTGGAAAAGTTCCAGAAAGGCACATTGCCCTCCTCTTGGTCATTAATATCACATCATTCTTCTACACTGAGTGACAAGCCAGGCAATTCACCCAGATCTGAGGCAGCATGAAAGGCTAGCTCTACAGAGAGTTGTTTGGAAAAGAAAAATCACTGCTCCAGTTACTATAGCAGAAGAGTCAATATTTCACTGGATAAGGATAGTCTCCAAAGTGGTCCCGCTTGAACACCAGGTACATAAGCAAAATTGAACAATGCCAGCAAAGAAGCCACATGTGACCTTGAACTGCAAGTGCAATAGGGCAATGCAGAGACCTTAATGGTTGGGTAAACAGTTGCAAAAGAAAAAGCTGTTGACATAGCAACGTAATTCCTCTCATATACTGGATGCTGAGGATTGGTATTGTTAGTTTTATGGCAGATCTACAATGAAAGGAAGGCAGTAGCATTCAAAGCCAGAGTGTGGTGCCATTCTGTAATGCTGAAAACAGTGAACAGGAAAGATCCTTAAATAGCACGCAAAACCTGCTGGGGAAGGGCAAAGCCAATCTTTGAAAGAAAAGTACTTTCTTGGAGTCTGTTCCTGCTCAGCATCACTGCATAAGCGGGGAAGGAATAAAGAGGACAGAGCCGGTAATAGGAGAAAAAAAAACCCTCAGCTCTAGGAGGAGACCTCATGTTCACTGAGGATTTGCCCCTTGTTAACTAATGCTGATCTCAATTCAGGCTGCCAAAAGCCTGTTTGGAGCTGGCACTGATGCTCTTATGATTAGGGCACGAGTTGACCCAGAAAAAAAAGGCAACTTTGTTTTGGCTACACAACTGTCAATAAGAAAGAAAAGATGGGAGGGCAAAATGTTCAGGAGGGAGTACAGTATCCTCAGTACACGTAGTATCAAACTCTGAGGCTCTAATAGTAAAACCAACATAAATCAGCACTGCTGTATGTTTTCCCTGCCCTGGTCACCTCATCTGAATGAGCCCACCTTGTCAAGAGTTTGCGACACTGCCGTAGAAATGGTTTAGAGATCTGATTAAGACCAAAACCTTAAGCCCTGACCACATTGCAGCTGTTCTGTTGCCCTCCTCTGTCCATCTTATCTGTACTTATCTGCTGCTTTTCCACTGATTTTGTGAAGCTCCTGGTGAGTAGGCAGTCTCTGTCCTGCATCTCTACAGCCCTGAGGAACCCATCTCATCCCCCAATCCAGCCTGCTAGATTTGTAGGTCTTCCAGGAAAAAAATATAGCATACAAGAAGATGATGCATATAATGTAAGAATTCAGTAATCTGAAGTTTTGATGACATGATCTCTGCATAATATATGGGAAATAAAAGGTCAGTGGTAGCTGCTGACAGTATTACAGCATGCTGGGAATAAAGCATTGCTACTATCAATAGCTACGCTTAGCTCACTAGAGGTAGCAGACAGTCTGATCTCACCCAGACAGCACAACTTGGGCTGCAAACTGCACGCATTTTCAGCCTCTTTTCTTTATAAAGCAAGGAAATGGCACTGGTAGAAGATATATGGGTTGAGGGCATCAGTGCTATTGCTGAGGCAGAATAATAATAACTTCAGACATGATTTATATAGCTAATTTCAGGATAAAACCCCATCTATTTTTAAAAAGAAGAAAAGACCACAGAATTCCCTGATTCTGTATTCAGCAGTGATTACAGTTTATACTGCCCAATGTTCTTTATGTGTCCTCTCTACTGCAACAGATTTTATCAAGCTGCAGCCAGACATGCTAGCTTCCCTCTCACCTGAAGTGCCTGTCTGATTTTAAAGAGAGTAATTTCCCAGACCAAAAACCCATTCCTCTCTTCTATAGATTCTATTTTCAGTTTATTGCTCATTTGTTCTGTTTTAAGCTACCAAAATGATCTTTTGGTCATCTAAAAGCTTTCAGAGTGAAGAGCCCAGAAAAACACCCATATATATCATCCAACATTAAATGGTAATCTTGGGATATGCTTCTACAGGGGCAAGTAAAGCATTGTTTTTGATGTCATCTGAAGCCAATCCAGTATTCTATTCCACATGGAGATAAGACATTCTAACATCACAGAATCAATTTTGATTTTAGTCTTTTCCAACCATCAAGACCAATTGTTAACATGTTCCTGCCAAGCCCATCACTACACCAGGTACCTCAGCATCTCAGCTACACGGCTATGCAGTTATCTCCAGGGATGGGGACTCCACCACTTCGCTGAGCAGCCTGGGACAGTGTCTGACAACCTTCTCAGTGAAAAAGTTCTTCCTAATCCCCAATCTAAACGCCCACTGGAGCAACTTGAGGCTGCTTCCTCTTGTCCTATCACTTATTATCTCACTACAATCTCCTTTCAGGTAATTGTAGAGTGATCATGTCTCACCTCAGACTCCTTTTCTCCAGTTTGAACATCCTCAATTCCCTCAGCTGCTTATTTGAGTTTTTCTCCAGATCTTTCTCCAGCTCCAATGCTGGTCTCTGAACACTCTCCTGCACCTCAACATCTCTGCTGTAGCAAAGGGCCCAAAACTCAACACAGTTTTTGAGGTGCAAACAAAACCAATCAAAGCATCACAGCAACTCCATTATCATTGCTCATATTTGCCAATAGACATAATGAAACACAGACAGTTTGACCAAGAAATCCACACAAATCCCATTTTCCAATCCACATCATGTACTTAAGAAGTATCATTCAGTTGCTTTGTGTTCTCCTGCTGCTGTCAACAATGGGCAGGGGCTGCAGAGGAACTTGGCACAAGGGGGAAACAGGTGTTCTCCCAAAAAGGAGCAGTAAGATATGAACAGCAGCAAGCAGTATAGAAGAGTAAACGTAATCTCAACAGGGAGAAAAGCACAGACTTAAGTATCCTCCTTTCTACTTATTGTAAAAAGGAGCTCTTCTGAAATTGAAGAGAGAGAAAAACCCAAAAGGTATTTCTCTGAATGTTTTACCCATGGCACAATCTAGCATCACTGGCAGAGGTGAGCCAGCAGCCAAGATGTTACAAGAGATTAACTGAAGAGGGGGTAGAAAGGACCTTAAGACAGCTGTCCTATTTCTGTGGAGAATGCAAAGGGAACCAGCAGAGAGATTCATGGAGATGTTGATCTAGGTGAAGTATCTGATTAGGAACACCCACTTCGAAAAGACATTCTAAATAGATAGATGCAAATGGGCAAGATGCATTTGTCAAGGACAGAAGAAAATGCTTCCTTAAGCAAGGTATAGAAGAACGAGACCTTATGAAAATGTGTTTCAGTTGTATAGATGGTTCAGAAGCAACCTCAAGATAAAATGAAAGTTAAAATTACAATTTTGAAATATTAACACTGAAAAAGATTTCATATTTCCTATCAAGATTGTATTGCTAAAGCAAGCCATGCTAGCTTACAGACTAGTCTGTATACAGAGAAATGGGGAACTGAAACAGATGCATAGCAATTTAATAGTTGTATATTAAATTAATTTACTTTCTCCTTTTATAGTTCAAATATTAAGTACCAATACTTCCCCCCCAACTATTTAATCAATTGCTTATCTCATTAAGCCTTAAACTATCTATACCTATACACACACAAATGTAAGCACATATGCATAGAACATTAAGTTCCACTACATGAAATAAACCAAGAGAGTAAATACAGAAGCCTGCACTTTTGCCTAAATACCATGCAAAACTGTTCTAGGCATGCAACGCTAGGAAATTTTTGCTCTTTTACTATTGATTAAATCACTGAATAACTAACTGAAACAATTTTCATAACTGAAAATCCTCTTAGCTTGTGAATGAGCCAAGGCAGAGCCAGGATAGCTTTCTAAAACTGCCCACTAC
This sequence comes from Urocolius indicus, assembly GCA_013401255.1. Taxonomy (NCBI): domain Eukaryota; kingdom Metazoa; phylum Chordata; class Aves; order Coliiformes; family Coliidae; genus Urocolius; species Urocolius indicus. The sequence continues at coordinate 113,544 of WBNH01010624.1, forward strand.
ACCAGCCACTGAATCACTGTTTTGCACTGCTCATCTTTATTCCTACTGGGAGGCAAATGAGAACAGACAAGTCAGTGTGCCCAATACACTTTTTAAAATGTTTTAAATACTACAAGAAAAGCAGCTTTGACTCTTTATTAATTTAAATAGCATGATTTATCACATGGGCTATAAAGAGTCAGATTGCAGTTTCCACAGACTAAATGAAATTATTAAACAAGACAAGCTAAAACTGATGGAGTTCTCTACCAGAACACATTAAACAAGACTGGTTTACTGTATGGACAATGAATGTCAACACTAAGTCATTTCTTTGCTCTGATTTTCTGTAGGAGTTCAGAAATCTCTCTCAAGACTCCAGTATTTCTTTTCATTTATTTGACACTTTTTCACGTGCATTTATAGTTGAAAGTTCAATAAGAATTCCTTTGTGGGAAGTCATTTCCATCAGTTCAATAACTCCATGTAATTGTTTCAATAATCATAATTAAATACTCATTTTAATTTTTGTTTAGAGATTCAATTACCAAGCATCAAGCAGATGTAAATACTTTTAAAATTTTCTTGTTTCTCCCTCCTACACCTTCTTCCCCAGTACAAATACCATTTTACTCCTCTGCAGTCTCCAAATCATAGAAGAAGCACATGTAATCATTTAAAACCTCCATATAACTCTTTGTAGGAAAAAAATGTTGGTAAGCAAACACACTTGAAGATCATCATAGTTTGTTAGATGGGAATGCAGAAGTAGAGACACTCCAATCTGCTTCCATCCCATGTGCTCCAAAAGCCTTTGAAAGATTTATCTGTGCCTTATTCTCCTTCTGCCTTTCAGGTGGAAAGTTACTGATTTATCAAGAAGAATTCTGCTTCATGGTACTTTTACATATTTATTTTAATCAGTGGCTGATCCATTTGGACCTGGTGCTCTCATCTTTCCCTAGAGACTTTTCACAGACAGCCCTTTCATTCAAATGCTGCTAGTAGGTATTGTAATTCAATTCTATGCTTGCATGCAATTCACTCAACTTCAGCAAGATGCCTGTAAAGCCAGTCAATATTTTAGACTCCAACTTGAATCCATTTTTTAGAGTGTATCAAAATGCAAATTTATTTTTTCCTCCCAAGAGTCACAATCGAAGTAGAACCAGCCTGCAAATGGGAACATCTAAATGAAATGGCAAACCAGCAGTTGCAAGAATGATCAATATATCTCCTGAAATCCAGAGACAGAAAATATCATCAGAACATCTAGTTACAAGTGCATTAAAACTCCCCGAGGAGAAAAAAAATGCAGAGTTGGTTAAACATTTATAGGTACCTCTGAGTTTCAGTTGCTGCATGCACAGCACGGCACAATTTCCTCCCAAAGCGATACCTGGTCGGCTCTGAAATCTTTGCATGATCACCAAGAACTATTGATTCTAAGTGAATAAAAGGCTCATCATGCTTTCAACCAATGACTGCTTCAAAAAAAGTCACATTAACAGCAATCTTTGCCCAACTTAAGAAAACATGAGTCCCCTTAGGGACTGCAATTGCAGCTGTGGGGAAACCTGCACAGCCATTCTTTCACAGCACATCTCAGGTAAAACCAGTTCCAATTCCCAGTATGTCTATGTAGTATTTCGAGAGCAACATTATAACTATTATCATGTTAAGACAGGAGTTTTGCTATGACACTCCCAAATCTGAGCTTTGCTTGGTTGCCTTAGTAATCTGAATAAATGCACCAGGTGACTTGCTTTCATGAGCTTTTATCTTTGATAGAGGCATTCAGATTTTAAAGTCAGGTTGCAGGATGAAGTTGCCACTTGGGTATCATGATGTACACTTGAAAAGTCTTACTCAGAGGCATTGTAACTGCAAAGACACCTCAGTCCTGGGCACAGCAGCCAACCTCTATCTTCAGGAGGAAGTAAGAATCAATGGCAGGAAGCAACAGTATCTTTGCCCCAAACCCCTTTACCTACCTGCACAGCCAAAAGCTAGGTGATACCTAGAAGAAGGGCTGAATTTGACACAACACACATTAGCCTTGGCCTCGATGCTTGCTACCGAGTTGTCCAAGTTGGTAGACCACAGCTTCACTAGAGAAACAGAAAAAGAGAAATGAGTAAAGAAAAGTAAAACCAACCAAAGAAAACCAAAAATCAACCTAATCTGAAAGGCTTAAAATCTTGTTCTTTCATAAATTAGATTCTGAAAAGCCTCACTTGGTAAGATGTTTGTGATCATTAAGGGGCAGTTGCTGCTGATGGCTGATAAGGTTGAGAACATTCTCAAGTGAGCACTGGAAATCCTCTGCCCACCTCCACACACTGGAGGTACTTAAAATTCACGTCCTGTATTGCTGAGAACACTGAGCAGGTGACTAACCACATGTCAGAACCTCAGCATTTAAGGCTGCTGGAGTGCAAATTCATGTAACCAAGCCTGGAAGCCGTGTATCCTTTTTGTTCCTCTTCCCTTAGCTGAGATGCAAGAACACCATGCTCCACAGTAGAATTGCATTGCACACAAGAAATATACCTAATTGTATACTTGACCACAGTGAGTGAGAACAACTTGTTTTATTCTTGAGAAAGTGGCACAGACAGCAAAGAAATCAGTGTGCTGGCTTCCTGTGATGACATATTCCTTGGTACAAGGAAGTCTCCTGTTGTACAAGACTACTGTCTGAACGCTGATTAAACTCCACGGTACAGAATGAGCTCTTCTCTCAAGCACTCACTTCAGTGCTTCACAGGACAACCCATAGAAAATGTCAGTGGCTTTTCAAAATAAAGCCTTCCACAAACACTGCCAGTAAATTTTAACCTTAAAGATGAAGAGCACTAGGTGCTTACCACATAGCTAATCTCACTATTAAAAGCTGCAGATGAAACACTTTTCTTTCAGTGCAAATGATGGGCAGCACAATGGCATCAATCACCAATGATGCCTACACAAGGCATAAAATAAGACTCAAAGGTTCTCCCTCTCCCGTTTTCTTGATGAATAGGTTGAACTGTCCTTGAGTATCACAACCAGCGTGCTGAGGGCAAGAATCTGAGCAAGCTGAAGCCAATGTTGACCATGCAGGAAGCTACATGAACACTTAAAATTCTCTGAACAGCTCCCACAAGCTACATTGGCTTCTTCAGATCTGTAGCCAATGAGTCCTCTATTGTCTTTTTACATAAAGCTCAACTTTGGAGGTGAACTGAGCAAAAACGGCAAAAGAATTGGAATCGTTATCCACTGCAATCAATACATGAGGTAAGCAGCCTTACAGTGCATACTCTCACTCTGAGGGGTACTCTTGGTCAGTCTTTCCCAGAAGCTTGTAGCAAGGCTTCCACATAGATTGCCCAAGGATGTTTTAGATGGCCAAGGAAAAGAAAGAACACTGGCAGATGCGTTCCAGTGCAACCACTTTTAAATAGTATGGCAAGAAATCAAAACCAAGATTGTACTATTTCTGACTGTACCCAGGAAAACTGCTTCAGGGATGAAGAAAATACATGACTGTTAAGAGCACACCAAGGAATCATTTAAATACAGCACTGTGTGGGTATTTCACAGCTGCCTGGAATCATTATAAAGCAGAACAGAAATACAAACACTGATGCATACTGTATTTGAATACAAGCACTACGTAAAATTCAATGAAAACAGCACCCACTTCTGTTGTTGGTTTTCAGAAAGAAATCCATTCTCATTTACCAGAGCTATAATATTCATCCTAAACACCTAGCTGCATTTCCAAATGAAATCAACAGCTTTGCAAGCATGGCCTAAAGTGCTCTCTTCTCCCAAGCAAGATCGGATGATATGCCTCCTCCATAGAGTTCTGCGCTTGGAGACAGACAGGGGAACGGAGCCAGGAAAGAGAATCTTGAAAAAGAATAAAACATTAGCATTTTGCTTTAATGAACAGACATCAGGAGATAGCCTAAATTGCAGTAGAAGACATCAATTTTATGGATAAGATGTTATAGGAAGCAAATAATACCATGACTGCAAGATGACACTGTTAGCAAGCACTATTTCTGCAGCTTTGGGGGGGGGGGGTGTCACATGACCTCACAGTTCAGAGCAATGTTTTGCCCCAACCTACTACTAAAACCACACAGGTTTGTCTTGAAGTCTTCCAACTAGGTATTAATATTTCAAGCTGCATACAAAGCATCCAAGTCTCTCCTTGACATCACCTCTAATAAATGAATGGCCATTTGGTCTCAGTTTTGCAGCAAAAGCCAATTGAGAGCACAGTTTCAACTTGGCTCCTTTTTTCATTGAGGTTTTCAGGTCATGAGCAAGCGCCATTTAACCCAGTGAAGAGTCAACCTGCATGCTCAAAGCTATCGTAATATTCAGTATAACTGACAGATTAGAGCCTGCAATATCTGTGATCTAAGTGCTGTGTGATATGCTGGGCTCCAATTATATCTTAGTCAGTGCCATAAAAAAGGATATATGCGACACATAACACGTAATGAAGCATGTCAAGTTTTACCTGGAACTGCCCATTATTTTTTAAAGAGAACTGACAGGTTAATAAAGCATAATTCATATAGGTAGAGTTTATTTGCTGTAGCTTTCAGCAATTTTGCCGAGGTCGAGACAGTAATTATACAACATACAGATGTCTTGATAACACCTAGAATTGTGTTGATGAGACAAGCAACCATCTGAGATTGACTATTTCTAAAACACATGTTCTTAAAGCATATGCTTCCTAATTTTGCAGCTACTGAGACAGACATCTCTCTGTGGACAAATGTCTACCCCTCATCAAACAAGGAAAATGTCCTCTAGAACAGGACGCACCAGTACAGGCTGGGAGT